>CP135128.1:1655880-2081440 GCA_032248835.1 Ophiostoma piceae
AAAATGAGGCTGTTAGGTGGCCTCATGTTTGAGGGCATCGTGAGATATGAGAAAATAGAAAATAAAAAAGATTTCAACCCCGGAAAAACCAAAAAAATCTGGACCTGCTGGGAATCGAACCCAGGACCCCTTCCATGCTAAGGAAATATTATACCACTAAACCACAGGCCCAGTTGTTATGAAAGGCCTCCCCGCTGCTGGGATTATATCGCCATTGGCAATGGCCAATTCGCCTTGTGATTAGTGCCGGTCGTGAGCAACATCACCTCTTTGATACGCGGACAACCCCGGCCTGAACTAACCCTGACGACAGTGAAGAGTTGAATTCGATGATGAATGCTATCATTGGAATTAGTAGTTCAGATATCGAGGCTGTCCTTTACTGAACTGAGATAGATATCTTTAGACAAGGCCATTGATGTGTGGCATATGGTTTATGATGACTTGTAACTCGGGTGTCGTTGATGCGGCTCAAAACATGCGAAGGCAGAGAGAATGTCTGCACATGGCGTTCCTTCCGCAGCTAGTTTCAGGCCCACACAGTACAATAGTACAGTACTGAACTGTATCAATACATACTGGAAAACTGTGCGACAAGATGCTCGCGATGTTCCCATTCCTTGACGTCTATGAACGTACTCTGGGGGTAATTTTGCGAACATGCTCTTTTTTTGTAAATATTTTCTCCAGTAATGAAATCAGAGCTCGTCCTGCTTATCGCTGTTATTATCATCAAGTTTTCTCATAAGACCAATGTATAGCTCTCTACCAGAACGAATGGGCCGGGATTACGACCAGCGAAAGTATATCTTATCTTCACAGGCATAGTGAACGAAAACAGTCTATGTGAGACTTAAAAGATATGTCATTAATATCTACAGAGATCAAACATATGATATGAGCATGCAGAGATATTGCATTTGCATTGTGGCCCGGGGCGAATCACCCGTTAAGCACGACGCCGGCCTCCTCCACGAGGTGTGCTCAGCTGTTAAAATACTTTTCTGGGAAGGATATCCAGAAACATTACAGATAGTAAAATTCACCAAGATCCAGAATCTGCCTGCGTCTCTTTGAACATACCGGCTTATCTTGGTAAATTTACGTCCTTAGCCAGCACTATCTACAAGACGGAGCACATTTCGTCGCGGACACCCACCTGACCTAGATAAATACTCGTGACTTGAATTCACACTCACGGTTAGTCATGAAGCCATATAGCTCCTCCGAGCATTGCTTTTATTGATGGGTGGGACTAGCACTTAGTGAAGAAAACACCTGGCACAGTGAGCACCGAGTGCTGTACTCTGCTATCCTCACCATGTGCCCATTCAAGCCATTGGGTTACTATTGTTTTCACCTCCAGATCACCTTCCTCTCACCTTGGGCTCATGCAGAACAACAACCTGAATAGGAAATGGAGACGAGAATTCTCGAATTCCCACGGCTTATAAATATGGGAGCAGTTTTGACTTGTTTCAAGTTGGACTTTTGACCTTCTTCTCGAATATTTCTTCATCTTCTCATCGAATGTTGAGTCTTATTCGGGTCTTTTCATAGACCTGTGTACTCAGTCGCCAAGGCACATCTCGTGATACTCGTCCTCCCTACGGAAATTAGATCAGCATGTCGACGATCATGCGCGATGAAAACATGGGCGAAATTGCCCAGAGCATCATGGGAAATGCAGAGGGCCCTGCCGCTGAGGTCAACACTGAGAAGAGCCCCGGAAAGACTTTCCTGTGAGTAAATGTTTTCCTACATTTGTTATCGTCTTGGTTGCTTCGCACTTACCATTGTTATGATAACTAACACCACAGGAATCTGCCCGCCGAGGTGCGGGAGATGGTTTATCACCTACTGCTGACTGACCCTGATGGCGTTCACATCAAGTCGCAAACCAGCCGCCACCGCCGGCTCATATTCCATTGTCATCACTCCCACATCATTCGTGAGTGGGAGGGGCAGGGCGAGACCAAGACGGCATGCAAGGCCAGGACGCGCCCCCCCGGCCTTGAGTCCCTGGCTAAACTTGTTCATCGCAAGAACATGGGCTACTGTCCTGTCTACAACGATGATGAGCCCGCTCTCAAGCGGCTTGGCCACATCACCCAACTCCAACGCCTGCAACGTGCAGAGCAGGCTACATGGCCTGCGTACCGGATCAACCCCGTCATTCTGCGCACATGCCGCCAGATCTACCAAGAGGCCGCGTACATTCTGTACAAGCAGGAGTTCATTTTCTCGGACACCGATGCGCTGTTCGACTTTCTTGTCGCCCTGGGACCGCTGCCCTCGGCGACCATCCGTGACATCATGATCATGAGCTGGAAGGACAAGCGCACCATGGCGAGCGAGGCCACACAGTCATTTGCTCTCCTGCCCAAGCTGGTCAATCTCCGCCAGCTGAAGATCCACGCCGGCCTGGGTGAGCCCGACTGGGCCTGGACCCAAATCTTTCCGTCTCGCAAACTGGACCTTGACTTCAACACATGCTATTACCAGCCCGCCGACATCATCGCGAACAAGGTGTATCGCGACATGATGTACTGGCTGCGGCCCATGCATGCCAAGATCGGCATTGGTGGCGTGGAGAGAATTCTGCGCATCCACCGTCACAATTTCGTGCCACAGTTTCCACTGACCGAAGGCATCGACGACGAGATGATGCGTAAAATGGAAGATTGCCTCATGGTGCGTTTCTGGGGAGTGCTGCATCTGCTCCTGGAAGGAGACGTCGCCTAGTCGGAGACGATTCGGGGCTTTCTGTATTCGTTTTCGTTCACTGCTCTGCTGTTCTCGAACAGAGTCTGGCTTTGTTTTGTTATACACATTATTAGACAGGGTTCAAGCAATCAGCGGTAGGCAAACTCAGATGTGTTGAGGTGGTATCTGTCGATGTGGAGGAGAACGGTGCAAAAAGTCGACGGTGCGAGGATGGAACAAAAGGTAGGCTGGATGGTTTTGAAGAGCATTTGCAGAAACACTTTGTGTGGCGGCCTGGGGCCTGTAATGGATGAGACAAGTATAGCTGACGACTTCATGACGGTCTGTTTGTTTCGTTTTAGCCTGTTTATATTATATTCAACCGCAACTATAATAAGAGTCCAGAATCTTCCACCACTCAGAACAACGTGACACCCTCTCGTTCGTGAACCGATCAAAAATGACCATGCGCCGAGCACTAATCGCAGCATGTTTGAGATTTTTGCCAGCTTTGGGGCAGGCATCGACTTCTCTGCAAGTGAGCACGGATGGCACATGTGGAGGCACCACGGGCATGACTTGTGCTGGCTCAAAATGGGGACAGTGCTGCTCAGCTCACGGCTACTGTGGTAGCGGCGATGATTACTGTGGCCTGGGCTGTGCTTCACATTTTGGAGTTTGTAGTCAAGGCACAACGAGTGCAGGTCTTCCGGCCGGGTCGCCATTACCTACTGGGACTCAACGTGAGGGACCCAATCCTTTGTGCCCAGTATGTCCAGTATGCACGATTTGCACGTCGACACTGCCAGGCATGGTGCCTTCTTCATGCCGGGTGATTTTGACAGCCACGAGCTGGCTCACGGCAACAACAACGCAAACGACTCTACAGGTGCAGACTCAGACTCAGACGCAGACGCAGACGCAGATTCAAACGGAAACATACACAACGACTGTCACGACAAACAGTCTCCCCATGGCTGCCACCGACATTTCCCTCCCCTCACCAATATTTCCAGGTGCTGTTCCTGACTGCAAACGCTGGTACAAGACACAAGACGGCGACACCTGTCGAACGGTAGCGGAAGCTGCGAATATCTCGAGAAAGGATCTTCGACGATGGAATACGCGCATAGGACACACATCCGACGATACAACTATATGCGAAGGAAGACAGATACAAAATCTATGCCGGGTGCCGTGTGGTGACCTTTGGCCTGGCTACTACTTGTGTGTTGGAGTTTAGCTAGATAATAAATTTAGTTTTTGTCTCGAGGATGTATGCTGTCTGGTTTTGTTAAGGTATTATTTTTATTTGTATTTATTCGTAGTCGTCCCCTCTCAGCTCAACTTCCGCCTATCTAGACCGTAAATCGTAATACAGGGTTTTGTACAAATTATTGAAGTAAATATGAATGAAAGACAGAAAGAATGAACGCCGTAATGGTATCTGTTGCGAGCCCAATGAAGTTGTGATGCTTGTTATTGTTTTTTTCTCCCCTCTTTTTCTAAAGTCGTCTCCCCTTTTGGTTATGTGTGAGTATCTGTGATCGTACAGCCAGCTTCTGAGTCAGAGCCAAAGCCAAGCTTACAGCTCGGTGACGACAGCCTTGACAGCCTTGACGGTCTCAACAACCGGAGGGACAGTCTCATCATCATCGACGTAGGGACCCAGGCGGGCAATCAGCTCGGGAACAGTGATGATCAGCTTCTTGCCGCCACCCCAGCCGGCACCGGGCTTGCCAGCAGCAGGGGGAGCACCGGGCAGAGGAGGCAGGACAACATCGCCTACCTCCTGCACGACACCGTTCTTGGCCACACCGTCCTGGACATCGACCTTGACGGCATCGTTGACGAGCATGACGGAGTAACCGGGGATCGAGGTGACGTTGACAGTCAGGCGTGCGCTGCCGAGGAGGGTGGGAAGGTCGTAGTGTGCGCGCTGAATGACGCCGCCGATGGGGCCGGGAGCAATGACGGGAGTGGCATCACCGTAGTAGGCATCCGAGTAGACGGTAGCATTGGGAGCGATTGAGTACTTGAGCAGAGCCTCGAGGTACTTGAGGCCGCGAGGGGTGTTGAAGAGGAAGGCGTTGACTTCAGGTCCCATGGCGGTGAAGGCGGTGTTGGACGGCGCGAAGACAGTTGAGCCGTTGAGGATTTGGCTGTGCATGAAGTCGGTGAAGTTGGTCTGGGCCATAGCGAGCAGCAGGGTGCTGTAGTGGGCGGGCAGCAGAGCCAGCTCGCGGCCGACAAAAGTGGGAGGCACAATCAGGCTGTCGACACCGTGGATGATGCCGTTGGCGGCAGCAAAGTTGGCGGCGACGATGCGGCCGTTGAAATTGACGCGAACGCCGAGGGCCTTTTCGAAGCGCACGCGCAGACGCTGAGCAGCACCACCGAGGAGAGGCTCGTTGTAGGCGCTAGGGACGGTGTGGGTAGAGAACATGACGTTGTAGCCATAGTCACCGAGGCCGATGTGGTAGCGAACGATGCTCTCGACCACCTCGGGGCGGCTGCTGTTCAGGCCGCCGCCGGGCAGGGCAGCAAAGGCAGTGTCGACGGGGACGAACAGGGTGTGGTTGGTGCCAGGCAGCAGCGAGGTGGTGTTCAGCATATCGACAATGGCAGGGAATCGGTTGACAAGGGCCGTGAAGTTGGTCGTGTAGTTGGAGCTGGAGATGAGCTGGTAGATGGTCAGGTTGGATGACTTGCCCTTGCCAATGATGGGGTCGAAGATGGGCAGGTCCTTGGGAGACGAGGCAGCACCGTCGACAAAGGCGTCGAGATCAGCAGTAATGGCATCGACATTGGCAGACTTGTCAAGGCCTTCACGCAGCCAATCGTTGACAGCCTCAATGCCCTTCTCGACGCCGGCCTTAACACCGTCGACAACGCCGTCGAATGGAGAGCCAACGGCCTTGTTGGCATCAGCCAGGATCAGCTGGTTGATAATGCTGGCATCGGGGATGACCAGTGCCGAAGCAACGGCTGCAAATGTGATGAACTTCATCGCAGTGGATATGAATGTGAATATAAAATAAAATAAAGAACAAGAGGGCAGTGCAGATGGTGTCACTGAGAAGATTCTAGAGAAGATCCGAGACAGGTGGGACAAGTGTTAGTTGTCTACTAAATATCTAGAGAGAAGTGAGAGGATGTAAAAGAAAACTTAAAGTGACGATGATGATGAGATAATAGAGACTTCATAACGGAGGAGTGACGAGGTCGTGATATTTATCATTTCTGAACAGGAGGCAACTGAAGACACTCAAAGGGTGTAAGTGCAGTAGCACCACTGCAAGTGGACAAAGTTTGCTGTCACATTGCTACCATGTCTGCAAAACGTAGCTCAGCTCCGGGTGCCGACGTCAACGGCGAGTCGCTAGCCTGCAAGCTAGCAATTGGAGCACGAGATGGAAAATTTGGGTGAAAAGCCATTGAAGAAAATAATTCAGCGGCTCGCTCGAATGCAACGCTGAGGAGATTGAGGATTTAGGATGTCGGCCCTGGGGAAGCGTAGGGACTCGCCCAGACCGGGGCTTGATCGAGAATGGCTAGTGCTTGCTTGCTTGGAATATTGACGGCATTCAATGTGCTTCAATTTCAGGGTCCTCTTGTCCTATTGGAGAAATTGAGGGATTAGATACCAAGCAAGAACTACTTGTACAATATAGATAGTGATTTATGGTATCTTGGACGTCGAGATAACAGCCTCACTTGTGATACGGCATCACGTTGAGAAGATGTCTCGGTTTTGGTGATGCTGATAACAACCAGGACTTGTGGCGCAAAAAAGAAACAAAGATAGAATCCGCGATAACAAACAACAGGGGAGAAGACAAGAGGGTGCAATTTCACGCAGAACGCAAAATATTTGCAGACAAACGCGAGGCACGAGGTGTTTCTCGCAGGATTATTGGGCGAGCATCTGGTAACTAGGATCAATATCACAGATAAAGATGAGACGGACAAAGATGGACAGAATCATGAGACAGAACTATTGATGTGGCTGGCCAGACCCGGCTGCATGAAGTGTCAAATGGAGATTCGAAATATTCATGATAAAACGTTGGCAGATACGGCGCCGCCCAGCGTTGCGTTGCTTCATTTTTCAAAGAATGTTTTCAGCAAACGGTGACCACCGTAGGAGACTGAGGCTTGGTGCGGCTGGTCTACATCGGCGGACTCCGCCTGGGTCCGTGCAGGGCACGCTGTAGTTTGAATAGTTCTGATTGTGAGACGAGCAAAACTATATGAGAGGTTTACTCTTCACGGCGCTAGCAGGCGTTATCGACTAATTTCACTGATAACAACACTAGCGAGCGTGAAACACTATTGGCTGGCAGTGAACTAGGCTGCGTCTGTCGCAGATTGTGAATCATGGACAGAAGAGATTCTGTTAAAATTCTGTCATTCTCGAGCAACGGTAGGATCAGGCACCCAGATAAACTTTGACTCGCATGGGGTCTGTCGTCGCTTTTGCTTCTGCTATTTGGTCACTTTCCGATTATTTGCATGGCATCACGGGAGGCTACGGAACAGTCGACCTTTCGGGTTGGAGCCGGCTGAATATGAAAAGATCGAATATTGACATGCATATGCAGGGTCTCGGCAGCTGTCATAACAATATGTTCTAGCAACAATGTTGGATGCGCATACTTCGTATGGTGTCTAGATTTAACAGATATAGCTCAGCAATAAAACAACAACACATGCAAGGTATTATACAAAATACAGATACACAACGCTACTCAAGTCCAGCTGCATTACTCCTGCCATTCGGCATCGACAGTCTCCCAGTGCTCAAAGAAGCCCTCGAAGAACTTCACACCCAGACCAGGGTCCAGAGCACCCGACGTCGCACGGATACTATGCATGCTCAGCTGGGGAATGCCCGCGTCTGCACTCTTCATACCCATCATCGAGCTCAGCGAGGGACCAATGGTGCCACCACTGCGCGAGTCGTTACGGATCATAAACCGCTGTAGCGTCGAGCCACACAGCGAGGCAACGCGGTCCAGCATCGCAGTCGACACACTATCGGTGGGCATGTGGCCGTTGGAGTCGCACACCACGGCAACACCCACGTTGAGCTGGGGCGCGTGGTCGTCGAGGTAGTTGGCAGTGAAGTTGGGGTGGATGGCGTGTGTGACATCGGCTGAAACCAGGAAACTGGCAGCATATGTCTGGCCGATAATACCAGGGCCAAACGGCGTCTTTGAGCTGGCACTAAGTGCCTCGACAGCACGCTCAATGGTGAGCGGCAGGAAGTTGCCCTTGGCACCCTGGCGCAACAGACTGCCAATCTCCTCGTCGTCAAACAGGGCCGTCATGCGGATGACGCCCGATGCATCGTTGTCCTCGGCGTTTAGAAGAGCAGTCAAAGCTGCCCACGAGCAGATCTTGTCGTCAATGCGGCCAGCCGAAATCAGCTCTTTGTCCAGGCCGAACACTGTAGCAGGCTGGATATCAAACAGCTCCAGCTCCCAGTTTGTGATGGAGCCGTAGGCTGTCGGTGCAATGCCTAGCTCAGCAGCAATCAGCTTGACCAACTTGGGCGGCTGCTTCGACACAAACGAGCCAGCAGGGCCGACGGTTTCGGTGCTGGCAGAGCCAGTGCCGTCCAGACCGATGATGGGTACCATCTGTGTCTCCTTGTTGCCAGTGCCGGTCATAGACACACCAAAGTGCGGCGCCAGAGTCGCCACCTTGGCAATGGGCCAGCCCAGCTTCACCAGCCGCGTGCGGGTCTTGCCCGTTGCCGGATCCTGCACAACAACACGGCCACCAATACCCAGATCACGATCCCACCATGTCGAGTTCAGCGCACCAGCATACGGCGCAACGCCCAGCTGCACAAAGCCAGCCTTGGTCGGCTTGTTGCTGATGGGCTTGAGCTTAGCCGTGAGGGCGTCAATGTGGCCTGCCACGATAGCCACGCCGTTACCCGGCTTGTAGGCGCCGCCGATAGTAAAGGCGGCCATGGAACTGCCGTTGCGGGTCACATAGTACTTGCCGCCAACCTTGAGGCGAGTCGACCAGTCCTCGCGGGCGGACAATGCCTCAAAGCCAGCGCTCTTCAACTTCTCGGTAAAGTGGTCGACGGTGTGGAAGATGGTCGGGTTCTCCGTCATGAAAGAGAGGTAGGGCTGCGTGAAGGAAGATGGGTCGCCGCGCTTCCAGGCGCACACAACACAGGCCATCTCCTGCAGAGTCTCGGCATCAGCGGTCTTGGTGCCAAAGAACAGCACGTTGCACTGGCGCGCCTCGTCACGGCTCATGCGGCTAGCACATGGGGAACACACACGGTTCTCCACTAGCGGCCGCTTGCCCATGCCGGTCTCGATGAAGCATAGGGACTCGCGTGAGGGGGTGGTCGAGGATGCCACAGTTGGGGCGAGTACGGGCTCGAATGCTGCCGGGATTGCTGGCGTTGCGCTCATCGGGCTCGGCGAGAAGCGGGCGTTGAGCTGCTCGCGATACGACTTGGAGCCGCGGAGGGTCATGTTGGCAGGGTCAATGCGGGCCATAGTTGGATGGGTCTGAGGAGATGTTGAGATAATGCCACAATGTCAGCGGCAAAAGGCGAGATGGATGCGGTGTAGAGGTGAGATGTATTTGATGTAAACGTGACAAGAAAAGGGTGGTGGATTGAATGTCAAGAGTCAGAGGTTGGGGAAGTGATGACGACCGGCTTGTCAAACAAGGAAGGAGCTTATCTCGAACACAATCAGCCGTAATCGCAATGCTGCCTCATTGCTAGGCGAGCTCCAGAGCTGTCAGGGTAACGCTAGCTGTCCTAGACAATGAGACACTGATATGGGTGGAGATTAGTCACTTTTAGCGCCATCACCTTCCGCCTCCGGAAAGCGTCATCTTGCGGCAACGTGGATTACATAACCTTCGACAATCATGCCGACAATGTAGTCATTTTCAGTATTGTGAACGTCATTTTGAAATCGATTTCATTCGACCAGAAGATATTTCTTCATGATTTTCTAAATAGTATAACTCGTGACATTGGAACGACTGCATTGAAAAATATTGCTATGATTTACATGTCGTTTCAGAAACACATGAGAAAATTAACCAGAACAACCTCGACAATTTACAAAATTTCGAACAAAAAAGTGCATACTACTTTGAATTTAAGGTATTTACATGATGCTATATAAAATCCACGTGAGATGCTTTACGCTTCGGCGGCAGCCGCGGGAGCCGCAGCAGCCTTCTTCTTCACCCGACGCGGCTCCAGCACATGAGGCAGAGCATCCTTTAATGGCTGTGGTGTGCCGGGTTCGATACTGGGAATCTGGGACGTAGGATTGGGTGCCGTGGCATTCAACGGTTTGCGTCCGTGGACAAAGTACCTGTTCGTTAGTCAGCGATGCCAAAAAATAGAATAAAAAATAAAATAAAATAAGGGAAAACTCACATCGGCCAGTAGGCGTGTATGCTGGTGTCGCGGAGCTCCTTGCGGGCCTTGCTCACGAGCACAAGGACTTCGTCCTGGCTCCAGCCGAGGGCCCGCGTCAAGGGTGCCAGCGTGCTGGGCTCCAGTGCCGAGTCCATGTTGGCCAGAGTCCACGTGCCGAGCTCCTTGTACTTGGCCTCGCGTGGCCAGCTGTTAGTGGGCCACTTGTACACGGTCTCAGTAACGTCTTCAAACCCGGCCTCTTCCATCAGAACCTTCCACATCTGTGCGGCAATCGGGCGGCCCATCTTTTCGAGCGACTCCATGACGAGGCACATCCACCGCCAAAAGTCAGAGTCCTCCTTGAGCGTGCCGTCGTCGCATCCCATGGGCAGGCCCATATCTTGGGCTTCAAAATAACCACCGGGCTCGAGCTGTGCAAATGCCTTTTGAACGATGCTGCCGTAGTCGCTGAAGCTACCAGCCATCATGCGGCAGAACACAAAATCGAACGGCCGGTCCCAGGTCCATTCTTTTTCCAAGTCGTCAATCTCAAAGTAGCAGTTTGGCGGCACACTGAAGGTTAGCATTTGTAGCCAAAACAATATCGCCAAAGATGATAGACATACAATTCTGGCTGCACAGGGCTTAGGTCCACGCCAATAACTTCAGCCTCGGGGTGTGCATCAGCGTACTCCATTGCCCAGATACCAGTGCCTGTACCCAAGTCTAGGACGCGCTTAGCAGTATCGTTCTTGGGACACAAGCAGTGGTTACCCTCGATAGTGAGAGTAAGGACATGATGTTGTAGGTCTGGGGTGTTAGTGGTGTACGTAGTAGTGGGGACAGCATTTGGTGACTTACCGAGACGTTCAATTTCTTGCTGCGGCTGGTTAGCTTAATGTATCGAGTCATGTTCAAAATATGTAGTTACCTCGTCGTTTGGCAAAAAGTATTCTAATAAGATGTTAGTGCATTGTTGCCGAATAAAGAATATCCTGTTGATAGACTAGAAACTTACTGCCGGCACTCATTGCATGGTATGTCCGGCCGTTTTCATGCTGGTACGCCATGATGCTAGAGCGGAGTGATGTGAGTGATTCCCGGAAAGGCTAAGCTGTCAGTATGAGAGTGTGAGAGATCGTCGAAAAAAAGACCTACCGCATCAATAGCTGAGTCGGCATCATCATCATCATCCGCCTCGTCTTCTTGTTCGTCTTGCTCCGGTGCTCCTGGAGTAGCAGGTGCTTCAGAAGCGCCAGAGGTGTCAACCGCCTCGACAGCCTCGACAATCTCGACGTTTCCGGCATCTGTGACAGGTTCAGCAGCCGGGGTGGCCGGGGTTGGCTCGGGTTGAGATGCCATTGCAACGTGTTTGTTTGTTTGATACGAGTGTATTTGGTGAATATATCTGACGTGTTGTCGATTTTAGGGTCCGGAAAACGAAAGGAGCCTCGATGACTGGACACGGGAGCGCTGTGCTTAAGGGGACCGAGTATTGTGTATGTAGCTGCCGAAATAAAGAAGCTAAGTGGGAGACGAATCGATGGCATTCGTATATATAAAGGTCTGACTAGTGACAACGGCGAGAAGAAGTGGACCGCTTGTTCTCGAAGGGGAGATATCAGAGTCTATGTTGTACGTCGCAGTCGTAGGAATGCCCCGAAGATCCTGAATCCTTGATGTCTGCGTGTCCCAGCACGGAAAGTGGTGGGAATGGAACAAACCAGAGGTGTACTCGATATGAAATGGGCTAGAACACACCCAAGCATACGCCGAATGTCATGGCGTCCAAGATGATTGGGCCGACGAGTATGAGAACGCAGAGAAGTAGAAGAAAGAATAATAAGATCGGATCAAATGGACACCAATGGGGTGCTGATGGAGAGAAAAAGATTGGAATAGAGATGTAAAATATAGCAGCAGGGTGGAGGCAACGGCGTTGAAGAGGGTCTATCGGAGCACGGGAGGAGCAGCCGGGGTGAAGATGGTTGAAGATGGCGGTGGCCCGTACTCTGTCAAAGATCTGGGCGAGTGGCCTGACGGCTAGCCAGTATGAGTGAAGAGATGATTCAACAGTGTATTAAAAGAGGCAGGCAGAATAAGAGGTGGTATCCGTGCGACGAGGCGAAGAGAGGTGACGGTAGGTGACAACAAGACCACGCGATGAGAGAGATGAGAGGTTGCACTGAAGACGGGCAGTTGCGGACGCAAGGAGAGAATGTGAAGAGTGGCGCTCGATCGATCTGTGCCGGCGCTCCTAATTCGTTCGGGCTCGTGTTCTTATTGTTGTTGAATTTTCGTAGGATATACGATATATTTTCGATTTCTCCTTTTCTTTGACGTTTGTCACACTTCGCTTCCTGTCGTCTATTTCCTAATCCGTCAAACACTTGCCTGTTCTGTTCCGTGCGTGGCAGACTATGGGGTAAGTAGCTGTACTTTAGTCTTTGGCGCCTGTTGATAAGGGCGATACGGTGCTGATGGATTCTGTAAAGGGCAGGTTTTTTACCAAACTGGACATCTGCAAATCCATAAAGTCGCGAAATCGAGCATTGTTGCGCGTAAAGGTGAAAATGAGGCAGATGATAGAGTACTCAGTAAAGAGAAGCGATGCACAGAAACGGAATGAAAAGGAGAAGAAATGAAATGGCGGAAAATGGCAAGGAAGAAGACAAGGAAGGGAGGACTAGCCAGCCGCCTGCGAATCAGATTGGTTCAGCTGAGAAATGTGAAGCTGTTGTATGTCGCCGAAAGGGACTAGCAGCCGTCAATAAACTGTTGGTTCGCTCTCATCCGAGGGCTGCGGTATGGCGAGTATCTAGTCCCCCGACGACCCGTGATCTTTCCTGGCTCGCTTGTTGGAAACAATGGCACTTCAGGCTGGCAGGGTTTTAAGGTGGCGCTGGAATTCAATTTGCAAAGTATGACTATTAATGACGGTGTCAGAAGCTATGCCTTCATCCACATGCACATGGTATGGGAGCACGGTACCTCAGGGTCTCCTCGACGAGTTTTCTCATAATTCTACTTGGTGCATGATTTCAGTACAATTATGGAAAAAGAAAGGTAAGAAATGTAAGAAAGGAAAGTGTTTGTTATTTACGGAGTGCTCAACCAGAGAGATAGATACATCATAGGCTTTTTGGGCTTTAGGAGTTCATGTGCGATGTTTGATTGGCAATATTCTTGGGAATATGTCACCCACTGCAATATTAATCCTCGTCGCCAGCCGCCAGGATTTTACATCATCACGCGCCGGTATCTACAGCTACACATACGGCCCTTCTCTGTGGCGAGCGCCGGTCAAGACCGTACACCGAATCAAAACCTCGTGACCCGGAGGCGAGTATGCTGCCCGCTTTGCAACAAAGATATTCTGCGGCCCCCATTCGCTTCTGCATTCTTCGCCATCCGAATTCGTCTAGAATGTCTGTTGGATCGGCTACTTTTGAGTTTGCCGCCTCGCTCATCGGCCACTTGCTACTAGACACGCTTTTCCTAACAAGGAAAACAGCCGTTTAACATCTATTGGAAATGTCAAGATTTCTCCATTCTATTATTTGGCGCCAGATTGAAGGTGCTGCAATGTAATATGTTTTCGCCCGTTTACAATACTACAGAGTACATACTGAGTAATAGCGAGACAGAGAATCTATGGAGCTGAAACTGACCAGTGGATATGGGGTTCATTTACCTGGTACAAGTGTACATCGTACATCGCGCCCCATACTGGCAAGCTCTACGTATATTGTTGGTGAGCTCCGTAATATTCGTTGAATGTGAGAATATTGGTGACCATGGCCTGGTCCGGGACCCAGCTATGGCACAATCCTTGTGATGTACTATTCGCCAAGTTCAGCAACTTTGCGATAGCTATCATCGAGGTGCATGAGCCGGTCAATCTTGACTACTATGTTATCTGCTGGAAGTCTGTAGCTTGTCGTCTCGTCGGCCGAATTTCTTGCTTTAAAATCTGTGCTTTGCATCATCTTCCGACAATTCTTACGCATACACTCCCGCCGAAGAAATATGCGCACACCACCACTGACACAGCCTTTATCATGAACCATGGTTTGATCACATCTCATCACACCATTTTGCATCCTTTTAGTTTAGCTAGGCCCCGTCTTGATGCGTCGCCGAACAGCCGCAGGGCCATCATCTCTGCTACAGGCATGGCTCGCCGCGGCACCTCTTCCGCCTGCGACCGATACCCTGTCTTTACGTAGCCCTTCCTACTTTGGGCACATACATGGCACCTCGTACTGCAGGATATGCATTAGACTGCTCGAGAATATATAGACCACGCAAAACTCGACCGCGGCAATCCCACTTATCTGCAGACCAAATATCTCGAACAAGAATAGCTCTGCACACAAATTTACTACCTCGCGCAAGACTTACTCTATTTTCTCTACAGTGAACGGATAATGTGCCATCCTCGTCACAAGCAGATCGCCCCCACGGGCTATTCTCCCGCTCCCGTCACTAACTTGTTCTGTGCACCTCCTTGACTTGGGTGATAATGAATAAAAATCATTCATTCTTGATTGGCAGCTGCGATGTAGAAGGTGTGTGCTCCTTCCTCTGCTCCCCTCTGTCCCTACTACACAGAGTACTCTGTGATTCCCTCTTCTCTTCGCCTTCCCTCTTCCGCGTTCCTCTCCCTACCTTCCCCCCGACTGTCCTCTTTTGAGAACCCCCCTCCTTCGGCGACTGCAGGATACACAATATATCAAGTCGTGCTGCCACATTGTAACACCTCCGCCACCGACATTCTCTCCATAACCACTCATGAGATATAATCAAGGTTGACGAAAGAGCAAGAAATAAATCGAAAAAGAAGAAGAAAGAAACACAATCCATGTATGTGCTACCCTGCTGGTATCTTTGTATTTCTTTCTATCCGACCATTTACACTGACACCTATCAGACGCAGGACCCGCGCAGGACTCGTCTGCCTCGACAAGATTTCCCTTTTCAATCACTTTTTGCCGTTTTTGTCGACATCCATCGCTTCTCTCCATTTCCCTCAACTTTATCTCTTTCCCCTTTGCAGCACACAGTCCTGTTTGACGACACACCGCAGATCAATCACACCAACAATAGCGCTTCAACTGCCAACACGTCTGCGTCTTCCTCCGCTCTCGCCCAGCCGGTCGGGTTCTTCCTTGCCCCATCTTGAGTACAGGCTACCCTCTTTTACCCGTGATTGTTTACCCGTTGGCTGTCTGTTGTTGCTGTTTCGTGTCGTTTCTTGTTACTGAGAACCACTGAAACAAGTAAGCTAGGATGGCACTTCTCACTCTGGCAGTAGCCGGGTTCATTCTCTTGGCCACGTACTATGTTGTCTCATACATCCGTGCCTACCGCCACCTGAGCCATATTCCTGGCCCGCCCGTTGCTGCTTGGACAGACATTTGGCTTGTCTTGGGCCAGCTCAGCGGCCGGCTCAACTTCACGCTCCTTGAAATCAATGATAAATACGGAAGCCTCGCGCGGATCGGCCCGAACTGGGTTGTCTGCAGCGACCCCAACGAGCTTCGCCGGATCTGGGCGGTCCGTTCCAACTACAAGCGGGCTTATTGGTACCGCGGTTTGCGAATCGACCCATACCGTGACAGCACCTTTTCAACCCTAGATGACAATGTGCACGATGACCTGCGCTCCAAATTGTTGCCGGGCTACGGTGGCAAAGATGTTGACAACCTTCACGAAATTATCGACGAGCAGGTCGCCGGTTTTGTCAAGTTGATTGAAGACAAGTACCTGTCCGTCACTGAGAAGCAAGCTGCTGATCTTGGTATTCAGTCCAACCATGTTATCGTTGACCTTGCACGCAAGGTTCAGTTCTTCACTCTGGATGTAATCTCGTCCCTTGCCTTTGGCAAATCGTTTGGATATCTCGAGGCCGATGCCGACAAGTTTGGCTACATCAAGACTACCGAGGCCACTGTCCCCGTTCTCATGTCTACAGCCATCCTGCCGTGGTTTGTTAACTTAATACAGTCGCCTCGCCTACGCTTTGTGATGCCCAACATTCGCAACATGGTAGGCATCGGCACTGTCATGACGCTTGCACAAGAGGCTGTCGATGCTCGCTATGGCGAGAAGCCGGTCATCAAGCGTGATATTCTTGGCTCTTTTGTTGCACATGGTCTCAGCCGCGATGATGCCGAAGGCGAGGCTGTTGTTCAAATCATCGCCGGCTCTGACACTTCGGCCACGGCCATTCGGTCGACCCTGCTCTACCTAATCACAAACCCGCACGCCTACATGCGCCTCCAAAAGGAGATTGACGAAGGAGTCCGTGCCGGCCGCATTAGCTCGCCAATCACTGATGCTGAGGCGCGCCAGTTTCCCTACCTTCAAGCCGTCATTCGTGAGGGTCTCCGCATGTGGCCGCCTGCCACCGGACTTCTTCCCAAGGTCTCAAAGACTGACGATGAAATCTGTGGCTACCGTGTGCCCGCTGGTACCTCTGTCGCCTGGGCGCCGTGGCCTGTCATGCGCAACAAGGAAATTTTCGGTGAAGATGCCAATCTGTTCCGTCCTGATCGCTGGATGGACATCTCCACCGAGCAGTACAAGCTTATGGACAACACCGTCATGCTTGACTTTGGCGGCGGCAGCCGCTACGAGTGCCTTGGAAAGAACATTGCCATGATTGAACTGAACAAGACTTATGTCGAACTGATGCGTCGTTTTGATATTGTTCTTGTCGACCCTGCCCACCCGTGGAAATCCTTCAACGCGGCCTTTTTCATCCAGAGCGACATGAACGTGCGCATTACCAGACGACCTGAAGCCGTATTCGAGAAGTAGAGCGAGGAAATGATGGAATAAACAATATAGTTGAGCACGTGAGTTGTTTTCTCTTTTGTTTTCGGGAGGAAGGTGCACATTTGAGTAATGAGGGAAGGTGCGACCGGTGCAGACTGCATATCTTCAAAGGTCGCCTGATATACGATTGTACTGTCCCAGGCATCAAATTTGGCATTGTTGACCTTCCAAATTTTCAATATATGATAATAGTTGCCCTTCTATGCAACTTTATGTGTTGTTCTTGATTGCATGCTTTAAAAAGTAAAGTGACCACAAGAATTACAATCACACTGCCGTCGTCGCTACTTTCTACCGGCCTGCGGTGCCCATTTTCAAGATGACTAATTTCCGAGATCCACTTACAAGCGATACCGGATGCACGTGAATGCCACACCGCCTTCCTGGAGATTATTTATGCGCGTCTGCCATTGGCTAAGGCGGGACTTACAGCCAACCCGAGCGCGATTCTTTTCTACGAGTGGCGGGGTTGATGGAAGCCCATTATCAATTGATTCTGCCGCTTTTTGGGGCACTCCTTCTCCGATTTTTCACCTTTTCATGATTCTTTTTCATATTTAACATATTAAACTCCCAGTCAAAATAACTCTTAGTTGCGGATCCTCTCGAATCCTGTGTACGTAAGCAAGCGCTACGGCCGGCTAGCTAAGGGCAAATTTGACTTTTTCTAGCATGCGCTTTGAAGAGCAGAAAAAAATAGACGAGCTGCTCCTCTTTTCAGTCTACTGGACTCTGGCTTCTGTTCGCCTTCTTCCACTCTTCTCTCTTCTCTTTTCTTTCCCTCCCAGCCAGAAAGATGAAACCTTCAATAGTCGCAACAATCAGTCAGACCGACATGCGTGCAGAGTTCGCACACAACCAAGAAACCTTTGGCTGAACAGCTCGTCCTCCCGATACCCATTTCTCTATCCTTGATCTCGGCTCCGACAGACATCGAAATATCTGCCTCATCGACATCGTCTCGGCACCTCGAATTGACTCCAAGTTTGGCATCGACATCCCCAGATATTTCGAAGAATTCTCCGTGGAACCCGGACCGTATTCGTTCCGACGTTTTTTATATCCCCGAGATCCCACCCGTCGACCTCTCGTCGTCCTCCACTCGTTGACTCGACACCCGTCTATTTCGGCCCATCCATTTAAATCGCAGCCATGTGTGGTATTACCGCTATTCTGGTATGTCGTGTCTCGTGCTCATTGCTCTTTCTGTTTTTATGTATCTCATGCCTTCCGTATTTGGTCTCCATGTGGTGCTCCATGTGGTCTCCATGTGGTCGCGTCGGCGCAACTGCACCTCATCTGCACCTCATGCGCACCTCACTTTTTCCTTTTCCCTTAATCTTCCATCACCTGCATATCAACCAGCACACCATGCGTCACAACTGCCCTATCACTGCTCATCGTTTCGCAAATACACGCGTATAACACGCATACGCATTGCAATCTATCTATTCTCGCCATGTATTGCCTTGGCGCGATATTTCATGACCCCCGCCATCTTGCCATCCACCCCCAACTCACGAATTCCGTCCCACGCCTATATTTATGTGGTTCATACCGTCTTACGCCTTAGAGCAACAACTAACCATATAGCTTGGTGACACCAAGGCCACTACAGCCGCAGTTGATCTGCACGAGTCTCTGTACTTCCTCCAGCACGTATGTTGTATCCCAGGCATATTTCAATACTTCTGAGTTCGTCTAACAAAATAGCGTGGACAAGATGCTGCTGGTATCACCGTTTGCCAGGGTGGTCGCCTTTTCCAGTGCAAGGGCAACGGCATGGCCGCTAAGGTTTTCGCCGAGGGCAAGCGTGTTGCCGACCTGCCCGGTTACGCCGGTATCGGTCACCTGCGCTACCCCACTGCCGGTACCGCCTCCGCCTCCGAGGCTCAGCCGTTCTACGTGAACTCCCCCTTCGGTCTCTCTATCAGTGTCAACGGTAACCTGGTAAACAGCTCCGAGCTACGCCGTTTCCTTGATCTGGAGGCTCGCCGTCACGTCAACACCGACTCCGACTCTGAGCTGCTGCTGAACGTTTTCGCGCACTCCCTTAACGAGCTTGGCAAGGCTCGTGCTAACGTCGACGATGTCTTCACTGCCCTGGGCGACGTCTACGAGCGCTGCCGTGGTGCTTTTGCCTGTACCGCCATGATCACTGGTTTCGGTATTCTTGGCTTCCGTGACGAGAACGGCATCCGTCCCCTTGTCCTTGGTTCGCGCCCGTCGGCCACCCTCGAGGGTGCCACGGACTACATGATGGCTTCCGAGTCCGTCGCCCTGACTCAGCTGGGATTCAAGGACATCATTGACATCATGCCCGGCCAGGCTGTCTTCATTGAGAAGGGTGGCCACCCCCAATTCAAGCAGATCGTCGAGGCCAAGTCATACACCCCCGACATCTTCGAGTATGTCTACTTTGCTCGTCCCGACAGCTGCATCGATGGTCTGTCTGTCCACCGCAGTCGCCAGAACATGGGCCACAAGCTGGCAGATAAGATGCGGAAGACGCTCCCTGCCTCTGTTATTGACCAGATTGACGTCGTCATTCCCGTCCCCGAGACTAGTAACACTGCTGCTGCCGCCCTGGCCCAGGATCTGGACAAGCCTTTCAGCAACGCTTTCGTGAAGAACCGTTACGTCTACCGTACTTTTATTCTGCCGGGCCAGACTGCTCGCCAGAAGAGTGTCCGCCGCAAGCTGTCCCCTATTGTCTCTGAGTTCAAGGGCAAGTCAGTTCTGCTTGTTGACGACTCTATCGTCCGTGGCACTACATCGCGTGAGATTGTTCAGATGGCCCGTGAGGCCGGCGCTGTCCGTGTCTTCTTCGCCTCGTGCTCACCCGAGGTCACCCACCCCCATGTCTACGGCATTGATCTGGCTGACAGCTCCGAGCTGATGGCCCATGGCAAGACTGTTGAGGAGATTGCTAAGTACATGGGCGCTGATGAGCTCATCTACCAGGGCATTGAGGACCTGAAGGAGGCTTGTATCGCAGCCACCGAGGATGGCGGCCCCACCGAGATTAAGGACTTCGAGGTCGGTGTTTTCTGCGGCGAGTACAAGACAGAGGTTCCCCAGGACTACTTCGAGTACCTCGGCCGTGCCGCAGCTGCTAAGAAGAACAAGGGCACCAAGCGCAAGAGCGATGCCGTGACCAACGGCGACAATGCTACCAACGGCGAGGAGGAGACTAGCAACAAGAGACAGCTCCCCACTGTTGTGTCCAACAGCGGTGCCGTCAATGTTGCCGCCTCATCAGAAACTACTCCTGCCCCCACATCCGCACAGGTCACTGCTTCGTCAGAAACACACCGTCCTGCCGAGGTCGCCAGTGCTGCACAAAGCGAGGCTCAGGCGGCTGTTAATCAGCAAGTCGACATCAGCCTCCACAATGTTGCTGACGAGTAACCTGTCTGGTTAATTTCTGATACATTGATAATTCCCAGCATTGGATCATATTGTGCGCTGCCATAGAAGAAAAAAGTTCTCATTACCCTGTCTTCAATTATTAGCTTATAGATCTTCATTGCAGTAAATGCCAATCTTGTACACAAAATTTCTCTTGCGTGAATTGCTATGTCTTCTTTATGAAATACAAACTTTTTGTGTAAATAATATTTAAGTTGAGTTGCCACTATGCTATCTCTCATCGTGTATCGTACAATATTCACATCCACAACATATTCTCTCCTAGTTTACCGGGCCGCCGACTATTTGTTAGGATAATGTCGTCCTCAGGCCCGCCACCGTCGGCAGGCTGCACGGGAATCGGCCCATTGGCGTCCATGGCAATCTTTCCGTCTGCGCTGGCGGTGGTAGTTGCTCCGTCGCTCTCGTCTGCGGCACCGGATGAGGCTGCTGTAGAAGCATTTGCGTCTCCCGTGGCAGTATCGTCGACGTTGTTATTGACCAAGGCTCCGTGCATCAACAAGTTCTCGAAAAAAGCGAAGTCAACACCCTGCAGCGTCCAATCATCACCTTGCAAAATTCCTCGATAACTTCCATTTCCGTACCCGCCACCACTTCCGTTTCCATAACCATCACTGCCGTAGTTGCCAAATCCGCCAAAGACAGCTGCATTGATACCACCGTCAGGATTATTGTTCCCATCGACGAGAGGATTGGAAGAACTGGTCACGCCATCCGACGTGTAAAACATGTATGGATTGGCTGCGCCTGGGTTGTTGTTGGGGACATATGGGTCCCCAGACGACCATGTCGGGGCCTGCAGGCCGATGCCACTATGGCTGTTGAGAGTCGGGCCAGCTCCAGATGCCAAAGTCGGGTACGTCGCTGCAAAAGATGCACCTTGAATACCATTTGCGCCAAAGGGCTGGGCATCGGCTAGCAGGGGATCAGGTGCATCTATCAGAGTCCGATCGGTAAAGTCCGCGCCTGCGCTGGCAGCCTTTGACTCGCTGGCATCTTTGTTGCCAGCTGGTGTTTGGGCTGGGTTTTCTTCAGTGGGGAGCTTCAGCGAACACTCATTGCCCTTGACACGCAAGATCCCTTCCTTGTTGATGCGGATAGTTCCTAGAAAGGGCACCCAGACACGCATATCGCCGTCGATATTGCTTGCATTTGATTCAGCTTCACGCCTCTCTATTTCAACTTTCGCATCGGGGCACCCAAGGGACGCGGCCACAGCCAGTGATGCATCATGCTCGACATCCAACATCCTCCTCAAAAATGCGGCACTCTTGGAGGACAGTGCATCATCTTCGTTGATCTTGGCCATCTCGTCCATGCTTTGGAGAACACGTTCCATCATGCCGCGGTCGCTTAGACGCTGGTGGGCCAGGAAATCGTTGGCAGCCATGCTTTTTCTGTCCCTTTTCGGCTGCTTCTGCAGCATCATCTGCTCGTTTCGATGGCTGTCGAGATGTGCCAAACAGAGTGTCATACTTGCAAGCAGTGCAAAGAAGTCGATGCACCGGGTAAAAAAGGCGACTTGCTTGTTGCTGCGCAGCGATAAGAATCTGCCGAGTACTTCGCGGCTAGCACTGACACAAGTGATTTTGCTGTACGCATACTTGTCAACACTACCAGCACTACCGGACATCCCGCGGTCTTCTGGCTCGGTGCTGGTCATTGAGCACTCGCCGTCGCCCCTAGCCAAGTGGTAGGGCTTGTTGGTATCGGAGCCACGGCGCAGCATATACGGAAGATGCAGCTGAGTGAGTAGATGGTAATGGAACAACTGATCAATAAGTTGCTGGGTGCGCATAAAGTTGCTGGCTCCGTCGCCTTCGCCTGATGAGCCATCGTTGATAAACGGTGTCAGCCACCACTGAGCGGGCACACTGCGGGATGCGTTCTGCAGGGCAAGGTCGATGGACTGGGTCGAGTACGGATTACTCAAGTCATTGTCCAAGTTGTCGGTGTCATCGGTGTCGGCGCCGCCCTCGTCTTCGAAATCGTCGCTGTCGATCCCCCATTCATCTCGCATCAGTTTGTCGTCCTCTTCGCTGCGCCATGCCTCATTGCGTTCAATAATGCGACCGGCAATGATTGCATGTGCCTCTTCAATCTTGCGTAGCTCGTGCCAGGAGTCGCCGAAATCAAACATGTTGATGTATTCTTCCATCGCTGGTGGCATTTTCGACTTGGTCGAGTTTTTGCTCTTCCTTTTCGTGCCAGGGCAGAGAACATGGCTATCTCCAGGAAGACCCTGAGGAAGGCCGAGCATGAGAGACAGGTATCGGTCTGCATATAAGATGCGGAACCACATGCATTTGGGCATGATTGGTGGCGGCGCCGTTGGGTCAAGCATTTTCAAACTGGTTCCTGGAAATCCACGATGGAGGCCCATGAGCTGGGTCATGGTCATCGCACGGCGGAATGCAAGCCATGCACGACGCAAGTTTCCCTGATTTGACTGAATGACACCTTGCATGACAAGACACTGCACACCCTCGAATGACCCGATCAGACTGTCGTTTCCAGTTACAACAGTGGTAGTGGCACACATGATACGCTGAATGAGCTCACGATGCGGCATGCTCAAGGACTTCAGGTCCGGGTCGAACATGGGGTGCATGTGCTGCAGAAAGGATGCAAGGTACAGTAGTGTCTGGGCGACAAGTACCAAATGAGCACCGACGGGAGGAAGTTTGAGAACACTGCGTGCCGACTCGCGGCAGATGGGCGGCGACTCGGCTGCAGTTACAGCAGAGAAAGGGGAGTAGACCAGAACTTTGTGGAGGCCGGACCGCACCGGCCGTTCAAGTGCTTTGAGGATGATTTCGAGGTCGGCAGGTGAGGGCCATGTAGAGGCCAATGTTTTGTATCTGCTCATATACTCTTGATGCATGCGATTGGCGGATAGGTATGGTGCTTGTCTTGCAGGTCCATCGGTCGCACTACCCACCATGTTGGATATGTCAGCCGGTGAAGGGACTGTGCAGGCAGTGGATGCAGTTCGGCTGTTATTTGCTGCACACGTGCTGCGCGTCGATGGACATGATGCCGGAGTACCAGGACCAACAGTTGTAGGCGGAGGCAGCGTTCCGGGCTGCTCTTCGTCGCCGATGCCACGCTCGTGTCCAAACCATGTCGTGTATGTTGTTGGCCCGTGGCTTGTAGACTCTCGGGAGTAGGCTTCGCTCGTAGCATTCATCCCCAATTGAGGTGCACGGTGAGCAGCTATGGCAGAAGTTTCTGGGTTTTTCTGTAGGCTGTCAGGTCCCAAGTCGGCTGGACCTTCATCTTCGCTATCACTGCCATCTGGGCGAACTCGGCGGTTTGCCGGGAAGCAATCTGCGGCTGGTGTGCTGGTGCCCGGAGGTTGCTGGTCTCCATCCCGCTGCTTAGATGCCGTCGGGCCAGATAGAAACATTTCTGGTCGTGGCGAAGCTATGCTAGCAGAAGATGATGAGATGGGCTCGCCTCGTGCTGCATTCTTTACCAGCATTTCCACTAGTGCCTCCATTCGCCCAAGGCGGTCGTCAACTTGCCGGCTATGGTTGGCTGCGGCAGACAGAGCTGCGGTCTCGGGAAGCTCCTGGCTAATACATGGTGTGCCTCGGCGGCGACACCCATCACATACTTCTCCAGCCAAAGCTTCCGATGGATTTTCGAGAGTTTCAAGGTCGACCGGTTCGCCATCTGGTGTCGAGAAGGTGCACCGTATCTTCTTGCGCTTGCATGCCCAGCAGCTGTGAGTGCCCTTGCGGATCTTCCGCCGCTTGGGTGAGCGGCCATCAGCAGAAGTACTGCCACTCTGCTTCTGCTCATCTCGCGAGTGAATGGGCATTTTGCAGGATGTTCCAAAGTATTGAGTCCACCAGGAGTGTCAGCATGAGGTTTCGCTCCGGCCGTCTCGCTTGCAGTCAATAAACGGGCATTCCTTTCGTGCTCTCGGCGGAGGAATGAAGTGTACAAGAAAATAAGATGTGCAAGTTAAATTTCTGAAATGCGAGAGCAGACTCAAGAAATCAAGGCTCTATTTTTGCAAATAGCAACGGGCACTGTTTGCCAGACTAATGCCAACGGTCTTACACGACTTACCTCCGCCGCGCGCGGCGGTCGAAGGTGAGAGTGAGATTAGTGGGTTTTGTCTGGACCAATTTGTCAGCAAATATTAGTCATTCTCGGACTTCAGTCGCGCTGTCCAGCACGATGTACCTCCAGAGGTCAACGTAAACACGTACTTTAATCTGAATCATAGAAGAAATTGGTAGGGAATTATGTTGAACATTAGAGATATAGCATTATTCTCGTACCGATTTTGACTTGTAAAAAATAGGGAAAGGAATCCAGGCTCAGTGGTAGCCCACCAACTGTTGGACTATTCGGTGACACAGAACACGTATGGGATCGATATACTTCAATGGATTCTAGTAAAAAGAAAGGATCTGAAAGGTACAGTTTAATTGTACTTTTCCACTTTATGATGCTCGCTGTGACCGTGTGAAGTTCGCATACATCAAAGCTATTTGGATGCTGTCGAAAGGGTAATAAAAAAGTTAAAAAAAAAAACGTACAGCAGAGGGTATTCGCTGGTCGTCACCGACCCAACTACTAATCCGCCGATTATTGGTTTGACTAGGGGAGAGCGGACGGGATCCCGTATTTTCCAATATCTATGGCCGTACGTGGAACAACTCATTACCATTATACTATATAAAGAAGATTACAAGCTTGATTTTTTTCATTTCATGTAATTGAGAATAGTATATACAAGTCAGGTTTGACTCACGAAAGCTTGATATTGTTCATCGTTCGATTCAAGCTTACCTTATATGACTGTTATGGATATATGCATCTATTTATATGACTCTATGGTGCTTCACCAATCTCTTGCAAGTATGCATAGGTATTGTCGAGAGCAAGTGTAGCCGACTTGAACTGGGCATCTGCCGTGGTGGCGCCAATGTGTGGCGTGCTAACAACATTCGGCAGCCTCCACAGTCCTCCGTAGCGTTCCGGGCTGGGAGGCTCTTCTTCGTGGCCGTCAAGACCAGCACCCCAGATAAGGCCGTCCTCAAGTGCTCTCTGTAGATCCACCTCATTGACGATACCACCGCGAGCACCATTGACGATGATTGCTGCCCTCTTCATTGTCTGAATTTCCTTGTAGCTGATCATATCCCGGGTGTCCTCTGTAAGGGGCACATGGAGCGATACAACATCGGCCTCTTTGAGTAGGTCTCGATAGTCTGAGATTCGCTTGTGAGTAAAATCTGACCACGCATCAGCGGGCTGAAACGGGTCATAGGCTATAATGCTCATGTTGAAGCCACACTGGAAAGTCTCCGCTGTCCGTCGGCCGATGTTGCCCATGCCGATGATACCGACAGTTTTTCCAAAGAGTGTTATGCCGTTGCACTCCTCTTTTGGCACGGGAGCTACAAGCTGGCGTGCGGCGATGGATCCGATATTACGCGCGGAAGCCAAGGTCAATGCCACAACAACTTCGGCGACAGCTTGGGCGTTGGCGCCCGGCGCATTCAATATCTTAATTCCGCGAGCATCACAGGCCGCCTTTGCGATATTGTCAATTCCGACACCTTGTTTCGCGACTGCGAGCAGGTTTGGGCACTGTGCAACATCCTCCTCACTGAAGATCGAGGTGCGAACGAGGACAGCCTTGGCCTTCTCCTGCCAGCCCTCAAACTCCGGATCGGAGCGGAGGATGACTTTGAATTTGGTGTTGGCGTAAGCGATGGCGGCATCGCTCAATCTGTCCAGCATATATAGCGTAGGTTTGGGGATGTGAGAACGTCTTGAGAGGCTCTCTTCAGAGTAGTGACGTGTTGGTAGGTACGTGGCACGGATTGCGCCCGGCACGGCCCGCCGGCAAATGACCTTACCCAAAGGACGCCCTGTGCTGCATGACCCGAGCCGTGTAGTATCAACAGCTGATACTGATATCGCTTTCAAAAGCCGAGCTGAAGGCATTTTGTTCTGAAAACCAACTTTGTCTTCGGCAAAATATAAAAACGCAATACAGTCACGATTTGCCGGACATGGGTCGGGTATGCAAAATGCGTCTGATACCAGCTAGCCCCACGGCCCCTCCGCGATCTCGGAATGATATCCGATATCAGCCAGCTTTATCTCAGCCATACTAGCTGGTTAACTAAAGACGAACCGTTGTTTTCAATACGGCGTCGAAACTGTAAACACATTTGCTACAAAGTATAGAAATAGAGTCAAAATATGGAGAGAGATCCCCGGCTACAGCAGTATCATAACAATCCATGTCACTATTTGCAACTCTGCTTCGCTCCTAACAGAAGCGATATCATAAGATAAAATCAAGCTACAAGTGACACACAGGACAGGAGCAGAATCAGAGGCGGTGTTTTCGTAATAGGGGTATATTTGTTAATGTATTATATAAATCTACATGTAGCCACGGAATAAAAATGGTTTCCCATCGGTTGGTATCAATTCTGTGCAAACTCAATTTTAGATGGTTATGCAGTGCAGTACAGGTAGCACACTAATAGTCGATTTTGGATATGCCGTGTAGACAGGCCAAAGTCGCTTAGAAGAGGTTGCCCTTGGACTGAGTGCCCTCCTTCTCCTCCTTGGTCTTGAGGTTGATGTTCTGCCAGATGATGACGCTCACGAAGGTAGGGATCAGGAAGACGGCACCAGCAATGACCATGCGGTGCATGAGGGTGGCGTAGGCGTTGATGATGGCAGTGCGGATCTCGCCACCGACGGGGTACGAGAGCTGGACATCGAGCGAGGCGTAGATGTCGGCGGTAAGGTTCTTGTACTCCATAGGCAGCTCGTTGTAGAGGAGAGTGGGCAGCTGGTTGGTCCACAGTGCACCGGCAATGGTCTCACCGATGGCAGCACCAATGGAACCGAACATGCCATAGACAGCCAGGACGACAGCGACCTCCTGGTGAGTAACCGGGGCCATGACAGCCATCTGCGAGGTCATGGACAGGAAGCCTGATCCAAAACCGTTGAACAGCTGGCACATAACCAGGTAGCCGGCAGTGCTGTCAGGGGTACGGAACTTGATGAGGAGAGCCGTACCGAGAACCATCAGGGGAATACCGGCGGCACCGACGTACTTGTAGTTGCCAGTGTACGACACGAGAATGCCGATGAAGGGGCTCAGGAAAGCAGCACCAACCGAGAAGGCGTTGACAATGTAACCGGAAGCGCTGATGCTCTGGTTGTTGACAACCTGCAGGTATGAGTAGTAGTAGGTGTCCCAGCAGTAAATGGACAGGAACATGAAGCCGTAGCAGAGCGAGCCACCGAGAATACCGCGGTCACGCAGGTACTTCCAGGGCAGGTACTGGACGGCAGCACCGAACTTCTCCCACAGGCAGAAACCGATGAGGCAGACACCGCCAATGACGAACATGGCAATAATGTAGCCGGTCTTCCAGCCGTTGGGGGCGGACGAGGCCAGCGAGAAAGGAAGCAGGATAAGAGCCCAACCAGCAGTGACGAGGAAAAGACCGATGATATCAAAGTTGATGAAGTAGTACTTGAAAGACTCGAGAGCGGTGCGGCCGGACTTGGGGCGCAGGATACCAAGCTTCTTGGCTCTCCGAGACTGCAGGATCAGGATAGCCAGCATGGGGATGGAGAAGACAACGGTGATGATAGCCCACGAGCCGAAAGCCCAACGGAAGTTCAGCTTCTCGTAGTACAGCTCAGAGATGTCGGAACCGGCAAAGACAGTGATGATGGTAGGGGTCGAGTTGAGGCCGAAAATCACAAGACGGTTCTTGAGGGTGGTCATATCGGCAACAATGACGCTCAGGATGTACAGCAGGCCCAGGTAGCCGACCCAGTACAGAGTGTGAGCGGCAGCGTAGGTCTCGATGTTCTTGCAGACAGACTTCATGATCTGGCCGACAACAATGAGCACAACCATAAAGATGAAACCCTGGACACGGCCAATAACGTCAATGATCTTGGCAATAGTAAGAGCAGAGACACCACCGACAATGGTAGCAACGATGCTGATGGTGGAGGACAGGCCGTGCTCATCGAACGAAGACGTGACGTAGGGGGAAAGGTTGCTCTGGATGGTGCTCTGCATGCCGAGAATGAAGTTCATGAGGTAGATCAGGACAAACATGGTGATGATGTAAGGCTTGGTCCAGACCTGGGTGATGGCCTCAACCTCGATAACACCATCCTGCTTGAAGGTGGACTCGGGCTTGTCGTCGCTGTAGTCCTCAACCTGAGGAACGGCGGTCGACTTCTCGGCGTCGACCTGGCCGACATTGTCAACAACAGCAGCCGACATTTTGGTTGTTTTCTGTGTGATAGAGGTGTAATTAAATAGTCTAATGAAAGAGTAAGAAAAAGAAACTCAATCTCAAGTGCGGCGAACGCGGTGAGAGAGTATGTGAGAAAGAAAGGGTACCACAGCGAGAAGAAGGGTAAAGAGAGGGATGGGGAGGAAAGAGAGCAAAGGCGTGAGGAGTTGCAAGATCGGCGCGCACGCGAGATTTATACAAAAGTCATGAGAGAAAGAAGAAGGGTAGCCGACGACAAGAAGCGAGTGTAACGGAGACGGCGACGGCTGTGAACTGCGCGACTCGCTACGATTACGTGAAAGATTTCGCAGCTAGTTTTGTTTTTCTACGTGACTTTTTATTTATCTTTATTCTGTGCTTGTAAAGTATCTAAAATATTCAAAGCTATGGGTCCACGAGAGAGGACGGGACGAACACAACGTGGGTCTGGGTCAGTCCAGAGCATGGCCAAGATGAAAATGGAGTGCAGAATGGCAGACACAAAGTAGATTAAGTATTTGAAAATGAGATAAAATGTAAATAAAATCAAAGAAAACGGGAGAAAATGGACAGCACATGGACAAGAGCATGGCCCAAGGATTCGTAGCCAAATGAAAAGACAGGAAAAGATCTAATCAGAAAACCGGGTCATGCAATATTTACTGAGTACGTGGTTGAGGGTGTAGCGACAGAGTACGGAGTAGCAGGGGGTGTCATCTCTGATAGCTTGTTGAAGCCAGCATCCATGATGATCACCTCAGCGAGACGAAGAACGGACGGTTTCCCCAATAGAGATAATCGCTCCATGGTGTGCATCATCGGGCTCATGGATGAATGTGGCACTAGAACTGGCGCTGAAGAGCACATTATCTGTGCATGAAGAATACCAGGAGCTTGATGCAAACTTACTTACGGGAGGAATATCTGTCGGACAGAGAAGGGAGGGGCCCAGCAATGATTAGATTAGAGGATCAGATCAACCAAATCAAATAATGGATCTAGCATAAGATGCTACGGAGCAGTAATTAGATAATCGGGCTATATCAATCTGAGAGAGGGCGAGCAGACAATAAATCGGAACAGCAAAACAACCAAAACAAATCCCTCGTTAAGAGCCCCCAAGGGACTCGTAATGGTCCCACGATGACTTACTTGTCTCCAGCACGTATTCAGACCATTCACATGGTCTCAAAATTGTCGGCAAGCCGTTTCTGAGAGTCAAATCTCGGTCGTTTGCTACTTCAGTGCAAGTTTTGCTTGTTGTCGTTGAAAGATTTGCAAGTTTAAGACGGCTTTTTCCATTTCCACGATCGGCCAGTACCTGTCTTCTCTATGAGCCAGCACCATAGGGCTATGTATCCCGACGATAGCTTAGATAGCTTAAAGTGGCGCCCCAGATTTTTCTTAGCTCCCTTGTTTTGACGTTGCTCTCGTTGTTGCTTAAACTTTGTTCGGGATTTTCCCGTTTTATCTGATTAATCTGATTTTCATGCTTTTCTCTTTCTATCTCGTCGTGCTTTTTCCCGGCTTATGCTCCTGCATTTCCTCTTTATCTGCTCTCTTCACTAGTCACTCTTTCAAGCCCACTGCAACCCATACATACAATGGCAATGTCGGATGCTTTGACTCGGCAATGTCAAGAAATGAAAGTCAGCGGCAGACGACCTGACAGTCTTTAACGATCGAGTGGCTCCTCTCATGCTAGGCTGATCCGTGTCTCGCCTGCAAGCGCGTTCCACGAGTGGGGAATCTGATAATAACTAGGCATCTGATAAAATTTTCATGCGCTAAACTAATTTATTGTTTTGATTTATCGATTGTTTTTGGCTGTTTTCAGTTGATGTAACTTGTACCCATCACTTTTTGCTCGCAACATTCTAACAGGTCTTCGTACAAGTATGGCAGTATATTGCCCGATACTCTGAATCATACACGTACTGCGTCCCAGCTCTGAAGTCAACTCCGTCCTTCGGGTATTTCTACGGAATACTTGTACATCGCATGCAACCGCTTCATCAAGCCTCTAACCGACGCAGTGTCTACGTGGTCCTAGCTTCACTCATATTTCGGCTGATCTGTCATAGTGCAAGCCACCGCCAGCCTCAGAACTCGATGTATCTTGAGCTATGCTAGCACATCGCTACTCTATATTTACTTGTGCAGGCTCCGGTGCCGGGCTAGAAACATACGGCTAGCAGTAGCTCTGGCTGCTTATTGGTGTGAGATCTTGGCGTCAACAGTAGCAAATGGACTGAGGCCATCCGAGTGTAGACTAAATAGCAATTCAAACTACGCGCGATTGCCAGTGGCACACCTTTTCGGCACTCCTGGCCGGTAAGTCTCTGTCCTTACGGGACATACAGGTCAAGTAAGCCGAGGTAAATAGATAAAATAAATCTTGAGAATAAAATAAAACACGAGGCGTCAGACCCAGACGTACCCAGGCGTACCCAGACTCTGGGCTTAACGGGCTCCGCGGCCTCATGCACGAGCTGCAGCTTCTAGAATGTCACTAGTCGTACAGAGTACTTGGAATAGTATGCCGCATATGTGCATGCATTGCACTACTGGTGCATTATGCCAACTGTCAGGCCAAATGGCTGATCAACATGAGCTCAAGTGTCTTGGAACAGTAAATAACTACAGTTTAAAGCAGTAACTCCGTTACTATTGGGACCAGCTGCCGTCCAAGCATTCGCTATATTATTGGTCTTCTTGGCTCGGTCTCGCCAGGTCTTGAATATTCAGCATACTCGGATTTGATAAAGCAAATCAATATTAAATTTCCATAAATTTCATGAGTTCTACTAGTTCTACATGAACATGGCCATGACTTGCCACTGACTCGAACAATATTTTACATAATGCTCTTCTAAAATATATACAAATCCTTCGTGTCACCCTCCGTATTTAACTCCATGCCATAGATGAACCAGACGTCGAAGGATTCCCGGGAAATGATTCCTGTACTGATTGAATTGGCATGGATGAGTAGAAATACCACTCCCCAAGATGAAGACACGCCATGCAGTTGCACACTACTCCGTGCAAGGCACCAAAACCGCTACAGACCCGGACAAGACATGTGGAAATATACGGCATAGCTCTGGTCTACACCTACTTCGTACATCGTAGAAATAAGTGCATACTCCTGCATGTTGGTGCATTTGATGCACGTCCATCAGTCAAATGAAAATCGGCGCTCCGCATTACCGCGTGGGAACAAGCACGGCCCGTCTGTTTATATCCAGACAATAATCACTTGTCCATACTCTCCATACTCTAAGACCCGTTTCGATTGCAAAGCTTCCGTGTGCCGTCATGTACGATGTACACCTACAATGTACGGCTGTTGATATTCACTTGTTTAGACAGAACGATGATTTGTCGTTACGACTGCTTGATCGGGATGCTGGTTCGAATTTGGCACTCTTTGATATTGCCACGCGGTTAATGCCGTTTATTACCGCTGTTGGTTCATCGATCTAGAATGCCTTGGTTATCTTTGTGTCTTTGTTTTCTCCATTGTCTTTGTTGTCTTCCGCCCTTAGCAGCTTTTGTTCGTCTAGAGTACATCCAGGTATTAAAATTATTTATCAATAAATCATGAAAACTCCCATCTAACTTTTTGGAGGCTTGTCTGTTTGGTCTACTGAGTATGTTGGTGTCACGTAAGATAAGATCGCCGTTAAACTGCGTCTGTCCCGTCTTATGTTACGCAGAGTCATGGCACCGATCACACCAGGTAAGATCATCTACATCTAATCAGCTTGGCCATTGTCTTTTCACCTTTCGTTATCGCCAGAATTTATTTTCTGCATTATGGTCATAACGTCTTGATGGGTCCGGTGACTCGACATCCTTCAATGTAATATTTTCGCGTAACGGACTCACGGCTGACACTGCTTCAGGTATTCTATAACTTTTAGCTAATTATATAGTAATTACACTCCGAATCCTTGACGAAGTCGGTGTTTCCGTTATGATCAATTTAGGGGCTTATCATTACTCGTACATACTGAGTTCAACAATGACGCTGCTAAAAGGTGCATGACATATTGACGGAAGAACGGTTTCTTCGTTGAGCTGTTTATAGAAGTGGCAAATAGGACAGTAATGCACTTACATAATGAGAGCTGCAAGTTCTCTTCTGTATACTTTCCCTGTGTGTTACTAGTCGGAGGCCGCGATACTTTTGTGTCCTACAAGGTTAGGTGTTAATGATGTTCAAATTATCCCGATATCTTATGAACTTCCGAATGAGATGCAGACTCGGATCCTATTTTCAAAAGTTTTTGCCTATTTTCGTATTCTTTCTTCTTCTTGAATGCAATTTATTGTTCATCTCTTACTGCCCTTTTCATTTTACATCAAAAATCCCGTACATAATTTTCTAATTTTGTTTCGTATACCAAAACGTCAAGATTTAAGATTCTCTCTCACTTTCAGTTTATATACTCTCAAAACATCGAATAAAATTCAAACAAAAACTAGCAAAACTTATCAAATATGTTATCTAATCTTAATAAAGTCAGTATCAAGATATTTTATGTACAGTGTTGCTTTAAATCATGCTCAAAATTTCGAACTCCATGCTTTTATTTGCAAATGATTAAAAAAAAAAAATACAGATTCCGAAATGTCGCAATAGGACTGAAATCAGCAAAAAATGAAGAATTAACTAAGCTGTTCAATTTTATCGATCATGACTATGATCGTACCCCGATTGGACTGTTCCCATGAGCGAGGTAGTTGTTGATAATACACGCTTGTCGCACATGTTCGCGTCTGCCCCTATCTTATATAGGAGGGACCCGCCCCTTTTCGTTCGCGTTGTCAACATTCCTGTTTCCTATTTAGATCAACCTCTGCAGCGTCTACATTCCATCTACATTCCATACCTACAACACATCACAGGGAATTCAGAATCGAACAAAAAAGTCAAAGTATAAACAAGTGAATTGAAGGTATGTACATTTACAAACATTTAACAGAAACAGACCCCTTTGACGGTATATACATCGGGGACCTTTTTGGCAATATAATTAACAAGAGAAATTAATAATAAAAAGGGAGGATAGAAGTGAATGTTGGGACAACACATTAGATGCGGAAGATGCCAATGTTGTTGTAGAGGTACTCGTAGCTCTTGGCGCGGAAGTTGTCGGCGACGATCACGGCCTTGGTGGCATAGATCTGGAGAATGTTCTTCTTCGCGCTCCATTGCGGCCACTGGATGTCGACGGCGGCGCCCTTGTTCGGATCACCAGTGGTGACGAAGTTGATGTAGTACTTCTGGATGCTGCCGCTCGCATAGTTGGGCAGGACGCCATAGAAGACTTGCAGGATGTCGGTGGCGTGGAAAGTGCCGAGGAAGGGGAAGCCGTAGTCGTACGACGCCAGGTAAGACCACGAGGGCACGTCGGGGTTCACCTCGGAGCAAAGCTGCAGGAAGGCACGGCGCGCCAGGGTGAACGTCATGTCACCGAGAATGGCAGCCAGACGCTTGAAACCGGGGTACAGCTCGTTGAAGATGCCGGTGTTAAAGGGGGAGCCGGCGGTGATATCGGTCGGGTAGGTGTTGACAAAGGCAGTCAGCTGCTCCTTGGTGGCGTTATAGAAATAAAGGTCCTGGAAGTACTGGACAATCTTGGCCGTGCTGGTGATGTTATTCGGCAGCACGGCAAACAGCGTACCCTCGTCCTCCTGGTCACCGATGATCATGGGCACGGCGGCGTACTGCTTGTTCTTAACAATCTCCTCGGGACTGTCAATAAGAACGACACCATCGGGGCGCGGCAGGTACGACAGTGCGATAGAGCTGTAGGAGACAATTCCGGGAACCGAGTTGACGGCAGTGAGGAACTTGGTGTAGTCAACAGTGCGCAGGCACGCAAGGGTGTCAGAGGTGCCAGCACAACCAGCCTCGCTGACAACGTGGTCGTAGATGGCCTGGGCCTTGACACCGTCAACGGGGGCAGCAGGAACGACACTGCCCGAGTTCATGATGCCACCACGGAACAGAGCCTTGCCCTTGTACTTGTTGTTGCCACCGTACAGAGCCATCTGGTCAAAGACGGAGATGGAGCCGGCCGACTCGCCCCAGATGGTGACCTTGGACGGGTCGCCACCGAACGACGCAATGTTGTCGGCCACCCACTCCAGAGCAATGCGCTGATCCAGCAGACCAAGGTTAGACGACCCGTCAGCCTTGATCTCCTTGCCGCCCAGGAAGCCGAAACCACCAACACGGTAGTTGATAGCCACAAAGATGAACGGCTCACCAAGGCTGATGCCCTCGGTCAGCAGATCGATGCCATCATAGTACTGGTTGGTGCCAAGCTCGAAGCCGCCGCCAAAGATCCAGAAGAGCACCGGCAGGCTGCTGTTGGATGTGGTGCCAGCGGGCCGCTGGATGTTGAGGGTCAGGCAGTCCTCGGAAGAGAGAGTGGCAGTCTGGAAAAGGGGAATGTTGATCAGGTTGCCGACGAGCTGGAACAGAAGCTCGCCGTTGCCGGTAGACAGGTACATCTGGGGACAACTCGGGCCAATGCCAGTGGTGTCCTTGGTGCCGATGTTCTCAGTGTAGCGGACAGGCGGCTTCAGACGCAGGTTTCCGACGGGTGGCTGAGCAAACGGCACACCGCGGAAGGACTCGATACCGAGAACAGAAACACCGACAACCTCACCCTCGGGGTAGTTGACATTGACGGTTGTCCGGGGCTCGATGGACTGGTCTCTGCGCTTAGGCATCTCAGCAGGCCGGTAGCGAACATTTGAAGGACTGGCCGAGCTGAGGCCGACAAAGCCAGCCAGGATGGCTGTCAGGATGGAATACTTCATAGTGATGATATTGTCGGGGATGAGTCTGTCAAAGGAACCAGGGACGGAAACAACAACCTGAAAATTCTGGAACGTCAAGACTAATATATGAGAACTCGAGGATAATATCAATCAAGAACCAAGCCTGGAATCCCAACAACAGTGGGTGCACCAAGTAATGTTTAAGATTGCCAAGAGGGGAATGATGGGGGACGGCGAAGAGGATATGATGAAGTGGAAGAAGAGGGAGATCTGCACAATGGTTTCTCCTTCCACAACATGACGGGACTGGCTTTTTATATCTACGGAATGGTTCTCGGTATTAAGAAAGAGGAGAAGCAAGACATCAAGAAAGCTACGAAGAGCAGAGGAATCGCAAGAGGGGAGGAGACAAGCAGAAACAGAAAAACGGAGAAAACAAACTAAGGAAAATAAGAATAAGTTTAGCAAAATACTCCGAATGGACGACTATCAATGGATATCCTGCGCATGAGGGGAAGAAAAAGCAAGTGAAAGACATGCTCTACGCGTGCAAATAAGGGATAAAAATAAGAAAGTCGCAGGGGAAGAGCAAGAAAGTGAAAACTAGAACATAAATTATTGATAATGAAAAAGAAAACATGGAAGGCTAATGAGGCTTGCCGTAGAAGATGGCCGCCAAGTAGAAAAATATACAATGTCCGAGAAGCTGATCAACTAGCAATAATACACAACGCAAGGGACTACATGCAGAACAAAATAAGAGACAAACATCGCAAGATCAGATCGGGTAGATGATAGTCTCCGAGAGTACACCCGGACGGAGAAGGCAAACCCAAGACGGCGAGAGGCCGAGGCAAAACAAAAGGACATGATATTGGGAATGGAGAATCTGAGGGGGGAGACAGAATATACAATCACGCGCAGGAGACCATACGACACGGAATGGAACTAGGCGCATCACAAAAGAACTGTCTTGTATCCTTCTCATGGCATCACGAGCATATCAAGTTGGAGACACCCAGCACTGAGGAGACTTGAGGTTGCTGTCCGAAAAGAGCAAGTCATCCGCGGAGACTAGCATCGACAGACTTTCCCCTCATCTTGGGCACAACCTGAGATGGAGAGAAAAAGAATATGAAAAGGAGAAAGAAGTAAAATCAGGGACTAATGCCAGGCTAAGTTAGACTAACAAGAGTGCTAAGAAGATGCAGAGAAGAGGAGAAGTCAGGAACAGACCCTTGGGGGCAAGAATGAGAACAACGAGCCAAGCCAGCCATGACGCTATGCACACGCTACAACGAGAATACGGACAGAAAAATACCATTCTCAGACACTCCAACATTTGGGCACGCCACGAGCGGAACGTAACCGCGAAGGAAACTGACAATGTTTAAGGGTCGAAGAGGTAACTATTCGCAGGTTTAAACAAGACCTACAGAGTACATCGTAGGACATCAATCAGACAAAGAGTTAAAGAGGTCGAGGGACCATATTTTTTGTAAAAGCGCCCAACAAAACAAGTATAAGAATGCTAGACTCCAGGTAAATAGAAAAATGCGAGCATCGAAGTACATATCTGCTGAAGAGACAGAAAGACGTGTACGATGTACTTCGTAGAATTCAATTTGGCACGCCTGATTGAGACCATCTGAGACTGACTGAGGTGACCCAGATGGACATTGTACGATGTAATAGGATGGACAGCCTACAGCTGTGATGATTTCTAGACAAATTGGATTGTCACAGCCGCAAAAAAGGTGATTTGACAAATAAGAAAGCAGAGGGGGCTATGAGATGCGATTCGACAATGGAATGTCGATAGCTGAACGCTGAACGAGGGTGTACCTGAGGATCGGAGAAAAGGTGACTCGAAATGGACAATGTTGCGAATGGCAATCGAAAAGAAACATCAGCGTATTGACAGTATCAAAAATAGCTGCGAACAAAAGAAAAGTCATACAATCTCAGCCTTCACCGGGTGCTGACCCGGGCTGACCAAAAGAAATCAGGCGCGTATGTAAATAGGAGATGTCTCAGTATGATAGCAGAATTACAACAATAGCAGCAAACAGAAGAACAAAAGAAACTTACTTCGTACGAAGTACGAGGAACAAGCTGAAGTTCTCCCAAGCAAACAGTCCGAATCCCGGTCGATGAAGCTGGACAGACTGAAGACTAGGGCCATTTCCCCTCGTCATGAGATGGCGATCGTCGAGACCCGCCAACTAGGCTGGGCTGGACGTGCACAGACTACTTCAATTTCTTGGTGGGTTTCTCACTCTTCTTCTCAGTCTTGCCGGTCGTGTTTTTCCACTGTTTTATTTCTCAAGAGAACGTGTGCCCGAGACTGGTGGACGGCAGTTGTGCGAGCGGTGAGGGCCGAGTTCTCTTGAAATATTTACATATTTTTCAAGTGTCGTCATTAATGATTGCGTACGTGCAATCTGAGTAAAAGCATACGGATGTCAACATCAGACGAAACAAAAGGATCAACTGTTGACAGCCATGCAAATTAGAGCAAAACCCTGAACCTTATTGCTTCAGTGACCCAAATGGGACGGGTGGCGTGACTATGTCTTATGCTTACTTGTATGAGCACAAAGATTATTTCAAATAAGATTAAATACAGCTTTACACTGCGAGTACGAGTCCAACACGGCTAGCAGTCCAGCTTCATACCTGTCAGTGCCGGGATGGGCGCACGGTTGGAGGCGTACGGCACTTGGAGTGCCCTGTAGCCCGTCCACAACCCGTCTTCCGCTAGCTGCCAGCCGGTCTGGAGAGCTAGACTGTCTTTGCTGCTGGCACTTGACTCGACTTGGGGACTTGGGGGCCTTGTGATCCCCACGGTGGCAACGCTTCTGGAGTCATGTGGGGAATGGGAAGAGGCGAGTACGACAGTGGTCGAAGACTACGATGTACTGGGAAGTAGACAGAACAGACAAAGCATTGCGGGTGAAGAACAAAAGAATCCAAACGCGACAGCGGTGCCCTCCAAAAAGCTACACCCCACTGTACTTGTGCGACCAACCGTGACATATTCTACAAGTGCAGTGTATTAGAGGGCATTAGATATTTTGACAGTTTGTTACAGAGTACAGAGATGAACTTGGCCAGACTGGGCCAGACAAAATGTTGGGAAAATGGACCCAGAAAGAGGAAATAATCCGACAAAAATGGCAGAGTCGGAGAGTCTACAGTGGACGAACAGCGATACAGAGTGCGGCAAAAAGAGGAGACGGGCTTACAGCACTGAGAGACAACTACCGGCGCATTGCTACAGCAAGACTATCGATAACGCGGAAGCACTGCGACGTGGAAAAATCTGGGGAAATGCAACGCAACTGGAAATACCTTGGACTGGTAGTAAAAGCCAAGAATAAAGAAGACAATTAAAGCATTGAGCAAGTAAAGAGTCGAAAATGCGGTGTGTATTCGAACACCAAGAGCTTTTGTTAGTGTCGCGGCGTATCTTTACTTTGATTCTATCTACAACATTCCGCCAAGCTGATATCAGAGACAAAAAGACAATGGAACCAGAATATTATGTTCACATAATCGGACATACGTGATTGTTTGTTTTTTTGGTAGTTATTTTGTTAAGAATATTTGAATCTGTAACTGGCATTATTATTCTTATTAAAAAAATAACTATGTAAAGTTTTTGCTACTATGTTTATCCGAAATCACAATAAATCTTCAATTTTGCAGCGGTTAGCAGCCCGTTATGTGATGCATCGATGACCGGAGGCTTCCACGACCGGAAGGCCCTCCGTGAGTGCATCGGACACGGCGCCAACACTACAATCATATCAGATGTGTTATATCCTCGTGATGATTTGTTGCATCCATCTTTGGTGATTGACAGTGAAAAGCAGATCTACTTCCCCGCGTCTTTCCCCGCGGGGTAGCTGGGCGGTGCTGCATGGCATCTGTGCATCGGTTGTGATCTCGAAGCACATGCTATTCATACTTCGATATCTCGAGAATGTCTGACATGTGCTTACACCTGGCTCAGTAACCTTAAGCAAAACTACCCAACCCATACGAACCAGAAATCAGGACAGAGCCTCGGCACTGGTGGTCTCTGTGGTGGTGGTGCCGCCGTGCCGCGCGGGGAAGTAGAATATGGCATATATTACAGAATGCGGCTTGAGGCTTGGAAAGAAAGCCAAGTTGGAGACCGGTTGGACTGGATAAGATCAAATGGAACTCGGGAACGAAAATAACAGGTCAACGTATGGTCCAGAGAAGGTACCCCAAAGTGCGGAATGAAGAAAAGTTAAAACAAGTCGGAGAAAGAAAAGACATGAGACGGATATCGTACGATCCATGTACGTCCTTTTTCATAATTTGTGTAATTCAAAGATAACTCTATTCTTGGCATGACGTTGGCATGCAATTTTAACGGGAAGTTGAAGGCAGCTTTGCCTGACGGGATGGATGGATCTTATTTTCTGGGGAAGTACGGATAATACGGGGTAGTCAAGCTACGCGCAGCTATCGAGCTGTCGGGTCTCCAAGTCGCGGAATGGAGTTTGTTGTAGGCTAGTCAGGAGTCGTTCAATTGTTCAGTGATCATCGATGGTTTCAGTACATGTGCTTTCTCCAGCTGGTACTTCTTAACACGTTGATGATCCCTTATGGCTTGCCTCTTTCAGAAATCGTTGCGAGGCTGGGCGTTATTGTCGTGTGATGAAGGTGAGGATGTCGCAACCAATTAAACGGGAGCGCAAGAGCAGTATCTGACTTACAAAGAACACTAAAGGAATGTGTTTGAGTACGAAGTACAGTGAAGAGCAAAAACAAATATATTCTATGTTAGCAATGATATTGGTTGTCTGAAAACCCATATGATGAAAGAAAGAAATAAGAAATGACAAGCAAAACAACGATAGATGCGGGTATATAATGAAAGATGGACAAGAAAGAGAGAGGACTTGACAATAAACCAGAAATATAACAATACCCAAGATAAAACTCAAAATTACAGGCGCACACTACTTCTCCCGTGCCATGCCGTTCTGCTGGCTAAGGAACTGGCGCGCCGGCTCGTCTCCTCCTTGGCCAGCCGCCTCCATCCAGTGCATCGCTACACACATGAGGCCGGGGTCGTTGCGTACATCGTAAATGCCCGTACCGGCCGCTGCGTTACCAACACCACTCTCTCCAGAAGAAATGCCTCCAGGGCCACTGGAACTATTACCACCATCGCCAAGCCCACCGCTTTCTTTGGATCCGCCGCCATAGTTCTCCATGATTGTCTTCTTGAAAACGTCGTAAGGCCGTGTCAATGGTAGGGTAGTGCGCTCAACCAGTTCTGGGTTGGACAGGTAAAAAATAGCCAATTCACGTTGTGACGACGGGTCGCCTTCTTTGGCCGTAATTGTCAGCATGCGTGCCGCATCGGTCAGCGAGTATGTTGAGAGGTACGGCGACGACGACGCCAGTGACGCCGATGCCGTCTTGGTGTAGATGCCCACAATCTCGTCCACAACCTCAATCATTGTCGTGCATACTTCGCTCTTGAGCTGCAGTGCTGCCAGGCCGGCTGCCCAGAACGACTTGCCACGTTCAGATCCATCTAGGATGGCGCTCGGCACAAATGATGCAATAAACTGCAAGTCGCGGAAAAGACTCTTGGGCCGAATGCCGGCATCTCGGAAGAGCGACTGCAAGATGCAAGCCACAGCATCCTTGGTGTTGGAGGAGGCAGATTCTCGGTTGTTGTGACCGCCGCTGCCGTGTGCATTGGCGGCCATGCTTGATCTGCGACCTTTGACATTATCAATGGTCTCTTCTAGTGCTCGGACGCGCGTAACTGTGGTGTTGGAGGTCCCGTACTGGGTCTCCTCAGACTGGTTCGAGGATTGCTTGGTGTTGCTATGTTCACCCGTGCTTGTCGTAGTAGCGTGGCTGACCACTGGGCTGCTGTTTGTCGAGCGCATCCACTGAGCCAGGCGCCGCCGTGTGCTACGGGATGATAGCGATGCCGCTATGAGGTTCTCCAACTCCAACAGCGCATTCATCTTTGCGTACGGGTTGGGGTGCACACAAAACATCCGCAGCAGCCGCTGGTATGACTTGGTAAAAGGGAAATCCTTGCCAGCGAGTGTTTTGCTGCTACTATGCGAACCGGCCGCGAGCTTGGCACCAGCACCCAACAGTGATGGTCTTTCTTGCCGGGATCCTGTTGGTGTGCGATCACTCGCCGACGCAGAATCATTACCGTGACTCTCACCCGAGTCACTCCGCCGTTCAAAGTCCATCATTGTCTGCTTAAGAGAAGTCCGGTGGCTGCTCTTGCGTCTGCGTTCCGCCTCGCGCTGCTTCTCAATCGCTTCGCGTCGTTCAATGCACTCTTGTCCGAGGTCGCCAAACCATGCATCCGTCTCGGACCCGCGAGCGAATACCAAGTTTCCAAGGTCAGACAGCAGAAGACTCGTGAGTGTTTGGCGCAGCTCACCTAGGAACCGAGCTTTGTCGTCAGAAAGTTGCTGCTGGCGGAAGACCGTGTCGACAGATGACGCAGATGTGCCAGGGCGCTGTGTATTAGGCGGCGCACTGTGACTCGAATAGGCGGGCGCGTGACGTGCACTGCTGAAAGATGACCGCTGGCGAATATTCTGGAATGCGGAAAATGAACCTGACCCATTCATTGGCAGATTGGTGGTGCTTACCGACGGCGACTGTACATTGGAGAAGCCACCAGTGCTCATTGGTGTCAGGATGGGTGGTGCTTGCTGGAAGGGGGACCAAAAAGTCATTGAGGTGTCGATGGCCGGTACGGCTGGCATTGAAGTGCCAGACAAGTAATCATGGGCATCCAACGTTTCCGAGAAGACGGTGCTGGTACCGCGCGAGAAGCTTCCACGGCCAGAGTTAAACGACAGAACACTAGGGTTGTTGTTATGTTCCAGCACTGACCGCATGTCACTGCCGCGAATAGAAGACCTAGAAGCACCCAAATCTCTCCCGCTGCGGCCCGTGGACGCTGGCGATAATGGCTGTAGCGCCGGCGTCGATGATTCAAATACTTGCCAGTCACGCTCATAGAGTTGACTCGACCAAAGTACGGGTGCGTCCACCAAGCTCTCTCCAATTAGTTTGTCGATGCAATCGGTAAGCTCAAAGGAGAATCGGTGAATGCGCTCCTCGCCCTGACAAAAGTTGGCAATACCGCAATTCTGCAGCCAGCGCCGTGTCTTGTCCGCCTGCTCGTCAGCCAGCTTGTTGGGACCACCGTGTTTCTCTGGCGCGGCCATCAGATCGACCATCTCGTTTTCAGTCTTGTAAAGGTACGACCGCTGCTGTTTATTTTGCTGCCGAGACTTTTGGTATGCGTGCCATTTTCGACTGGTTCCCATCGTCTTCAGTGCAACGGCGATTTTGCGAGTCATATCGTACGGAGATGAGTTGCGCACATCTGTGACATACCACATCTTATCGCGCAAAGCACGTAATCGCCGTGACATGGTCTCGATGACACCCTCAGTGCGTTCCTGCGACTGCTTGACCCAAACGAGCCAGGCCTCATACTCCTCAGCTGCTGCTGCAGATCGGCGTATCGAATCGCGAGGACCGCGAGAACAAATATTTAGCAGCGCGGCAAATCCATTACGGCGAAGGGAGTCTGATGGAAGTGCATTGAGTTGTTGGATCGTTTTCCAGTACTGGTGGGCCGATAGGAAGTCTGACTGTGCTCGAGACTGCGAGGATGCTGCAGTGAGCATAGTTATCAAGACAGACTCTGTACTCTTATCGGTACGATCGCGAGCATGGGCCTTTCCAGTATTCCTGTGTTCTGATTGGGTTGGGCTCGACGCTGAATTCTCACTTTCCACCGGGCTTGACTCCTGGTGTCGTAGGTACGGATTTTTGCTTTGAAATGGCGATGCTGGTAGCCTCGGTGATGCTGCAGCCTCAGTTGTGATGACTTTGTTGTTTTTCATGCGGTACCGTTTCTGTCTGTTTGCGCGGTTGCTGAAGGCGTGCGTGTTACCACCCTCTCCATCCTCCAGATTTTGGGGAATCTCAAAGTCTTGCACCAACTTCAGGATTGAGTTGCGCAGGTGTTGGTAGTCGCTGTCCATGGCTGACTTGCCAAGATCGTCCGACTGCGAGGCCTCGTCATCCTCGCTATCTGAGGAGGAGGACGATGTATCGTCTTGCTCATATTCGTCGTCGTCGTCGTTGGGATCGTAGTTCATTTGTGTCGATAGACGGTTTCCATCGGCTGAAATGAAGAGGACAGACCACCGCTCGCGGCATGGATGGCAAGCACCAGTGACACACTCCTGTCCAAGACACTGGATCATATCCTGTATGGCTAATCGCAGCCGGTAGCCGTCATCCTCATAGTTGTTACGAAGTCGCTTTTGGTGGTCCGTGCCTGAGATGGACTGCGGTGGTGGAGAGGATCGATATGAGGACGAGTTTCCTGTCTGCTGGGCTTCCAATAGAGGCTCTACGGATGTAGTCGCATCGCTGTTGGCAGATGAAACACTGGTGCTAATGACTGAATGTGCATCAGTGCTGCTGCGCGGCGTAGTGACGGGCATGGGCTGGGAGACAAGGGAGAAATTGGACACAGATCCGGGGCCAGAACGAATACTTCCCGAGTAGGCCGATCGTGGGCGGCGGTCGGGGAAAAGCGCATTGATCATTGTGACTAGATCAGCAGGGCTGACAACAAGATATGGGTGTACTTCGGCTGTCTCACGGAGGGATGTTATGGATCGAGCGGGCAGTAAACGAGCAGCTGGCCGGCTGGCTTTGGCGCCAAGAAACCTGTCCAGAATATTCTCAATGTGCATCCGGATTCCTGTGGGCATCGATATCGGCTTGGGTGGGCGATTGGGGTGGCTGCTGAGGGATCCTGTGAGGTCGACTACGAGTCGCTGGGCGCGCAACGCCACTTCCTTAAGAATCTTTTGGCGGCCGTACTCGGTAATGTGGTACTCTGCCATAAGTCCATGTGTTTCCGGGTGGATGATAACACTGAGCAGCCAGTTTCCGAAAAGCCATTTTGAAACGAGCCATTTGCGTGTGCTATGGACGAGTGGCTGAGTGTCGAGCTTCTTAAGGATACCGTTGCCCATTTCAAGAAGGCCCTCGGGAATACCAGTGGAATCTTCATCGTCTATGACTTCGAACAGGTCGTTGATGGCGCGGTCATAAAACTCCTCGGCTGCGATCTGGTCTTTGGCCGTCCACTCGTTGAGATTGAAGCGCGTGCCATTTTGGTCCTCGGCACGATCAAGCAGAAAGGCGCCGTCTTCCAGGATTTTCATCAAAAACCACTCCATGTTTGACCTTCCTGACCAGGCGCGCATGGAAGTCCAGGCACTCAAAACAGCTGCCAGCACGGGCTCGCCGGCAGCTCCCTTCTCACAGATCAACCGCGAACAAGCAGTAGCCCAAATCTCAGTCCGGCGACGATCCTCGGCAGTATCCGGTCCGGCTGAGTTGGCAAAGGAAGTGTGGATGAGAGCCGATAGCGGGTCGTGTCTCTGAAATGAAAGCAACTTTTGGACCGGGGTGGCATCTTTGATCGAGCTAGAGCCGCTTCCAACTCCCATTCCGCCAAGTCCGCCTCCAAGTATCCCGTTGATCGAGGACCGTCCGGATGAGGATGTTGTACCACTGCGGCCCGCCGCAGATAAACGGTTGTGAAATGGTAGGACTGAATCGATGGGCTCCATTCCCTGGTAGAAGGAGGCAAGACCACTTAGCTCACTCGTGCTCAGGCTACATAGCCGTGTGGCCAGGTAATCTGGGTCGCTCCTTAATGATGTCAGGAAAGAGACGAGGATGTCGCGTGCCTCGGGGGAAACGTCGTTGAGAAAGGGGGAGGCCGACACAGTCCCAGGCGAGTATGAGTTTGGTCCCGTTTGGTTTGATGAGGGATGTGGACTGCTGCTACCGCCACCGTTGCCGCCACCATAGGCTATTGCCGTGTCCAAACTGTCTGTGGAAACGGGTGATCTCAGGGAATCCAGTTCCGGCTCAAACATGGCATATTTGCGAAGTTCATCGCAGCTTCTTCTCACATTATGTATAGACATGTATAGGTTAGCAAATCCATCGCTGTCATCACTGCGGAAGCACTCGGAGAGGCTCCGGTGGGCCATCTCGCCACAGCGCACCAGGCGCGCATAGAGTGCAGTTGATATAAGGTTGAGTTGAAGTCGAAGCCGGGTCTGCGACCGTTTCCTCTCCTGGTACTTGGACAAACGAACAAGATGGGCTAGCTCGTCCAAAGATGTTCCTTCGGGCTCGGTGGTATCAACGATGGAGCGGGCATTTGAGTATTGCGACACATCCTTTAGTAGAGGTTCTGGTGAAAACTGGCGGAATTTGCCTTGCGGTGAATAGGTGGAATCTTTAACAGGGCTTGTTGGCGAACTAGCATCGGATGCAGAGTATGAGACCAGCTTCTCGTTTTTCTCCACGATGGCAGTTGTGGCACGAGTCGAGTTCAATGGCACTTTGGGGGGTACCATAGGAGGGTTGTCCTGGTGAATAGACAATCTAGATGGAAGGGGAGACTGGGCGAAAAACGATGGAGCTGAAGTTGCAGTAGTGGTTGTTGTAGCTGTGGTGACTGAGGTTGTTGGGGCCGTTGTAGTGCTTGCGGTGGCATCCGTATCGTCGTCCATCGGGTCAATGTCTACCAATGGTGCAGGTTTGATAGACGAGAGAGATGCCGCAGCCATCATTCCCGCGGTTGTCGCAGTTGCGGTCACAGTCGCAGTGGTTGCTGCAGCTGCGGATGTTTTGCTAGAAACCATAAAGTTGGGTAAAGGCATCCCGGTAAGTGGTCCTGTAGAGGTGCGGCGGGATGTGCTGCCGTCGCTACGGCGGGATTGTGAAGTCATGGCTGCATGACTGGCCGGGCTAGCGGAGCTGACCGAGCTAGTCGTGTGAGCAGGGTGCATGGTGGAGCGGCGGACAGGCGGCGGCAGTGTTCGGCGGTGCTGTTGCTGTTGCTGTTGGTGGTGGTGGATCGGGCGGACGTCGTTGTGATCGACATGGTTCTGCTCGGGGCTAGCAGGTTCCGGGGAGTATAGCGGCGGCGGCGGTAAAGATGTCGGGGACCCTGACACGCCATATGTGACGGCCGACGTAGAGTCTACAACAGTTAGCAGTGAAGGCTATGAAATAGTATGGACCTAGTTGAGGTTCGATTGATGCGACGACTTGTGCCACCGGTTGCTGTGATTGCCTAGGCATTTGGCGAATTCATAACATGACGTCGCCATTGTTTTCTTGTCTTCCTCTGGGCCTGTTGTTTTTCTCCTCCTCCTCTTTCTGTGACCAAGGCCCTTTGACTTCCTCCCATTTTGCCAACATACGGGAAGTGAGTGGTTTCACAGGTGACGATAGCGACCGTTGCATAGAGACCATAACGGCACGAGACGACAGGGAGGAATGCGGCGCCGACAGATGTGTACACTGTCTAGATGTTGAAAACGCAGCGATGGTAGCCGATATTTAAAAAGTGAGAGAAAATAGCCAGTATAGTTGCAAATGCCGGAGGAAAAGTTTGCGACAGTCGATGCGCTGGGGGTCCGTGAATTTGAATTGCGAGGTTGGGTTTACGAGGTCGAGTTTGCGACAGCGCTGAGCAGATCGGGCGCCAAAGGTGGGTGGGGATGGGTGACGAAGATGGAGACGGCCAGGCCTTAATAGAATAGGAAAGGGGGGAAGTGATGAAGGCTCGTGAGAAGATGTGAATAATATTGGTAATAGCAGCTATGGGATCAATAACAAACTAGAAAGGAAGGAAGATCAGGATGTTAGAGCTTCGACAACAGAAAGAACGATGGGCAGACAATTTCAAAAACAGCAAGCAGCAGCTTCGCGCCTTCTCTCTGACAGACGACAAGAGGGGAAAGGCGGCTACAGTGCAGCTGCAGATGCAGGATATGATATATGCCAACATATTATATTACAAAATAATACATAAAATAGGTCAATATATCTTACATCTCATCTGCATATCACGTACTTATATCGATAGAACAGGAAAGTACGTCTTACACCAGCCACTTTAAGCATGCGATGTGTTGTACGCAAGCTGGACATGCACAGCTCGCCAGAGTCAGCAGAGACCCAACTGTATTAATTCAGAGCTCTGAAAATAAGAATGCGTGAAGAATAAGATTTTATAGCTATCAAATGGAAATATGCAGATGCAATCCACTTGTTTGCTGGCACTGCGCTGCTGCTGGCTTGCTGGCCCTGCTGGCCCGTGGGGTACAACGAGGCGTTGCAGCAGAAGTTGCAGCGGCGGATCCATCCCTGTGCCGTCGCAGGTCGCGGGTCGCAGGTACAGCCATATAGGCGAGCACAAGTGACAAGATGTGGGAGACAAGACACGAGACGGCGAGCCGACGGGGCTGCTGAGCTGTCACATGGAACGTGTATTGTACTAATGGTTGAGTTCTTAATTAATATAGAGGCAAAAAAGGGCAGGGGCGACCGGTAGAAAACCGAGGATGGCAAGTAGAACGAGAACAGGGGAAGGAGATCAGGAACGCCCCTGCCGATTTGTTGGGCTCTTGATATAATACGGGCAATAGCAGTCGCAATATTTGCGAGCCAGTAGTCGCTTCCTCCTTAGGCCAGCCAGCCACTCAGCCAGCTGCGATGTATTACACTATCGATGTCGAGCTCAGCGCCTTCCGTTGTACCACGTCGCACAGCCAAGTCACAACGCGCTTACCGCTGCGCTGGTCGCAGTTGTCCGCTGTCATGGTTTCTGTGCGTGCGTGTCTGCAATATCGTCCAATACAGTCCAATATGAATTAAATTCGATGCTATTGCGAGCACTTTAGCTGGCAGTGTGTAGTGTCGGTCTGGTCTCGTATGTTGGCATGTCTCGGTCCCGGGCGTTTCCTCACCGTTTCGATATTCACATGTGCCTTCCTAAATCATAATTCATGCATATTTGTCCCTTCTTTCCTTGGAAAGGTTTATTCGGATAAAGCTCATATTATACACGGGTCATCGTTAATGGAGGATGCATGCATTACTCCTTCCCTTTAATTTCCATTCTTTCAGCTTCCTCCTTCCTCATGCTCTGGCGGCGTATTGCACCACTCATATCTGCTATCGTTAACTTGCCCCCCGCCCCCGCCCTTCTCACGCTCGGCTGCACCTTTGCACTCTTTGCTTCCATCCCCTTGCCGCACTCAGCCAATCATCGAGCTCCACGCCGACGTGCATATTGAATTAACATCTTATACTTGATATAAAGTTTTATTTATTAATTCCATCTGCCAGCACATTGACCGGGTCCGTGGCCAGTGACCAGTAATATCGCCTGTCCGCAGGCCGCCTTTTCCTGGATATCAGAGTTCCTTTTGTATCTCTTGTATCTCTTGTCTCTGGTTTGCCAGTCGAGCCAAGTCTTTCTTATTCTTCTCTGCCTGCTTGCCTGTCTACGTGGTGTGCAAGTGAGACAGTGCTCCTCTAAAAACGACTGGCCTTGCGTTTCGGCCTTCAGCACCCGTGAGCGTAGCAACATTGTTGAGCAGCTGAATTGCGAGCCTGCCGCCTTCCGCCTGCTTCAGAAACATGAAATCTCAAAAGCAGCCAACCTATGAAATCATGCCAAATCAACACAACTGTCTGACTGATCAAAGGCTCAGATAGTGCTATAAATCTATTGGCTACAGTATGCTTTGGAGACTTTGCAAGGATATCTTGGAGGCAAGGGAATACCCGCCATGTCGTGATACAAGCCGTTAACATGCCGAAGGATGGGACCGCGATGTAATTAGATTTGCACTTTCAAAAGTGCTTGCCACCTCTTTGGTCACGCGCCGCGCATCAGATGTGTACATATTCTTGATATGAGGCATAGGCGAAAGAAGAAAACATAATTCAGCTTGCCATTTGAGTTTCTTCCATGTAATTCTATCAAGCTCCTTTATTTTATTCCGGGGCTGCTATCATAAATGGGCAAAGAGTCGATTTACATTGTGATGCCGTCTGGATGTTTATGAAGCCCAGAAGAGAAAATCAAACAGCCCAGAGAAGAGCTAGTCAAAAACATTGCAGACAAACCCAACAGCTCGAAATAGTGACGACGTCGCAGAGTAGGCTGCCTCGTGACCCAGTAGATGTAGGTTGTGGAGGGGTGCGGCGCGGCACGAGACCCTCCTACTCTGATGCGCATCTATCGTCTCTTCCGCTGTAGGCACTGCCAATAATGCCGCGATGTTCCTCAGTAGCGTGTTGTATGGCCCTGCCGTCATGCTGACGACACAATATATCTTACGAGAACTGCTGTGATTGGTGAAGCGTGGCAGGATGCGACAGCGCAAGAGGAAAGAGGAATGCGCCGGCTGAGCCGTCAAAGATAACCTTCGCGGTATCTCGGCCTAAACTTTGATATGACGGCGTATCATATGCGTGGCATAACGCCTTAGCCGGGCCAGAATGGATTGTTATCTTATTAAACGCGCAAAGATAAATAACTTGTTGACTTTTTGAGAAGCAGTCATCTGAAAACCATAGCTTATTGACGACCAACTTACGGCAGTATAAGCAGACACCACCGGATGCATCATACGTGTTATCTATATTTGAGAATGTTTGCCGATGTGGTTGTATATTGGCTATCCGCCTTCTTGGTCTGTACTCGTCGGTAAACAAAAATAGAATCATGTTCAGGCTTGACAAAGCTCAATATAGAGTTCAGCAACCCATCCAAAGACTACAAAAACAAACACCTGGCCCTCGTTGCCATCACGCACGTAACTGGCTTGCCGCCTTCCACAATTAAACATCACCAACTCTACCACCACAATGTCGTCCAGACCTCAGCACGAGTCCTACAAGATCAGTGAGTCTTCTGGTCGTCCTCGTCCCGCGAAAGTTATGGTGACTCGTTGGAAATGTGTAGGTTATTCGTGTCCCGTTCTGTCCCATATCTCTTCTTCTTTTTCTGACGCCCTCTAGAATGCTTGCAACATTGGCTTCACCCAGTACGACACAACGTGCACGCACTGCCACCGCAGTCTTCACGATGTAGCCTCTTATTGCACAAATGAAACGGGCAGAAAAGTATGATCGAAGAAACTAGCCGGCGCAATTTAATGGCAGCCAGCTTAAATGTCTTTGTAATATTATACAGCAGGGCTGGATATGCCCAAATAATAGCAGGGAAATAAAAGTATAAACAAAAACAAAATACCACCATTCCGAGGTGCCCAACGTCATAATGAAACAAGGCTCCATATAGAGCCGTACCGAACATGTAAAGAATCAAACGCTTAAAAATGTGAGCAGACAACATCAATATCAGGCCATGCACCGTGTGCGCTCCCGATGAGTACTTTTTAGCCACCCCCTATTATCAAAACTCCTTTTTGTTGTTGATGGCAGAGCGAACTTAGTCGCACTTGCCAAACCGCACATCAAATCCCTTGAGCACACTCATTATACTTGCTGCCTCGACCTCCATCGGGTGCCGGGCGGCCGGCTTGGACGAGTCATGGCGTGGTGCCGCCCGCAGCTTGGGCAGCCACGTGCCGATCTCATCGGTCGCCTCGTCGAAATGGCGATGGCTTGCCAGTGTCTTGTATGCGTCTGCGCACGACAAACTCAGGTTCTGCTTGAGCGACGGCAGCGACACGTTGTTGCTGCTACTTCCCGGCTTGATGCTGCTGAGTGTGTTGGCTGCATTGGCCGCACTGGATGCTGGGCTGAGTGCAATCGCAGCGGTCGAAGCAGCATCGGCAGCGCTGCCACCCATGCTGTTGATGTCGATGTTGTTCATGTTCTTAGTCTTGTTCTTGTCTTTGCAACACCCACCGCCGGCGCCTCCACCGCCGCAACATCCGCCGCCTCCGCTGGGTGTGCCGCTACCCTGGCGCTCAAAATTAGCCGCAAGCGACCGACAGAATAGACCCGACACCGGGTCTAACAAACACTGAGCGCATGTACCTGGGCCACCAGGACCACACTTGGACCGCGGCGCCGCAGACGAGGCCGAGTCGGAGGATGTGTCCGGCTTTTGGATTTGGTTTTGTTGCTGCTGTTGCTGCTGCTGCCGTCTCAGTGCTGCCATGCTCGAAAGCTTGATGGCTCCCGTGGCAGTCACCTCGAGCGGCATGGGGGCGTCGTTCTCCGATGGTGGAGGTGTCTTCTGCTGAGCTACAACTGCACCAGTCGAGATCGCGAGGCTGCCCGTCATCGTTACGCCCGGCATGCTGTCTGCACAGACACAGTATGTACCGTCAGAGCAGAAGCCACACCGTTCCTTGAGGGGAATCTCGTAACGAGTCGTAGGCTGCTGCACGATTGGTGCTGGTTGGTGACGTGCGGGCACTGAGGGAAGTGGCGTGCGTGTCGAAACCGCCGGCTTGGGCCGTGAGAACATGTGTGTGAAGTCGATCTCAGTTCCCATGTCGATGTCATGGGTGTTGTGGCTGTGATGGCGTGCCTTCTTCTCCTCTGGTGCCATCGGTGGTGGTGATGATGCCGAGTGTGGCCGCTTCAGATCCATTATATTGCTATTGGAGTTAAAGATGTTGGCAGCACCGCCAAGAGCGTTGATGCTCTCCTCGAGGCAGGCACACTTTGTGCCTAGCGTGCACTTGCCACAGTCGAGGGCGGATGTTGCTGCCATGACTTCGTCGGCACAGGCGCACGAGCCATTGACATTGCAGTTACCACAGCTAAGGTCCTCATCCGGGGGAGAAATAATTTGAGAGATAGAAAAGGGCTGGGCGGAGATGCGGCGTCCGGATGCAGATGATATTGAGCTGGATGCGCTGCCTCTAGCGTTGTGTTCGTGCTGGAGCAGCTTCTGTGGTGCGGGAGAGAGGATGCGGCCTTGTGATTGCTGGCGCTGTTGTTGGTGGTTCTGGATGGAGCTGCGGTGCAAGTTGTTGCTGCGCATCGACGATGTGCTGTCCTGGCGTTCCTTGGCAGACCAGGCCTGGTTGGCGGCCTTTTCCTTTTCCAGTAGACTTTCGAGGAACTGGCAACGGCTGCGCAGAACCTGAACATCGGTCTCGAGTCCTTGGATCTTTTCCTGGTAGTCCCGTTCTGTGCGGTCGTATTCGAGCTTCTGGTCTTCAAGCTGATCTTCCAGCTCCCCAACACGGGCAGCCCTCCGTTCACGGAACGCCCGCTGGGCAGCACGGTTTTGAGCCTTACGCTTGGTGGGAGGGGTGTCTGTTGCCGGCTTGCGACCGGGCTTGGGGCGCGGAGGAATGACCCATTCCTTGCTTGTGATGGACATGGGTGGTTTGCCCATAATAGATGCTGCTGGACTCGGTGCACCGGCAGGCGACTGAGGCATAGGCGACACGACAGAAGTCATGGACATGACGTTTCCGCCGGGCGACCCAGCGGTCATGCCGCCGGCCATTTGGAGAGGGCGCACGCCGGCATTCGGAGCCACGGGCTTGATTGCCAGCTGCGGCTTGGCGGCCGGGGCAATTGATGCGGAAGATGCGGAAGAGGGGCCGGTACTCGGCTTTGGCGAATCGTGGGACGACATGGGAGAAGCGGGGGACATTGGGGTGTTGCTCTTGGTAGTGTATGCGGAGGCGGAGGCGAGAGGAATCGGAGAGAAAACAGCGGTGGTTGCCGGCATCGGGGATTGGATGGCGTGCGACGAGGTCGACGTAGCCCCCATAACAGCGAGCATCTCACGAGCGAGAGATCGCTGAAGCTAGTCCCTCTTACACGAGAGGGGGGACAGCGGGAGTGTTTGTCGTCGTCTAACTCGTGTGCTGTTGCTTGCGATTCGATATTGAGCGATTTGTTGGAGTTGCAAAATCTGAAAAGTGAAGCCGAGGTTGGTTCACGATGTGTTCGGCCAAGTGTGGCTGCTTGTGGCGGGCGTAGATAAGAGTGTGGTGTAGTTGGAGATTAAACGCACGAGGCACGATAATAATTCGAGGAAGAGTGCTTTTGGCGGCGAAGGCCGGATGGGTGCTATTATTAAGTATTTTTTTCGCCTCGAGTTTTCTTTCTCTTAGACCGAGTGGCCGGCTTCGCCCTTGGCTGGCGCTTTAGGGTGCGGTTGCCGAATTGGTGCGTTGATTTTAGGTGGGTTTGTCTAGCACCAGGGTGGCTCCTAGTGAATTCAAGGTGGCTCTCAGGTGGCTCCAGGGAATAGCGATCGGGGAGGGGGGTTCGATAGAGGAGCTCTTCTACTTTGTATGTATTGGCCCCGCCAAGCCAAAATAGTGGGATTCTGCAACTTTTGTTGCGTGCGTTTCAATCTCCGTGATAGTGTCGGTACTATGGTATGCTTCACGTGGTGCTCTGGTCGAGTTGCGGCTCAAATGGCGTGGGATGCGAAATGGTGGAAGCGGCAAAGATGAAGCCAAAAGTTTTGGGGCGAAAGAAGGAAATGTGCGTTGGTGAGAGGATGAGGAAAAGGTGATCACCCGATACGCCAGCTACTCGGTAGGAAAGAGAAGGTAGGAACCACTAAATAGGCAAGCGCAGGGTGTTTCCTCGTGTTCTGGGGGAAGGAACGATCGCGATGACAGCCGAAGAAGGGGAGAAAATAACAGCTTTTCACTCAAATTGGAAGGAACGAACGGGCACAGCACAGTTTGTAGGGTATGGGGAGAGGTATTTACGAGTACGGGGAGCTCATTTATCGCAGTTACCGTGGCGGACTGAAGCGGACACCGCACGCGCAGACGACCCCACCGTGAAGAATGTGGGCGTTGTTCCTTCCTGATTGAGAAAAGACAGGTGCAATCAGATAAAGATCTCGAGTCATGGAGGGAGAAGGTTTAAGAGCAGCAATATCTACAGGCTTGAGTTAGAACTACAATTCACAAAGGCATACTTCGTACAAAGAAAATGAATGATTTTGTTAGATAAGTTACAAAAAAGTAGATGATCCCCATGGGTCCGGCAAGAAACATGAAAATGGGGTCATGACGAAGCAAAATACAAGGAAAAATACCAGAAAAGAAAAGCAAGACGAAAAGAAGAGGAAGAAAGGCAAAATCGCAACAAAAGATAGGCTATAAAAATGGTGAAACAAGAAGAAAAAGAAAAACACAGCAGAATGAGAGCAAGAAATACAATGGGGTCGCAAGAGCAAACGGCCAGAAATAAAAGAAAAAGACGAGAGGAAAGAGCGCTGATCTGCTACTGCCTCTTTGAGCGGACAACTTTTGCGCTTTCCTTTCCTGTTTCCTTCTCGTGCATTTCCCACGAGAGCCGACAGGAACGAGCCAAAGTACCTCAGTACCTCCTTACCACCGGGTCCATCAAATATACTGGGCCTTGTGGATCTCTCTCACCGCAAAGCGTCATGATTTGTCGCTCGGTTGAAGATGCGCAACTGGAAAATTGGGCTAATAAAATAAAATGTCATAGTTAATTCCATAAATACCACTATGAATGAGACACAACAGATTTTTGCGGTGCCCCACTGATGCGATTGATAAGATAATTGTACCTAGGGTCTTGGCTCCCCATTGCGAGTATTGGGGACTATTTTGTACTGAATGTGCTGACGGCACTCGGCCAACTTTGCGAAATCGCACCATTCTGACCCTTCGGAACGTGTCCATTCCTTGTCCTCTTTTTGTTTCTGCTGTCCTGTTTGACTGTTCTCATTTCTTTCTACTTCTATTTGCCCATCCACCCCTGTCGCCAGCTCCGTGATTGGCCTCCAAGAGCCACTCGATCTAGCATGGATTTCGTCTGACCAAAGCGAGTGTCAGCGGAATTGTCAATGCAATGAGGAGAGCTCAGGGAGGCAACTAACATTGGAGGAGAATCCTATGGCTTGGTCGCAAGTCTAACGGGGACTGGTACTCCGTCGTCAGTCATAGCGCCGCAGAGATTTTCAGTGTTTACTCATGTTGGCAGATTACGATGCAAACAGAAAAGTCAAAACAGCAAGAGGGAACGCCAAGACTAATTCATTTGCGTCTTGCATGTCTTGCTTTGCGCAGCCATCCTGGAGACATGGAGATGGGCGAGACGGGAAGTGACAGGGCCGGATACATTATGGCGGCTGCAAGGTCACATAGCATCCCAGGTCACGATGCCGGTATCGGCCTATGACCTGTGTAGATGCGAATCTGTTTCTTACATGCCACTGATCACAGAGTCATAAATCCAGAGTGGCAAGTATCGCGTTCATTGCCTTTGGCATACAAAGTAGAGATGGTAAAGGGTGAGGGCGACTTCGGAGCAACTCCATATCTCTCTTGACATGGGCTAGCAACCACTGCGAATGTTTGTCGGTCGGACTACTCAGTATACAACTATGCAATGACTCTTTGATGTAGCTTGTATTCTTCTGGTTTTTTTTCCTTAGCATGATGTTTTCGGAGAGACAGGCCATCTCTTGCTCTGCTTTCGCTTTTGGGTCATGGGCCGGGGGCGGTCAGGTGGATGTGCTTTGAAAATATTAGATACAAAGTATCAACTACAGGTACTCACCCCCAACAACTATAGCAACTCCGACCCCAGAATCGTAATACGTCGGACGCTCGGATGAGTATTTTTGTCATTTGATTTTTTATTTTGCTTTTCGGCTGCTTGCCATATGCAAAACAACACGCTTGTAAGATCAGTACCATGGCAGTCAATAGCAATCCAGATTGAAACACTAAAATGGATGACTCACGTTCTACCTTCATCATATATTAGAAAATCACAACTTTTCTCATACTGAATGTCCTTCCCCAGTGCCCAGAAGACTACCAACCAAGAAGACTTTCCGGAGAATCAGAAAAGTGGAAGCGGAGCTCACGAGCCATGCTGATTTTTTATCAGATCAAGAAGAGGAGAAACTAGGCGGGTCCAGGCGAGACTTGACAGAGCTAGAAAACAAACAAATTAGATCAAAGGAAAAGCGAGGCAAAGGAAAATTCTGTTATGCAAGATTATCAATCTGCTCAAGTCCGAAGTACGAAGTAGGGTCTGCTAAGCGTGTACCTGGCAGAGCTGCTGCAGCGTGCGGCGTACATGCAGGCAAGTCTCTGTTACGACGGAGTATTCGCTCAGGACAAGGGGGTACACAGAGGCAAATGGGAAATGGAATAACAGCACCACGAAAGAAGGATAGGGGCGGATTTAGGCGGCAAAGTTGAAAGGCTACAGGCGGAAGAAATCATAGCCACAGAAAAAGAGGAGCGTAGACATGGGCAGCAGAACTCAGAGCCGATGGACAGCCGAGAATAGAGTCACGTCACTTTGTCGGCCAAGAACAGACAAAGAAATTGAGAGAGAGAGGAAGAGATTTCTCACCCGTTGTCTATCCGAGGCTGGGGGTATTCCCAAGAATGGGCGTGAATCTAGAGATGCTGCTACTCGCAGCTGAGCAGGTCAAGAGATCAAGAAGCCAAGATTTCAACAAAGACCAACAAAAGCGATGGAAGGTAGGAAAGTGGTGAAAAGGAGATGCCCGCAAGAGGCGAAACAGGACACAAAGAATGCGAATGAGGAGATGTCGGCGTCCCCTTGTCGGCGCAGTCAACCAGTCGGTGGCGCGACAATTGGGGCATGATCTGATTCGGATGACCCTTGTTTGTGTTGAGTCCTGCCCTGCACTGCGACGGCTGCTTATCTCTTGGGACGAGAAGATCTGTGACGAATGAGCAGCCTGAAATTATTGTTGTTTGTCTTTGTGGTTACATGATACATGTCAATCATTAGAGGCTGCACGCTGGTGCTTTAGCGAAATCGGCAGTTGTAGGAAACCATTTGGAGTATGATGCCCAGGACTAATACTTGCATCTTTACGAGCTATTACAAGCACGGCTTATTTCGTAACCTGTCGGTTGTAGGATGACTCTTTAAGGCGATGGGCTGTCAAGCCACATTTGTACTACTAGCCACAGCGCGTACGGACTATGTTTACTAGGTTTTTCGACTATACTCGTCGTCTTTTCGCTCAAAATATACGAGTATGGCCAATATGATCAAACGAGAACGGTCTTGAAGCACAGTCGCATAAAATCCCCAATGGCGTTTGTATCTATCATAAGCTTGGCTAAAGCCCAAGTTTTAGATACAGAGCACTATGGGACAGTTTAAATGGTCACGAAAGAATCACGATATTCACAAGATGTTCGTAAAGTGTTGAATGAAACCGATAAACGACATATAACCCTACTTACACACAGCAATGAAATAGAGACGACCCTCACTCCCAATCCAATAGCTCTGTCTGCGTGACCCAGGCCTTGATAAATCCCCCGCCTCGTTCCCGGGAGAGTTGCACACTAAAGTGTAGGCGGTTGTCGCCTATAAAGCAGATGCACTTCTCGGCCTCGTCTGGTGCTGTTAACACCTGGCCGATGGCGGCAAACTCGTCTATCACAGGCGGCCCGATGATGCCGCCGCCGCCAGCCGGGACTTTGAACCGTGCAAGACTGTTCCGGAAATGCTTGAGAGCAAGCTCGGCAGCCACTGCCATGGTTTGCGTGGTGGCCTCCACGCTGTATCGAGAACTGCTGATACTCCTAGGGCCGGGACCGGGGTCGAGAGCGGCCGATGTGGAATCACTCGGCGGTGCGGTGGCCGGCTCCTCGAGGACCACGACAAAGATCAGCTTCACGTTGCTTTTCAGCCGAGTCACGATTTTCTTGTCTGGCGTGGCCGTGTCATTGTTGCAAGTGGTGGCCGCTGGGTCTTCATTGGCGTGTTCTTTGACGTCGATCAGCCGAGCAAAGATGGCGTCGTCATAGATTGTGCCCGAGAGGTCGTGTGGTCTCCTGTTCTCTTGACGTAGATCGCATATGGGGCTATTGTGACTGCACTCAGGATCGCCACACGCAGTCATGAATGACGCTGAAATAGCTGATCTCTCCTGCCCGCTGCCAGCATTGCCAGCATCTCCAGCATCTCCAGCATCCCCAGCATCCCCAGCATCCCCAGCATCCCCAGCATCCCCAGCATCTCCAGCATCTCCAGCATCTCCAGCATCTCCAGCATCCCCAGCATCCCTAGCATTTCTGGTATATTCGGTACCTTTGATATCGATGGTATTCTTGGCTCTTTCTAGCACAGGTGGCTCGGGTTCGTCGATGCACATGTCGTCGACACCGACAGCAGGGAAAACTTCGTCCTGATTGTGTAAAGGGAGTCTAGCGGGTCGGCCAGAGGCGCCTCTATTCCTGTGAGGCTCCATGGCATGCATGTTGATAACGTTGCCACGCGTAGCATGGGATGAGCTCTCAAACAGATAGGGCATGATGGCCTTGTCCACAAAAGACTGGGACATGCCTAGAGCCACTCCGCTCTTGATAGCCGCCTTCATGCGCGTTATGTACTCCTCCCGAATGATTCCCTCTGAAGCATAGTTGCCGCTGATGTAGACAAGGGCCTTTTTCCGATATGACGATGGAGCCACCGTGTGCGTTGTCCTCAACTTGTGCCAGGGGCCACGGAAACCAGAATCGGAGGCATCGCGCGTTGCCCCTGCCAGCTTTCGTGCCAGATTCGGGGCTAACTGCGTGCTAAGTTGTCCGCTGCAGCCGGCGATCTCCTGAATCTCCAGAGGCATATACTCCTTCTCATAGAGTCCCAGCCGGACTCCTTCACTGCGGTCAAGAGATTGCACGTCTAGGGGCGTGACAGTGTACACGAGGCCTTCTACATAGGATGGACTGTGTGCGCTCGTATGGGGCGGCTGCATTGGTTCTGCTCCTAGCCCAGCAGGTACAATATTGGCAACGCCGCGCTGGTTGATCTGCCAGCGGAAGCCGTCGAGCCGGGCCACGCCGACAAACACACTTCTCGGGCAGCGCTTGGACATTTGGTCGACAGACATATTGCTGCCGTAGGCAAAGTAGAGATCTGACTGCCGACTGCCGCCGTGGGCATGCCGACGCTTTAGATCCGATGCGGACGAGGAAAAGGGGTTCATTTTTGAAAGAGTTTTTGAAAGATTCAGCCCAAAGATCAGGGATGGGTGATGGCGAGCCAGTAGGACGTAGACTTGCTGGGGTCGGGTGCGTATGCTGAGAGGGAAATTGTCTGAGTACCGGCCGTTTGTGATTATATGCATCAAGGGAGTACAGAAGAGGGGAGTCTAAAACAGATTTGGAACAGACGCCTTGCCAACGCAGAGACGTAGCCACGAATGAAGACTGAGATAAGAAAATCGTAGAGAATGGCCGATTCACGATATGATGCACGACTCAGCTTGTCTAGGCAATGTGCAGTTTGAGATATTGTGGCGGTCAGCGGCCTCTGGGGGAGCCGAAAATGATTGGCCCTTCGATGCTTGTGCGCCCCTATTTTTAAACGAAAGAAGAAGGCTTTGAACGAGGACGCCTTGCCAACGCAGAGACGTAACCAAGAATGAAAACTGAGATAAGAAAATCGTAGAGGATGGCCGAGCCACGTTATGATGCACGACTCAGCTTCTAAGCAATGTGCAGTTTGAGATATTGTGGCGGTCAATGATTCGTCAGCGGCCCCTGAGGGAGCCGAAAATGATTGGCCCTTCGATGCTTGTGCGACCCTGTTTTTAAATGAAAGAAGAAGGCTTTGAAGAAGGCTGCGGCTCTGCTGCTCTGTTAGTGCGTCCGGTCAACGGACTGATACCAGTTGTCCCTCGATTATATTCATGATGAGGCTGCCATCCTCGCCGACGATTGGCTGGCTCAAGCGCCGCCTACTAAAACGTGTAATCTCAGAGGGCCACGGCCAGGAGAAGTGCAAAAGTGAGCGTTTGTTTTCTTCTCGCAGGCCGGGTCTGAATGCTCAGCTGCAGGCCCAACCCACGCCACGGCGACTGCGGTCGGGAATACGGAATATGATGATGATGGAGAACTCAGGGCACCTGTCTGCATTGAAGCTTCCAATGTATAAGAAGAGTTAAGACTGTTCGCCATGCACCGTTGTATTATTCTCGGTCGGCAGATTAACAAGCTTCTTTTATTTGAATACGCTATACTCTACTCTACTCCATTTTACACAGTCATCTTTCCTCCACCCTCACCTTCTCAGCTCACAATGACATCCTACACGTTTGGCGTCGAGATTGAGGCCATTGCAAAGCCTCATCAGATCCGCGACGGCCTCTCTTCCCGCACTCATGAATACTACAGAAAAGTGTCGGCTGCGCTCAAGAACCGCGGCCTCAAAGCTGCATCAGACCCCCTCACCCCGGGCAGAGATGCCCGGCGGCCGGACAGCTACAATATGTGGTGGATCACCAGAGACGGGTCTCTGAAACTGTCGGACAGCGAGAAGAACTCCCTGGTTGCACTCGAAGCCGTGTCACCGGTGCTGAACACGGGGAAAGACTGGCGGCGCGAGATTGATAAGTTCTGGGACGGCTATAGCGCCGTGTTCCACATGCCAAACTACTCTGAGAGATGCGGCAGCCACTATCATATCTCTAAAGGCTATTCGGGCTTTACGCTGAATGAGCTCAAGACAATAGCCTTTGGCATTGTAATCTTTGAGTCCCAAATTAGCGAGATGCTCGTGCTGACGCGCAGGACGAACGAATACTGTGTACCCAATACATCCAGATCGCACTTCTTGTCCCAGGCATATAAGACGGGCCTACCCGCCTTGGCTCAGTTAATTCACAGTAGGCAGGACGCTACCAGTCTGTGCTATCTGATGCAGTGCGACCGCTATATCCTCTGGAACTTTGAAAACACTATGCCCGGCAGAACAGGAACAGTCGAGTTCCGCGGTGGCCGCTGTCTCCGTGGCAAACGCCGCACGCGGGCCTGGGCGGCATTCACAGTGTCCCTGATACACTGGCTTCTGGTTTCGGTAAGTAATCTTTAATCAAATGATTCTAAGATTTGAAGATGCAAAGAAGCTCCTGCTTCTGCCCAAGCAGCACGCAGCATGCAGCATGCGGATTTCCAACGGCTAACTGTAGGCTCCTCGTTTTCTTATAGAATCACATTTTGTACGCAGACCGTATCAAGCAATACAGTGCCGCCTCAATGTATCGACTGATCAAGACAGAAGCTATGCAACTCGGTCTTGGGCTCGAACTGCCGGCTTCTCATCGCCAACTCAACGAGACCATGTACTGGGTATGAAGGTGGACTAATGTCGACCACGCAAGAGTTTTAGATGATATTTTTTCTTCGCTTATAGCTTTTTCTGTATGCGTGCATGATTATGTATAAATGTTTCAATATTACAAAATTACAGAAAATTTAAGCGTAGAAGTAGCCTTATTTAGGCCGCAAAACCCGTAGATGTACACCATACATTTATACTCGTATAAACAGTGTTACCCAAACCCGTTGTAGGGCAAGAGATACTATCTTACAGTGCCAGCACCTATCTTTTCTATCAACCCCTGAATTTGGAAGCAGACAAAACATAAGTGGTATTAATTGAGTCAAAATTGGATGCAGAACAAATTTAACTGATATAAGTATCAAGAATAGCCCTTTGTTGATGTTAATCATATTATCGAAAATATGTCGGTCCTGTCTTGGTCATCATTATGGTCCAAATAAGATACTTGAAAGAAGTATAAGTTGCCAGATAACACAATGATATATTGATTATATTTTATCTATTTTATCTATTTCTTATAATGACGGTCATCCATACAACCCGTTCCACAACATCTGCCTATTTGAAAAAGGCGTCTATCATCTTAGGTCACATTTCTGCCTAAAAATACGCCTAGAACTCCAAAATTGTGCCGCTCCTACACTACTGCATGTGCTAGACCCAAGACGCAACTCTTATCGCCCACGCCACCAAGTAACATCAGCCCGCACATCATACGTCGTAAGCCACCTCATAGCCGTGCAGAGGGTGCTGGCGGCGGTCGCCTGTAATATTCGTTGTCGTAGTCCGTATCTGGCAAGTAATACTGGGCGCCTATTGAGGCGTCCCCATCGACAACCATGCGGTCGGCACCGGAATAGTAGTACCGGGGCGCCAGCCTGTCTGCCATGGAGAGGGACATGAAACGAGGTCTCTGGAAATAGATCTCCCTCGGCGGCACCGAGGAGCTGCGGATGCTTCCGTTCCCAGCACGTACGCCAGACCTGGCTGAGCTTCTCACTGGCGTCCGACTTCGCGATGGCATGAACGAGCGCACGGCATTGTCAAAAAATCCTTGCGGCACTCCCAGCTGGACAGCATCGCGGATGCCGTTTTCTATGCGGTTGACGTACTCGGCTCGAGGACGACCCGGTGTATTGAACCGCGTGCTCAGATAGACGAGCACGTCGCACCTAGTCGTGGGCCTGTGATCATGCTGCACTAGAGCATCGGCACCTCGGACGAGGCTCAGCTGGTTCATAACTGAGTGCGTGAGCGTACGCAGTACTCTGGGTGCCATGTACAGAGTGACATCCAGGTACTTCTTTTCGTAGACGCCGTTGCGGACGCCTTCGTTGCGGTCGAGCTGTGCCTCGTCGATGCTGTTGATTTTGTAGACGAGGCCATGCACGCAGCTGCCCGGGCACGGCACGACATTGGCGAAGCCGCGCTCGTTGATCTGCCACTGGTAGTCGGGCAGGATTGCACGTCCGACAAATCGACTGTCAGGGCATCGCATGGCCATCTGCTCGAGCCAGAGGTTGCTGCCAAAGGCAAAGTAGTGCACCATGTCGGTGGTCGTGGTAGAAAAGCGCATGCTGCAGTTGATATCAATACTGATGACTGGCCTGTTGTATGGCACAAAGACAGCGAGTGTAATAAATTCTAAAACCGAATGTTGAACAAATATTATATAAAGAGCAAGGCAAAAACTACAACGGGATCGATGCATGTTTATATGCACGCGCTGAGCTGCACTTAGTGGCTAAGGCGTTGTGGCGGTACCCTGGCAGCCTGGTTGGTGCACCATCATACAAGATCATTTGCTACGCCACCGGCCCTCAGTATCATCACAGGCCACTAGTCTATCCTTGTGAAAGAGCCGCATTTTCAGATTGTATGGCAAGATGCATCAACTTTCTTGAAAATGTGGGTATTAAAATCTTTCCCAGAAAAGAATCGAATTATGAGCAATTTTTCTAATATACTGCGTAGGCTTTATTTATTATATAGCCGCTAGTCCTTCTTGACCAGCAAGCCTGTGTATTCTTGGTGCCTTATCCTCTAGAAATGGTGGATGAAGTCGATAGAGAAGAAGGGAGAGAAAGACTATGGAATCTAAAGGCAGGCCTTTGATAGAGGGATGATAGGGCAAACGGCCCTGGAGTGCATACGACGACAGACAGGCGTCTATCCGACGGGACCCCTTCATACAACAACATACGATGGTATGGACGGTTTCTGTTATTTTTGTCTTTTGGTTTCTCGAAGTCACAAATAATTAAAAATGCTTACTTGAGTGCTTCTTTGAGTCCTCTCTAGAGTGTTCTCGGGGTTGTTTACTAGGGTCCTCGCTAGGGTATTCTCTAGAGTGCTTACGAGAGTGTTCCTTTAAGTCTTCTCTAGAGTGCTTCTTGGGTTATTTTGTTATCAAATCCTATCAATCTACTTGCGATTTGATTGAATCAAAAGCGTGCGTTACGACATAACCCGTAACAAAGCATTAGTAGGGATACGGTAACAGCATGATATTAGGAGTAGGATTCTGACAAAAATCAGTTCTCCTTTTTGCAAAAAAAATAAAATAAAACAGAAATGTAAAATAAATCATATATCGAATGGAAATGAAAATGAAAATGTTATCTTCGACGGAACAATTGACAATGTAAAACAAAACCAGTTTGAAAACACCACAGGGTTTTAGAAATTACGAAAAGAAATCAACGTAGTCTGAGAAGTACGTGAGGTGTTATCAGATCAAAGTTATCTGATCGCTGATATCAGATCGCTGAACTAAGACCCGTATAAACATGTGATCTGACAGCTGACCCTATGTGGTCTGGCTGACGCAGTCGACAGCTCACCAATTACGTTAGCTCCAGCTTTGCGACCTGAGCTTTGCGACAGCTAGCATTGAACTCCACGACTCGAGCATTGAGATACCCAGGCATTAAAATAACCTCAGCCACCACAGAAATGGCATCACAACCAGGAGGCCTTGGTATCAACCTGTCGGCAGCAGGCCGGCCACCAGCATCGCCCTACTCAGCACCCCCCCGTTCCCCCTACTCCGACTTTCACCTCCCATCCGAGTCGGAGAGCGGCGACGAAGACAACTACCATGGCAACGGCGACGATGGCGACTTTGGCCCCGAAGACCTTCCATTCCCAACAGCACTCTCACGCAAAGACTTTCTCGCGCCGACATTTGACGCTACATCATACCTCTCGTCGCTGTTCCCATCAGAAGAAGGCGGCGTCAGTATATCTGCACAGCGCCACCAAACGCTCGAGGATCTGCGGACAGAACTACGCGAACGTAGTAGTGCCATCAGCTCCGAACTTCTGGAGCTGGTGAACTCAAACTATACGAGCTTTCTGGGCCTGGGCGACGAGCTCAAGGGCGGCGACGAAAAGGTCGAGGACGTGCGTGTTGCCCTGTTCGGATTTCGGCGGTCGGTAGAGGATGTGCAATCCCGGGTGAAAGAGCGGCGGGTGGCCATGGACGAGTCTTGCCGGGAGTTGGGCAAGGTGAGGTCATCGGTCAACACGGGACGGCGGCTTCTGGAGCTAGACGAGCGGGTCTCACAACTAGAAGACCGGCTCGCGATCAGCGAACGGAACGTCGGCCACGAAAACGGCGATACAAACCACGAAGCTCTAGGTGACCCTGTGTATGAGGCATGGGATCTGGAGAGCGATGATGAGGAGGAAGACAACGGTGAGGGGGAGAATGGAGACGATGCGGACGATGACGAGTTTGTGGCTAGTGGTCCAAGGAAACTGGCGACATTAGCACGCGACCTCGTCCTGGCAAACAAGCTAGCGGATGCCGCAGGGCACCACATAACTATTGTGAAAAAGGCCGACGACCGTCTGGCCAAGTGCGAGAGCACGCTGCTGCTTGACCTGAGCGCGGCGGTGAAGGAGGCGCGCAAACTGAGCAACAAGAAGCCGCCGTCAACACGGGCACAGGCACGGCTGCTGAAACTGCTGGCCATTTACCGGATACTTGACCGAGAAGATGAGGTGATCCGTTTGCTGAAGGAGAAATAGACTGTCCAAGTCTGCGTGCTAGATGCTCATAAACTGTACATAATTAGAGGCTGGCCCCTATATAAGTTTTCAACGATACACAAGCTGGAAGAGAAGAACACATGCTATCATGAATCCCGCCATGTCTATAATGAACAACAGATGCTATTTGTGGTGATATACAATATACAGAAGAATCCAAGTACGCCGGGCTCATCCGGGCTTGGATATCATACAATGGCCCCTGGCCGACTTTTGTTCCGGTTTCTATTTTTATTTTGGTTCCATTCCATTACATGACAGACGTGAGGTGTGCGGGCGTGATCTTCTCATCTGACGGGGCAAATGTGCCGCTCAGACTGAAACCAGGGGCGTTGGTCGAGCTCAGAACGACCTCGTCGACCTGCTTGGGCGTTGTGCGCTCGACGTTGCGGATGTCCTGCTTGACCTTGGCCATGAACGACTTGATGTTGTCGCTGATCATCTCGGGGGTGAAGTGCAGCTGGCCGATAGCCATGCGCACAACGCCTCCACGCTCACGGTAGTTGTCCGTGCCGGCCATCTCGCGCATCTGTTCGCGGATGTCGTTGGTGATTGTCTTGGTCTTGACGCTCGGCATCAGACCGTGGGGACCCAGTATCGGGCCCAGACCGGCCTTACTCAGGGCGGCAACAGAGTCGGCGTGACACAGAAGACGGTTGAAGTTGATCTCGCCAGCCTTGATGGCGGCAAACAGAGACTCCTCACCGACAGCGACAGCACCGTCGGCACGTGCCTCGGATGCGACAACGCTGCCCTCCTTGCAGATTACGGCGATGCGGAAGTCGGAGTTGCAGGGGAATGGCAGGCGGATACGGTCGCGCAGAACAGCGCCGTCTTTGTTTGTGCGAAGCTTAACGGCAATGTCGTAGGTAATGCCCAGTGGTGGGCGACCGACCTCAACGGCGCGGATGTATCTATGAGCTAGTTAGATTATGAGAATCCAGAAAGACAATGTTGCACTAGAGTACACACCTCATTGCGTCGCATAGTGAGAACTGCTCAAGGCCGCCTTTGTCGTAGATGCGATACGCCTTGTGCTTGGTCTTCTTCTTCTCCTTCTTGGTCGACGCCGACCGGGTCTGGCCGAATGCTGGCACGAGGAACCGGGGGACTGTGGTCGTGAGTTGTGGCCGTGCCGCGGCTGTTAATGTCGCATTTGCCAATGAGGCAAAGCATTGGCGTTGTGAAGCCATTGTGTGTGTGGTTGTGTGGGATGTTGAGGAAGTATTGCGAACTGACCTGCAAATCTCCTACAAATCTCCAAAAGACGGGTCAACTGTCGTGAAGCTTCAAAAATTCGATGCAGCTGTTGCTAGCGTGCCTTGATTTTCAGGCTACCATGGCAGAATGGATTGGGCCCGTGGTCCTTCCTCCAACCCGTTTTTGGCAGGACGTCTTATCTTATCGGAAAAAGTTGTTAGCCACCCCACCATTACAGCACTACAGCACCTGTCGCCGGTGACTCCTGCCCTACAGCCGCCTCAGGCGACCCCGCGATACCTGTCAGGCCACAGAGCGCTGAAAATATTTACTTAGTGCACGCTGCACGGTTAGCTCTTTAGCTTCGTTTTTGCCCTGCAACCGTGTATCTGTTGATATCACAACCGACCACCACCGAATTTCAAGATGAAGACTGACGAACTCCTGGCGCTTCCCGTCAAGCTCGCCGGCGACTTCCGCTCGGCTGAGCCTACCCTGGCCGCCCTCGACAAGCACCTCGTGCTCCGCACCTACCTCGACGGCTACCACTTCGGCCCCGTTGACGAGAAGCTCTGGGTTGCCATTTCCGAGAACCGTGCTGTCGTCTCGTTCGTGCGCCGCGGCACTCTGATCAACCTCAAGCGTTGGTTCATCTTCGTTGAGGATGTCCACCCCGAGATCCAGGCCGCTACCAAGGCCCGCCTTGCGTCCGAGAAGGCCAAGGTTGCCGCCGCCAGCAAGGCCGGTGGCAGCTACAACCTGTCCCTCAAGGATGCCGACAAGGGCGTTGTGACCCGTTTCCTGCCCGAGCCCTCTGGATACCTGCACATCGGACACGCCAAGGCTGCCCTGCTGAGCGACTACTTTGCTCGCGCTTACAACGGCACCCTCAAGCTGCGTCTGGACGACACCAACCCGTCCAAGGAGAAGGAGGAGTTCCAGGACTCTATCATTGAGGACCTGCGCCTCATGGGCATCAAGCCCGACACCCTGTCGTACACCTCCGACTACTTCGACTACCTCTACTCCATGGCTCTGCGCCTGATCAAGGAGGGCCACGCCTACGCCGACGACACCGACCAGGAGACTATGCGCAAGGAGCGCATGGACGGCATTGCTTCCAAGAACCGCGAGCGTCCCATCGAGGAGACCCTGCGCATCTTCGAGGAGATGAAGATTGCCTCGCCCGAGGGTGTCAAGAACTGCATCCGCGCCAAGATCTCGGCCGACGACCCGAACAAGACCATGCGTGACCCCGTCATCTACCGTGTCAACATCGAGGCCACTCACCACCGCACTGGCGATAAGTGGAAGATGTACCCCACCTACGACTTTGCCTGCCCTGTCATTGACAGCCACGAGGGTATCACCCACGCCATGCGCTCTACCGAGTACACTGACCGCAACGCCCAGTACCAGTGGTTCCTCGACACCCTGAAGCTGCGCCAGGTCCACATGTTCGACTTTGCCCGCATGAACTTTATCCGCACGTTCCTGTCCAAGCGCAAGCTGGCCAAGCTCGTCGATGCCGGCCGTGTCTGGGGCTGGGACGACCCGCGTATGCCCACTGTCCGTGGTGTCCGTCGTCGCGGCATGACCATCCCGGCTCTCCGTGACTTCATCCTGAAGCGTGAGTCAACCTTTTAATACCATTTTATATTTGCTAGCAAGTACTAACAATAACAAACAGAGGGCCCTAGCCGTACCGTCACCACCATGGAGTGGGGCGCATTCTGGGCCGGCAACAAGAAGGAGATTGACCCTGTCGCTCCCCGCCACACTGTCATCTCTGCCAAGGATGCTGTCAAGGTCACTGTCACTGGTGCCGATGTTCCCGCCGAGCCCACCTCGGTCGAGAAGCCTCTGCACCCCAAGAACAAGGACATTGGCACCAAGAAGGTCATCTTCTCCTCCGAGATCTACCTGGACCAGGCGGATCTCAAGCTGATGAAGGTTGGCGAGGAGATTACCCTCATGTCTTGGGGCAACGCCTTTGTCCGCTCCATCGAGGGCAGCGCTGACACCACCATCACTTCGGCCACCTTTGAGCTGAACCTGGCTGGTGACGTCAAGAAGACCGAGAAGAAGGTCACCTGGCTCGCCAGCAAGGGCCAGACCCCCATCAAGGGTGAGGCCTGGGACTTCGACTACCTCCTGACCAAGAACACTCTGGGTGAGGACGACAACCTCGAGGACTTCCTTACCCCCGTTACTGCCACCGAGGAGGACGTTCTGGGTGGCGAGAACATGAAGGATCTGAAGAAGGACGACATTATCCAGCTGGAGCGTCGTGGCTTCTACCGCGTTGATAAGGGTCTTGGCGACTGGAAGGAGGGTGAGGCCGGCGAGAAGGGCCCTCGCATCGTCATGTTCCTGATTCCTAGCGGCAAGTCCAACTAGGTTGCTATCTACTAGACGAATAAATCAAGTATAATCATAAAGAAATTTCGTGACGCTGCAGCTTGCAAATTGAAACGGCTAAATGTACATAACACTCGCAGCCTTGGCAGCTTTTAGACGGTGTCCCCCACAGGTACACCGAGGGGTGTGCGCATGGTGTGTTGTGATCTGATCTCGCTGAAGATAAGTTGCAATCGATATACAATGTTTTGCTTCCCGGGCCGAGGGACGTTCGGAGAATTGTGCTGCGTTATATGCAAGGCAACATCGCTGATAACATCCCGACGGCACAATGGCGTTGTGATAGACAGGGACAAGGGGCCGAGGAAGCGCCATCAACAATAACAAGACAACTCGTGGCAGTATCAACAACCGTGCCGGAAAAGGCACGGCAATATATACATACGAACGTTTACATCGTATCAAACATAAATGAAGAAGCGAGGCTCATTTTTTCACAACATGGCCGACGTCATTTGCCATCCCGCTGCTCATTCCCGTTAGCTCAACCAGCCTTCTCATGGCTTTTCCCAAGCGAACTTGTGAAGCCAGTGGCTCGATACAAGGTGCTCCGAGGTAGACAGAGACGAGGAAAGCATAACAGACAAGTTTAAGATGTCGATGCGCTAAGTGCTATATAAAACATCAATATGACTGGCTGACCGAGTTCTCTAAGCGAGACCTGTCCGGGTAAAAGGTATTGTGATGAAAAAAGTATATTGCTTTTAGAATTTTAGTCGGCTACTTCAAGATTGGAATGACTTATAAGAAGCCAGGGCTACAGCAACGTATCAAGATGCTGAGCTTGCGTATTTGATTACCTTACAACGTTAACTATACCACATACTGTTGCCATGCGTTCATCAGTACTGATCAGTATTCTTCCCTATCTGCTGCCAGCGTCCGCTGACGTCGACCCTCAAAATGCTGGACGCACAGTGACAAACTGGGACTGGTAAGTTAGCAAGTGCAAGCTATCGAAAGGCCTGCTAACAAGTCAGTTGTAAACCCGCGTGTTCTTGGAAAGTATCAGCACAACGAGGCGGCGCATCGTGAGTATCATATCAATCAAAAACACCACCGAAAGCCTCGCATTTTAACACCATCAGTGGAAGCGTCGTAGTTTGCGACAAGTCTGACAACCACATCTCCCTCACTCAAGGCCAATACGAACAGAGCAGCTGCGCCCAAAGACCCGGGAATGGCTACCTGTGCTCAGACTTCAGCCCGCACCCCGTCTCAGAAAGCCTATCGTATGCATTTGCCGTGACTGGAGGCACAACAGAATGCTGCAAATGCTACGAGCTGACGTGGAAAGACGGACCGGTAGCGGGAAAACGCGTCCAAGTCCAGGTTATCAATGAAGGAGGCAAAGTGAATACGGACACTGGACGCGACTTTGCCATCATCACGCCCGGAGGTGGCGTTGGCCCTAACACTGGTGGCTGTGCCGTGCAGTATGCCGGTGTTGACTGGGGCCGACAGTATGGCGGCGTTGAGAGCCGGGAAGACTGCGATGGGCTCCCAAGCTCACTTCAAGGCGGCTGCTACTGGCGATGGAACTGGGTAAGTAACTCCCTCACTTCAGATCGTATAAACTCTGAAGGCAAAACTAACAATCGAAACACAGGCTCGTGGAGATATCAACGGCTGGAACATCTCGTATGTACCAATCACCTGTCCCGACTACCACACAAAAATATCTGGATGCGCACCTTCAAACTAGGTGACGGGCAATGCAGGATAGACTTGGATAAACTTCTTTTAATGGGGCAGGTTAAATAATAGGATTTAAAACTCATGTCTAGTAGTGAACAACAACTTAATTATAAATATATGACACAGATGATTGACGCATTGTGCCCTGATAGCAGACGCGCTGGCAACTACTGCTTCCTGGACTTGACAAATGCCCATGCACGAGACCACATGGAACCCTTCACAACATAGTCGGCCTCATCAGCCTTGAGCTCATCAAGACCGGTGACGAGATCCATCTCGGGAGCTGGAATGCACCAAGGGTCCTTGCGACCGGCAGTGAAGCGGTGGCCAAGGTAAAGAAGAAAGAAGATGGGAATACCCACGTAGCTGGACATGAATGACGACACAGACCACGAGCCCGGCAGGAACACCTCGAAGCCGTTGATCAGGCACAGAGCAGGGAACAGAGCGATGCAAATGTAGTTAGACCAAGGTTGCAGCTTCGAGACATAGGTCAGATCGTTCTTGTCGCGGCTCTGGATCTCGAAAGCCTTGTTGAAGCGGAGAGAGGTCTGTAGGTCAGTATTGATGGCATGTAAAGATCTTGAAGGGGAAATATTGGACTTACAAAAGCGCAGACAGTCCACGAGATGAAAGCAGCGGTGTTGACAAGATTGACAAGCCAGGAGAAGACAGTGCCCGACTTTGAGCTGACGTTGAGGTATGCCAAGAGAGCAAAGAGAGACGTGGTGAGCACAGCCACGTAAGGCACACCGTGCTTGTTGCACTTCGCCATGATCTTGGGTGCATCGCCGTTGAGGGCCATGGAGTAGAGAGAGCGGCTGGACTGGAAGACAAAGGAGTTGCCAGCCGACCAAGCGGATGTCAGAATGGCGGCGTTGATAACGCTGTCGAGGCCGGTGATACCTGCGCGGCGGATGCCCAGCACAAAGGGAGACGAGCCCGCGCCAGATGCACCGCTGAGAAGGTTCTCGTCGTTGGAGGGGCAGATGATACCGATGGCGAGGACGGAGCCGATGTAGAAAACGACAATGCGGAAGATGAAGGTCTTGGCGGCTCTCGGAAGGTTGCGACGAGGGTGCTGCAGCTCGCCAGAGCAGAAGCTCAGCATCTCAGGAGCGAAGGAGAACTATCTGTTAGTTGATTGTGAAGAATTAAACAGGCTGAACCGGGTACTTACAGGCAGAAGGGCGGAGATGAGCGTGCTGAAGAAGCTCACAACGTAGCCAGCCTGGCCGTCAAGGATACGCGTGTTGAATGCTCCAACTTCTTTCCAGTAGTGAAATGCCAGCATCGGCTTGCCGGGACCACCCCACCAGAAAAGAATAAAGGAAAGCATGAGCAAGCCGATAATGGTGATGATCTTGAGCGAAGCGAAGTAGAACTCGGACTCGCCGTAGACTGAAATAGGCAGCAGGTTGAGCGCAACCACGACCACGATCATGATGGTGATAAACACCGCCGGGCTGACGGGTGGGTTCCAGAAATCAATGACGAGCGTTGCAGCTGTAATTTCGTACGGAATAAAGATACCAAATGCATACCAGTAGTACCAACCCATTGCCCAGCCGAGCGAAGGCGAGACGTAGCGACGAGCAAAGTAGGCCGGAGTAGCACCGCGGACGGGCAGGTAGGAAGCAACCATCATGATGGAGCCGACAATGAGGTAGACGAGCATAGACATGATGATGTAGGTGATAAGCAGGAAGCCGGGACCGCCCTTGGCGAGTGTTGAACCACTTCCAACGAAGAGACCGGTACCGATCGTACCGCCGATGGCGATAAGCTGAGCATGGCGAGACTTGAGGCCGCGCTTCGTTGTTGGCAGCGAGGACGAGACATCGCCAGTGTTGTGTGACTCGACATCCGTGTTGATGGGGCCCTTTTCAGGAGCCGACTGGCTGTTGAAGTCTGCCATCTTGTGAATTATACAGCCAAAAAGTTGCACAATAAACAAAAAAAGAATAAGAAAAGGACAGAAGAAATAAAAAAACGACTATGCAACGACGATCTATCGGGGACCACGCGATTTATTATATTAACTACTGACTGGCCGAACAGATTTGGCGACGCGCATGATAGCACTGCTGCCGACTATCCTTTCCCGATAGACCTGTGTCGTGATCACATATCCGTATGCCATGCTTGGTCCATGCTCGTGCAAGTGGCCCAAGTGGCCCTGACAGGTCCATTCTTGGTTCGACGGGCCCCATGTCTGTTGCTCAGATGCAGGCAGATAAAGCTGGGCAGATAAGACAATGGATCCCCAATGACACTACTTCTTGATAGAACAATACAACTTCAAAACACCTTCGGCGTACAGTGCCTATCATCGATCCATTTGTTGTCCGTATCGGGGATATTAGATGGCAATGCTCGTTCGGACATGGAGATCCGCTGCAGGAGCTCTTGCAAGTTCCTACTGTGGTTAACGTTAATTAGTGCTAAGAAACTACATACATAACATAAGAGCTAGCACTAGGCCCACCCCCTAGGGGCCGCGAGTCAAAACGATTTGCAATTTGTATTTGTATGGTATCATCTAGATTTCTCCAGTCGCTTGAGTGGTCGGTAAGGAGCGTTGGTTCCATACTTCTCCAGTAGTTTACATGCCTTACAGGGATAACAATATCTTTGTACGCCGTCGGGATATTTTTGGTTGTTATTATTCTACCTCGACGCCACGTGGAGTAGCCGGCGGCCGGTATGAATCTGCCTTTCATGTCACTTTTGCCCATATCTACAAACATCCATTGGATTTACTAGTTTATTGAAGAGTCATGCACTGCTAAAAACTATGCCAGAAGGAACTCGGGCGACTTCAGATCGACCCAACCAAGGTTTGGCTCTGACTGCTTCCAGCCAAGACGGTCCTGAACTAACTTCGAGTAAGTCTTGACGTCCTCGATCGGATAGCTGAGGAAAGGAATTTCCTGCCAAGTTAGTATATCGAGTCAGACACGGGAATAAGCTTCGGTAACTTACTTCCTGGCGGTGGACTCCGCTGCACATGAACATAATGTGGACTGTCCGGCAGCCGGTTGTCTGCGAGTACTTGCCGGCGCCGTGATACAGACTTCCGAGCATGACGAAGGCCTCGCCACGCTTTAGCTCGGCATCGATGACACCGGCGTCGCCAGTCGGACCAAAATCGGGCTTGTCATCGCCCCAGAGATGAGAGCCGGGCACGATGCGCGTTGCGCCGTTGGCCTTGTAAGTGTCGCACGTGGGAACAAACAAACCTAGCAGCATGTCGCGACCTTGAGAGTATTCGGTCGCAGCTGTGTGCCGCGCGTGGTGGTTCTTGTCGTCACGGTGCAGCTGCTGGGGCTGAGATCCAGGCTGCGACGACATAGTAATAGAGATGGACAAGAGGGGGTCTGACTTCTGGATCGTGGACTCGCCACCCATCCAGATCCGTGTCTTTAATCCGATAAAGTAGTCTGCAATTCCCTATTCTGTTAGGCATAATTTTTGAAGCCATATCTATGAACATATACGTACCTGATACAAAGGATCGGAAAAGAACTTTTCGCGAACGGTCTTGCTCCGGCCAACAAGACGAGTGCATGTTGCCGTGCCGCCGTTGAGGGCGCCTACAGTGCTCTTGTCGGCACCAGCGACAGACGCATCGAGAAAGGGTTGAACCTCACGGACAGAATCATCGAGGGACTGCTCATCTGCAAAGTCCTGGATAATGACACAGCCATCTTTGGAGACGGCATCGATAAATGCCTGCAGGCCTGCTTCTCTGGCGATACGTTGAACCATATTGTCGGTTTTGTGTTTGCTTTTGATTTCTGGGTTCGGTTATCAGATCAAATTGGAATAACAATTAACCAAATACGACTCTTGCTGTCACGAAGCGATGATCCTTTGCCTTTTACTTGTTTGCGCGATGAATTAATATATTTCTAGAATAAATGTTAGTTCATTGGAATATGCACAGCGGAGTTTACCCGACAATATTTCGTAGACGAACGAGTATTTCAAAGTTCAACGTTCTCTTCGCGTATGCAACACGCCCCAGCGGCAATGATACCGAACTCGGATGATAGCTTGCCAGATGTCAAATGTCAATTGTCACTAACAAGACTAATAAGACTAATAATTCTCCGTCGTAGCGTCACCGTTGGGTACTTTGGCAGCTCTGAAAAGAGTAGGAGACAGCGAGCCGTGAGCTAAGTGGGCTCTGCGATAAGGAAGACGAAGAAAGAAAAGCAGACGAGACCCATAGAAGGATCGGCTGCACAGACCTATTGACATTGTCGGTAGGCCGCTAGAATAGCCACTAGAATGAAAGCTAGAAGCCCGGAGCAGACAGCAGTCAAACACCGGACAGGCACACCGATCGATTAGGATCTGTCTTGGAGGAGCGTTGGCTTTTGTAAGTGCCAGATCGACGGGGCCACTGCAGGGTAACAGCCATTCGGCATGGAGGACCCTCTGCCACCGCGAACTTTTATGTAATAAATACACAGTCAAGTTGCAGAGTCCCATATATAGCTCTCTTATCATACCGGGTCAAAACATCGTCATCGCAGATCTGAGAGAGTACTACTGAGTAAGAAACCGAAACCGAAACGAAGACGGCAGATTATACCAGACACTGCAGCACAGGCACCCAAAGACAAACGTGAACAAGTTCAACATCCAAAACCAAATCACATCGTCAAAATGCCTGCTCAGCCACCACCCCCCGCGTACGACCCGATTCCGATCGACAAGGCCCTGTACGAGGGCATTGCCAAGACCGGCGAGGCAGAAGGCCAGCGCACAAAGAACGAGTCTTTTGTGATTCCGATCCGCAGCGGCCGTGCATGGAAGGTCAAGGCCGGCCAGGTGTGCCGCATCTCGACCCCCGAGGGCGCGCAGGTTGGTGACCTGAATGTCTGGAACGCCAACAACCCGCGCGAGCGCTTCTGGGCTGCGCGCACCCGCCAGCTGCAGCAGAGCCACGTCAGAGTGCACGACCGGCTGTGGAGCAACCTGCCCTACCTGCGGCCTATGATCACAGTCACTGCTGTAAGTTTGGGCGATTTTCCTGAGATATACGGTGAACAAACATATTGACGAACAGGACTCCCTTGCAAGCTACGGTGTTGATGAGGTCGGTGGCCGTGTGCACGACCTGCTGGGCACCCGCTGCGATCCGTACGTCGACCAGCTGATCAGCGGCACCGAGTTTGACCTGCACTGCCACTCCAACCTTGTGCGTGCCGTCATGCCGCACGGCCTGAACGAGTCGGATGTCCACGATGTTCTCAACGTCTTCCAGGTGACTGGTTTTGACAAGGAGGGCCGGTACTTTATGGAGCCGTGCCCCGCCAAGGCTGGCGACTACTGGGAGTTCTTTGCCGAGATTGATGTGCTGTGTGCGCTGTCGGCATGCCCGGGCGGAGATCTGTCCGCATGGGGCTGGGGTGAGTCGGGCGAGGCTTCGGACACTGACATGCTCGCGTGCTGCCGGCCACTCGGCGTGGACGTCTACGATATCAACGACAAGGATGCGGTTCTGTCGAGCTGGAAGGCACCCGAGGTTGCGGCCTACAAGGGCTTCCACGGCCTCAAGGACCCCACCGTCTAACGAGTAAAAAGTCATCAATTTAAATTAAAGTCTACATCCATATACCAATTGCATTATTTACATCCGCTGTCTCTTTCCAGAAGGCTCATCAACGTCCATGGATCTGCTGTCGCGCTTGCTCTTGGCGCTACTTGCTGGCTTCTTCTGCTCGTCCAGTGCTTCCTTCGCAAGAACAATGGCGTCTGCCAGTAGTCGCTTCTCGCCAATGCGGACGCGCAGTGCGGCGTATAGCCGCTGCTCCGATGGAGAAAGGCTAGCAGCCGATGCAGTCATCGCATCCAGCTGCTTCTGGTCCTTTTCGGCCGATGTCTTGTACTGTGCCAGGCGGGCCTTGAGCGCCGCCAAAATACCAGCAGCAGCAACCTCCTTGTCGGGGCGGGGCGTCTCCAGCTTGACCTTGGCCTTGCCGTACTTGCCATACTTGCCTGCCTTACTTTTGGGCACGGGCGGCTCGTCGTTCTTCTCCTTCTCCTTCTTCTTTTGCAAGCGCTTCGAGGCCAACTTGACAAATGCACGAGCCTGCTTCTTAAGAGGGACGGGCAGCTCGGCGAGAACGCGACCTGACGCAGGTGCACTCAACTGGCCAGTTGTTTCGTCCTCCTCAAAATCGCGGTCAAGCATGATGGGGTCCTCCGTATCGTTCTCGTCATCTTCGTCGTCGGCAAGAATCTTGGAGATCTTGTCACCATCGGCAGCAGTCAGGCCAGGCAGCTCAGCAACAAGCTTCTGCTGCACAAGCTCCCACGGCAAATCGACAGCGTCAAAGAAGGCGTGCTTCTCGGTAGTGTATCCATAGCGGCGCAGCAGCTCGCCGTTCGACAGGGGACCGTAGTAGTTGAGAATCTCCTCACCGGCCTTGATGGGGCGGATAGATGTTGCAGTCAGAGCCTCAACGCCGTGGTTGATGTGTGCGTTGGGCTCGGCATCAGCGTTGAGCATATCGGCCATCGGGACCATGCCCAGTGGCTGTTGGTCGTCGCGGTCCTCGACCCAGCCGTCAGCCTCCTCGTGGTCGTGGCTGCAATCTGGGCCGTGCTCGTGCTCTTGATCCGCTTGCTCAATACCGTCCATCATGTCCACATCCTCGCTATCCTCTTTGGGCTTCTCCTCCTCGTCATCATCATCCTCGTCCTTCTCCAGACTGAAGGAGTAGGCCATAATGGTGCTTCCCATGCGGTGGGCGAGCTGAACGAGGTCATTATCACCCAGAGGCTCGCATGAGCTGAAGAAAACACCGGAGTGGGCACGGATGACAGGCACAACCTTGGTGGTGATCATCTCGTCTGCTTCTTTCCGTCCGACACGGCCAACAACAGGACTCGCCTGGAGCTCCTTGAGCTCGCTGTCGGCCCAGAACATCGGCGTGTCAAAAGCAGTTGGGAGCACGTCAAAGTAGGCCTTCCATGGTGACTGCTCACCTCTCAGGTACTCGTAGATCATAATGAGAATAAGAGATGTCCACGGATCCTGGCCGTCTGCGGCGTCCTCGTCATTTTCATCACCCTCTTCCTCCTTCTCATCACCGGTCTTGAGGCCGGGAATGAGATTAACGAGCTCAGATGTGGTTGAGCACAGGATAGCCTTTCTGGGGATGGTGAACAGCACCGTTTCCGGCGCAATGTCCTTTTTGGCGATGATGCCGCGGCCAGCGCCCCGAGCACGCAGGTCGACAATCTCAATGTCTTCGTGGAACGTGGTTCCAGGCCATGCCTTGAACCAGTCCAGAAATGTGAGAGCAGGCTGTAAATAAGACATTATGAAGAATTGGGCTGATTTGCGATGCTTTGGAGTGCGTAAGATGCAGTTGTGTTGACTTGTACGTTGTTTACTTTGGCCTTCCTGTTGCTAGTTGAAGATTTCTTCGGACCCAGGCCCACAGTGCCGGTAGACGCTAGCGGCCCGCAATTTAGCACAGACACTACTGTGTTATTCGCACTACACACTGTGTGATATAGTCGCCGTCACCATCAGCATACTTCGTCATTCCATTGCCTTGTCACGTCGTCTTAAGCTTTTTTATCTAAACTTCAGCGTACCGGCTCAAAATTTTCAACCGTTATGTCATATAGAAAGACGCACAAGTCGACGTCTGGAATAGATTTATATCACCATGATAAGGTCGTCACTGTTCGCAGAGTCACAATTCGACCAGCCTCAAGATGCCGACTGCTCATCAAGTGTTAAGTGGCTGTATCTTATAATATTGAGACGTATTCACTGCATTGACAAGCTAAATTTAGTCTATACAGCAATATTTATTCATGTGCGATGCTGCGACAATGTAGAGATGGAGTAGGCGTGTGATGATGCATGCCAGATGCCTTGTTCTGGAGGGCATATAAGAGTCAAGAGAATCCCATATCGTATTCATTTCGTTAATCAGATTAAAAAAACATCAGATCAAGTCCAGCCATTCAAGTAAAATCATAACTGCCGCCGCTAATAGCAACCATGTCCCACCACCGTCACCGTCACCGTCACCACCACTACCACTCGTCAGTTCGCTACCGCATTACAGCCTTTGTTCCACCGCCTTGCGTCCCGGTGCCCTGCTTTCCGCCGCCGCCTCTTGTTCCGGTATGCAATGAATATACAAGAACAACAGAATGAGATCAACTAACCTTATCAAGTTTCTCCAACCTCCACCTAGGTACCTTGCACCTTGTGTGGTCTCGTCCCCCACATACTACCACCCAGTGGTAAGTCCTGTGCTTGTGCGTCTTCAGTCTACGAGACTAAGATTGACAGGATTTTCCAGAATATAACCAATTACTTCATGGCGCAATCCCCGGTCCAGACTACGACCCCGGCATTGCTTTGGCCTCCATCAACACCCCCGGCCCCGCCCCCGGTGTTGGCTTTGCCTGCGCCTCCAGCTCCAGCTCCAGCTTCGCTCCCGGCTTCGTCTCCAGCTTCAGCGCCAGCTCCGCCTCCAGCAGCTGCTCCAGCTCCTGCTCCTGCTCCAGTGTCGGCTCCAGCTTCGTCTCCAGCAGCTCCTCCAGCGCCGGCTCCAGCTTCGTCTCCAGCAGCTGCTCCAGCGTCGGTTGCGAGTCCTCCTCCAGCTCCAGCTCCAGCTCCAGCTCCAGCTTCAGCTCCGGAAGCGGCTCCGGCCTCGGCCAAATAGCTTGTCAGCCTCCAGCTTTGGTTTCAGAAAACTCGTTATTTCGCCGTTTTTTCTCATGTGGGTGATGAACTACTTGCGTGTGGAACATAAACGCGGAAAAGTCAGTGGTCAATTGAATATCACAGAGCCTGTGGACGAGAATGAAAGCGGCGGTGAACTATCGAAAGCAACCTGTGGCGAAAACAATGAATTGGCATTCGGGTTGGTCATCAGGGGTTACGAAATGAAGAGGGCATGTTCGGAGTGGTTGAGAGGGATGGTTATGATTTTCAGTTGTTTTCAGTATTTGGTCGTTTCATTTCTAATTTACACATTTACCACGCGGTCCACGTTAATGACTTGGTCGATTCCTAGCTCCGGCATCTCCAGATAGATCGGGTGGCGAGAACGCGCTGTCATGTGATGAAAGAAGAAAAGAAAGTCTTGCGATGAAACAAAAGTTGCCTAGTGACATCACCGTGATTTGAAGAAACATAAATCATACAACGTATCCTGCATGCATTTCATGTCAATTACAGCGTTCAACAACCATTGAAAATGGCACGAATTACACGTTCAGTTTCGAAGAAGGAAGCGTCGCCAGCAATCAAAGAGGAGGACCGAAAAGAACCGCCAGCGACACCTCCGCGACCGGCAAAGCGGACAATAAAACTGGAAGAAGAAGCGACAGAGACACCGTCGACTCTTAAGAAGATCAAGTTGGAAGAGCTGTCCACACCTGGACGGCAAGTGAAATCGCCCAATCTTCAGGCGAAGAAGCTAAAGGCCTACGCCGAGTTCGCCAATAAATCACCGTTCCCCGACTTTAAGCACCCAACTCCCGAGGAATGTAAGCGCGCCCACAAAGTTCTCGCATCGCTACATGGTGCGCGAAAGCGGCCAGTGGCTGTAGTGGCACCGACGGGACGTGCAGGCTGCGGCGACTCGCCGTCGGTGCTTGATGCTCTGGTGCGCACAATCTTGTCGCAAAATACATCAGACACAAACAGCACACGCGCAAAGAAGAGCATGGACAAGGTGTATGGTCGCAGCGACAAATGGGAGGCGATTGTTGCAGGCGGCCAGGCGCAGCTGCAGGAGGCGATCAAGTGTGGTGGACTCAGTGCTGTCAAGAGCAAAGTTATCATGAGTATTCTAAGCGAAGTCTACGAGCGGTACGGAGAGTATTCACTGGACCACTTGCACGCGGCAACTAGCGAAGATGCGATGCGCGAGATGCTCAGCTTTCACGGCGTTGGCCCCAAGACGGCGAGCTGTGTGCTGCTCTTTTGCTTGCGGCGCGAAAGCTTTGCTGTCGACACACACGTCCACCGCATCACAGGTTTGCTGGGATGGCGACCAGCAAAGGCGTCAAGGGACGAGACCCATCAACATCTGGATGTGATGATCCCCGATGAGGACAAGTATGGTCTTCACATTTTGCTGGTATCACACGGAAAGAAGTGTGATGAGTGTAAGGCTGGTGGAAGAAGCACAGGCAAATGTAAGCTTAGAGCTCTCAGCAAGGGATCTGATTTGGACGACATCAAGGCGGAAGACTTGTAGAAAATGCGCTGTATTTTTAGAGCATTAGCGGTCAGTTTAGCGGGCACACTACATTCTCAGGGTTAAGCAGCGCCACGTGGTCAAAGCAGCTTCATCACAACAACAAAACACAATCAAACTACGTTATATCCAATGACGACTCTCCTGTTTTGTTGCCACCCATTGACAGGGCATTTTACGCCCGTCGTTCGCATTGCTGCCGGCCTGAAGCAGCGCGGATGGCGCATCGCGTTCCTCAGCTCCGAGTTCTTCCGCGCGCGCATCGAGGCGGCCGGGCTCGAGTTCCTCCCACTACTCGGCGACGCGGCTCTTGATGACGCGTCGCTCTTTGACCGGGGCTCCTGGAAAGCCGGCGTGAGTGCCGAAGAGGCTGCTCGGCTCCCTCAGTCGGTGACAGATTCGCGCCACCAGGCTCTGTTTGCTCTCCCTGCCCAGTGGGATAGTCTCAAGGCGGCCATCGCCACCCTGGAAAGCCAGACGGACGGTAAAATCTTGGTCGTCAGCGAGGTTTTCTTCTACGGCTTTATGCCGCTCAGGAATGCTGCCGATTCTTACTGCAGTAAAGTGCTATCGCGGTCCTTGGGCATTTCCATTACTGCGCCGGCTATCCGCAGTGTCGATTTACCACCTTTTGGGCACCCCGCGGCATTCGCGACGTCCGAAGACGAGCGGTTCGCCCTGTCACAGATATGGGACGATTGGCTTGTCGAGTGTGCGCCACTGACAAAAATATTGACAACAAAACTACTCGAGGCGGGTGTACCGCAAAGCATGATTGATTATCAAGAAGAGTACATGAACTTTATGGGCGGCGCCAATTATGTTTGCCATGAGTCGATCGCGCAGATTGGCGTCCCAGAGTTTGAGTTTCCTCGTACCGACTTTCCGATTGAATTTTCTGTGGTCGGCATTGTGCCGCCAGTGATTCCGTCTGCGCCGCCTGCGTTTGGCTGGTGGGACACTGTGGTAGCTAACCACACATCACCCAACAAGAAAAAGGTCGTTGTCGTCGCGCAGGGAACCGTTGAAACGGAACCGCGTGAACTCATCTTGCCAACTTTACAAATTCTCGGCGAGCACGACGACATGATTGCTGTTGCGGTTCTGGGTGTCAAGGGCGCATCGCTGGCGGTAGATCTCCCTGCAAACAGTTTCGTAGCAGACTATTTGTCGTACGATGCGATTCTCCCCTACGCAGATCTATGGGTGCACAACGGCGGGTACGGCGCGACAATGCACGGAATCGCACACGGCGTGCCCATGGTGATTGCGGGCGACACACAAGACAAGCCAGAGAATGGCAAACGTGTTCAGGCGTGTGGTTTGGGCATCGACCTGCGGACGGCACGCCCTGCTGTCGACGATCTTCGAGATGCGATACTCGAGGTGTTGCGAGAGCCAAGTTATTCGTCGGTAGCCAAGAAATTGCAGGCGACGCATGAGAGCATGGACTGTATTGGGAATGTTGAGGCATTGGTCATAAAGGAAATCAACAGATATCGGGGGCCGATAGATCGATAGACGAGTGTTGTGGCCACACAGTGACAGTAAATCTCAAACACATCTTGGTATTGTGTCAGATTGTCGATCATCGTGTATCCAGATTCAGCCTGATTATGCCGTCCTCAGTTACCAGTAATACTGTTGCATCGACGTGTCGGGGAATACATGTCGATCATGTAATTGACCTGTTTCGCAAAATGTTTGTATCAGGATGTTTTCAATAGAGTAGAGTCGGCAGCGATAGAATGACATATAACAACGCCACCGCGTCGGGGATTTAATTCCTTCGAGAACAAGGCCAAGCAAGCATCATGGAGAAACGACCCGAATCATCACAGAGTGAATACTCCACATCGACAGAGAATGATTCTGCTGTCACTCCCACCAAAGAACCGACTGTTCTCGGCAGCTCGGAGCTGTTCAACGAAAATGGCCTCCGATATATTCCCATGCCGACACCCGACCCCAAGGATCCCTTGAACATGCCCAACTGGCAAAAGTGGACGGCTATCGTTGTACTCTGCATCTTTGGCTCACTCGGCCTGGCTGCCGAAGTGGTTATCGGCGGGCTGATTCCCGTCTTTCTGTTGGAATATTCAGACGTCGATCCGGTGTCCGTCTTGTCGGATCCTACGACATCATCTCGTGTCGGCAGCGGTGACCCGTTGTCTATCCTGCCGCCCGGTGTCACACCAAAAGTAACGCTTGTCCAGGTCGCACTGCTGGCTACGGTGCCCCAAATCGCAAACGGCATTGCGGGATATTTTCTTATTCCGCTCTCAGTGGCAATTGGCCGACGGCCTGTTCTGCTTGTTACGGCTATTGCTGCTTGGGCTGGAGGTTTCTGGGCCGGCGCAAGCACGTCGCTGAGCAGCCACATTGCGGCTCGCGTTGTCCATGGCCTAGGCGCTGGGTCTGTCGAGGCCTTGTTGCCGCTCATTGTCCAGGACATGGTCTTTATCCATCAGCGTGCGCGTGCCACAGCGGCGGTTATTGCAAGCCAGGGTGTATTTATCGTCATCCTTGGTATCCTGGGGCCATATCTTGCTGCACACTATACCTGGCGCTGGGTCTACTGGATCACGTCTATTCTGGGTGTCATTGTCTGGGTACTGATCATGATTTTTGTACCCGAGACCAAATGGATGCGATCAAAGGAAGAGCTCAGCGGTCGTGCAGTATACCCGCTCGAGCCCGGCGAGAACCGCCCACGGATGAACATTCAGATCTATGGACCACGAACTCGATGGACTAACTACGGTGTCTTCCAGAACGGCATCCACTGGAAGGAGGCCCTTGTTGGGATCGTCCAGCCACTTCAGGTCTCCTTCTATCCGTCCGTTTTGTTTATGGTTGTGATGAACACAGTCTTCTTTACAATCAGCTCGGCGACTGCACAGACAATCACATTTGCTCTTCTCGCAGCCGGAATTCCTTTTGAGTGGACGGGCATCTCGAGCTTGCCGTCTATCATCGGAACGGTCATGATCTATTTCTTGGGAGGCACTGTTGCCGACAAAATGGCGCTCAAGATCACGAAACTCAACGGCGGTCAACGTGAGCCTGAGCATATGCTTCCTAACATGGCCATCTCCTTTGTCATGGGTATCGCCGGGTGTTTCATCTTTGGCCTGGCAGCCGAAAACAAACTCTCTCCGGTACTGCTCCTGTTCGGCAACTTCTTATTGCTCTTTGGAAGTCTCACGCTGTTGACAACGTCCAATGTGTTTATTATTGAAAGCTACCCACAAAAGGCCAACTCCGTTATTGTGTCTGCATCGTCGTTGAAGATTATTGCAGCGTTCTTCCTATCGACGCAGGCAACAACATGGCTGACCGAGCTCGGCTCGTTGAAACTGTTCGCAATCTTTGCCGAGCTGCTCATAGTTGTGAGCCTAGGCATTCCCGTGCTTTACTTTTTCGGAAAACGGATGCGGATGTGGACAAGCGGTGGTGTGTAGACTGTTTCATTTGTCTGCGGTTCATGATTGATTGTATATTGTCTTCTGTATATCTCTTTTGTTTCTAGATTCAGTGTAAATTTGTTTGAGCAAATATGATGCATTATACCAGGTTCGTCAAAGTCGACATTGACTCTATTATTATCTCTTAACACTGCATCCCTTGCTTTGCACACTCTCTTCGTCTTGTTAAGCAAGACTTCTTTCAGTCGAGCTGCGGCAGTCTTTGTTCTATCGCACACGAAACCCGACCCCAGCTCAGCTATGCATGACGGTCATAAAGAACAAAGACACTGCCTCGGTCGGCTATCAAAAATATCAAAGAAAAATCAACCCAATCCAAGGCATAGCTGCAGCCAGTGAACAGCGTGATTTCTTCATTGTTTACATCGTTTGTTGACAGCATCCCGCCGACCCCAACTCACTGCATCCTGCATCATACACAAAGGCTCGAGTATCGCGGTGAAACATGATAGCAGAGCGAAGGGGCAGGAGAGGAGGAGATGATGATGATGAATAAAGAAAGGAGTATTCAAATCGACGAAATGCTTCTAATCCGGCCAATGTTTTGTGGTTGTCAATCCACACGACGTCCCATTTCATTCCCCAATGGAATGGCACTCAACTATCGTTGACCTCCTTCGAATTAAGCTTAATTGCAAGCCGCTTTTTGTATATATATACATGCCTGTCAACCAAGAAATTCAGATTTAAAGTTTCCTGTAGATCACAGCCTCACGATCATACACTTGGGCCTCATTCTATCAAACCACCTCATCACCGCCACTTCACTACTCGTCAACACATCACTGCTACGGCAATCTTATTTATACCTCCAGCAGTTCTCCCTGTTTCCCCTTGCTTCACAAACAGCCATAAAAATGTTCAAGATGCTCCTTACCGCTCTTGCTGTCCTGTCAGCTGTCACCAGCGTAATGGCCTCGCCGATCACGGTCAACGCGACTGCCATTGCTGCCCGCGACCCTCCTCTGGTGGGCGGCTTCATCAACCACTGCAACTTGATTGTGGTGATCGAGTTCGGCTCCGACTACGGCCACGTCCACGCTGACTGTGCTCTCGACCCTTCTATTGAAGGCTCAGAGATCTACAGCTCGCTTGATCTGAGTCTGTGCATGGGCAACTACAACAACCACCTTGCCTGGGGCTACCTTGGCGGCGCCATGTCTTCTTGCAAGAACTGTGCCAGCCGCATGTGGGACACTCAGTACATTGACTGCGACTGCGGTACCCTTGACCTCAACGATGGTATCTACATGGCTGATAACGGTGCCCTGGCATGCTACGACCAGGTTGCCGAGCCTCACATCGTGCCGACCTAAACTTGGAAAATGGTCAGGTTCTTAAACAGCAGGATTAATCTTTTGAAAGATATCTACAACGGTTCTGTTTGTCCACTGTTGCAGATATGTTTCTTTCTCTTCTATTATTCTTCTTTTACTATTATGGCCACACAGCTCTTCTTTTATATCCTAGATTAAATCCAGTCTTTGCCTATTATTGTTTCCCTCATTGGAACTTGTTTTCAATTACAAAGTTTGTTCTAATAAAATTTTAGGTTTGTCAGGTGTTAAGATGTGTTCTTTGCCTTTAAGTACAAGATGTGGTGTGCTGTACCTGTTCAGGTTGTTTGGGACTGATAATTATGCCGTGATTTGAATCATCCAACGCCGACCTTGTTTAGGTCAATTGCTATATCTTACGCAAATTCATACGCATCGCAAAATAATTAGACACCCAGCAGCACTTGCTTGTCACGGTTTATCACGTCACATCAACAAGCTGCATGTGGTGTTGCACACACCGGTTCTACACATGCATCACGAGCTACACAAGACGTCGGTCGTGCCGGTAATTAGTCTGTTGCTTTAGGCATCGATGGGTCTGACAGGTGTGCTTTTCATAATGGTGCACATGACATTGTTCATGGAGGATTGAAAACCCGTGGCCGTGAGCACAAAGATGCTAGTCATAAAGAACATGGCGATAGTCCTCGTTGAGATACTACTTCTCGTGAATGATAATGCAACCTTCTTTTCTCTACATAGACATATCCATTCAAAATCAACGGCGACATGAACGACCTCAACGAGCCGTACAACTATGGGTATTGGCACAATGCCTACTTCGGCGACAATTGGCTTGAACAACCGCAATATGACCAGCATGCCTTTTTCAGAGCGGCCAGTGAGGAATACGACAGTGGCAATAGCATTGAGCGACCATGGGATGATCAAAGCGGCAGTGATATGAGTCAGGATGATGAAAATGAAGCCAGCCAGGACGGCTATGAATGGGCTTGCCATTGGAGTGATCGGGACCATGACGGCCTGATTGATGAGGAAGACAACGGCGCCGGAAGCTATGGAGAATGTTGGCCTGACGGCAATGTCTACGCTGAACCTGGCCACATAGGAGATGACCAGTACTATGATGAACATCGTGAGGAGGTTTGTGGCTGGAGCTCGCCATACAGTGAAGCTTGGTACGGCGAGGGTAGAGAGGAGGTCGGGTGGTATGAACGAGGCGGCTATGGAGAAAGACATTACCGGCACATGGTGTGGGGTGACGATTACGACGACAGTCAAACATACGGCGACGACTATGATGAATATGATAGCCAAGATTTGGAGTATGGAGAAGAGCAGGTGTCTGACCCAGGGGAGTATTGTGGAAACGAACAAGAGAACAGCGAGGAAGATGAGGAAGATGAGGAAGATGAGGACGAAGATAGCTGCCGGTCGAATGGCAATAAGGACTCTGGCAGGGACGAGAAGGACGACAAAGAGAAAGCCCAGCAGGGGTCAGATCAGCCAGACGATGGTCCCCAGGGGTCTAATAAAGATCCTGAGGACAAGTCAGACGAGAAGGACCTGGAGGGGGCCAACGAATACTCCAGGGAGAAGCCAGAAGAAGAGCCCAAGGAACAGTCTGAGGAACAGTCTGGGGAGAAGCCCGAAGAACAGCCCAATGGCAGTGGCCGTGGTTGTGACGAAAATGAGGACGGCGGTGGCAGTGATGTGAAGTTGAGCAAAAGTCCATGACAGATTGTTATTAATATTGGTCTGCTGCTATTTTATTTTCTATTTTGATTATATGTATAATTCTCTGACTAGTTCTCTGTCTTGTAAATTCAGGTCTGTGATTGTTTTTTTGTTTTTTTCTGTGTTTTTTTCTGTTAGTTTTGATTTTTTGCTGATTTGCATCGCCGATATTCTTGCTGGTCTCTGACTTGAAAATCTCTTATTATTGGTCTCTTAAAATCAAAGAATTTCAACATTGTCCAGCACCCTTGTTATACTACGCAGCTTCACTTCATCCAAGTCTGTGATTATTTCAACATTTTGGTATTAAAATAAAGAATAAAAAAAGTAAATATAACCGAAAAGACTGCCACCAACTCCAAAATGCTCGTGACAAAAACCATACCCTGCCGGCAATACGCCGCAAAGAGTAAGAACGCAGGGGAAAAGTGTACAGAAAAAGTAAAAAAATCAGACTACATCAATCATCAAATTTGAGTTTACTTCCTCCGCCCACCACGGCCAGCACCGGCACCAGCGCCACCCATGCCGCCCATACCACCCATGCCACCCATGCCCATCTGCTGCATCATGGCCTGCATATCCATACCATCGGGCATACCCATGCCACCGCCACCGCCACCGCCGCCGAGCATCTTCATCAGGCTGCCCATATCGGGCATCATACCGCCCAGACCACCGGCACCACCGCCAGCACCTCCTGCACCGCCGAGGCTCTGCATGCGCCGCTGCATAGCAGCCATCTGCTGCTGCTTGTTGGCACCGCCCATCTGCTGCTGTGCGCGCTGCATGTTCTTCATGTTGCCGCCCATCTTCTTGGCCATGCCGGCCATCATGCGCTGCTGTGTGAGCAACTCCTCGACCTCGCGGACGTATGTGCCCGAGCCGCGCGCCACGCGCGTCAACCGTGTCGGCTGCTCGAGGAACATCTTGCCGTCCGAGTCCAGCTCCTTCTCAGTCATGCTGTCGCAGATGTAGACCATGCGCTTGAGCTTGGCGCTGCCCTCCTCGTCGTCCATGCCGGACATGAGTCCGCTCATGCCGGGGATCATGCCGGCCATTTTGGACAGGGGACCCATCTTCATAATGTTTTGCAGCTGGTCGCGCATGTCGCGCACGGTGAAGATACCCTCGGTGATGTGCTTGAGGGTATCCTTCTGGTCGAGCTTGAGCGACTGGACGTGCTCGACGAGGCCGGCCATGTCGCCCATGCCCAGCAGCTTCTGGACAAACTGCTGCGGCGCAAACTTTTCCAAGTCCAGCATGTGCTCGCCCGTACCCAAAAAGACAATCGGCGTATGTGTTGCGGCGACGGCAGAAATGGCACCACCACCGCGCGCGTGGCCGTCTGTTTTTGTGATGATAATGGCACCGAAATCGGCAGCCTCTTTGAACGCCTTGGCCTGGGCCTCGGCCTGCTGACCAATGGTGGCATCGAGCACCATGATGGTCTCGTCGGGCTTCACGGCCGTCTGGATGTCCATCATCTCCTGGAACAGCGCCGACTCTTGCCGATGGCGACCCGAGGTATCGACGATAATTATCTCAAACTTTTCCTTCTTGAACTTCTCCACACCGTCGCGCGCAACGACGGCCGGATCGGTCTCGGTGAGCGAACCGTAGTAGGGGATCTTGGCCTTGGTGGCGTTCTGGCGCAGCTGGTCAAAGGCACCGGCACGGAAGGTATCAGCACACACCAGACAGGCGCGGAAACCACGGCTCTGGTAGTGGCGGGCCAGCTTGGTACACGAGGTGGTCTTGCCCGCACCCTGCAGACCGACAAACATGATGACGTTGGACTTGTTCTTCTTGGGCTTGAATGGCTCGGAGTGGGGGTCGACGAGGCGCACGAGCTCGTCAAAGACGGATTTCTGGATGAGGCGTTTCTTGTTGACGGCGGGCGGCAGTTCCTTGAAGTTGACTGCGGCCTTGATGGACTTGCGCATCTGCGCAACAAGCTTGACGTTGACATCGGCCTCAATGAGCGCATTGCCAATCTCCTTCAGCATAGAGTCAAAGGCCTTCTCGTCAATGTTGGGCGCGCGCGTGAGGTCCGTCACGGCCGCATTGATGCGGCGGCCGAGATCTTGAAGAACCATCGTGGGAGGTGTGGCGTGTGGCGTGTAGAGTGAGTATGTAGTATGGGAGCTTGTCGGGGTACAGCTGGTGTTGGAGTGTCGTCTATCGCCGTCGGTTGCCTGTCATGTATCGTCGGCGACGTCCTCCAGAAGCTATCACCAATATTAGGGGCCAGTTTTCCGCCACTGCCCGCTGTGGGATTGTGGGGTGGCCAGCGGTGTGGGGCGGCAGAACAGAGCACTGTGAGCTCTGTCATATTAGCGTCTTGTTAGTGACAAGAGGCTCTGATCTTTGATATGTATTTAGCAGGAAAACAGGGACACGTGACTGCGAGCTTGAAAAAAAGTTTCAGTGGTCCCACCCATCGACAACATCGACGACTTGTGATCACGGCCATTACTGTCGATACCGAGACCGACGATACCGACTGCACAACCACAGCTCATCATGTCTTTATTACGACGCACACTCCTGCAGGCGGCACGCCGGCCAGCACCGACAGCATGCATTGCACAGACCCAGACCCAGACCCAGACCCAGTTCCAGTCGACATATTCCGACTCACAAATACAAGACGCCATTGCCGCGCAGGCCGCCTCGAATGAAGCCTCTTCTACCCCTACCGCCACTGTCGACACTCCTGCCGATCCCCAGAACCGCCCCCGCTGGTCGTACACGCCCAACCGCATGAAGGCCCCCTTTGCGCTGTACCAGCCCAAAGACCCGCGCCGCTCCGTATGGGCCGTCAACGAGGACCCGGCACGGCTCGACAAGATGTACGAGCGGCTGCTGGGACGCGACCTGGCACGCGCTCTGCCAGAGGAGCTCAAGTGGCTGGCCGTGACGCACAAGAGCTTCGACAACGGCCGTCGTGGCTTCAACACGCGGCTGGCCTACTTTGGCCGCATGATTATGGTGATGGAGACGAGCAAGATGATCATGGTGACACCGACCCCGGGCGAGTCGGCACCAAAAGACCACTACGGCCGGACACCATTCTCACACCCGGCGCTGAGTATGGTTGACCGGCTGGACGCGCGGCAGCCGTCAGAGGTTGCCGACCCGAAGCGGATGTCGCAGCTGGCAAAGAACGTGGGCCTGTCAGCCGTGATGCGGTGGAAGCCGAGACTTCCGGAGAACCTGGCGGGCAGTGGTATGGACACGGTGTCGACGACAACGCTGTACGCCATTGTGGGTGCGGTGTCTCTGCAGTTTGGCGGTGCGGTCGCGGGCCAGGTGGTGCGCGAGCGGCTGCTGCAGAAGCTCCAGTCGATGTAGCTGTGCGGGAAGAAAACGAATGTCTAAATATTTATATGCCAAAATGTACGAGTAGATTACAATACACATCTAGAACCATCAATTTTTACAGTGTCACCATTAAGTATGCGAGTGATGCAATCATTATCATTATCATATGTACAGACCAGCCAGAATGATGAAACAACAAACAAGAAATACAATAAGAACCAAAGAACCAAAGAACCAAAAGACCGAACCAAAAGCAGAGAGCCAACGAAACCAGGACAAAGACCAAGACAGAAAACAAAACCGACCACCAATGCAATACCAGCCAAAACCAAAACTAATGTGTACAGAAAATAAACGAAAAAAACATAAAAATCAAACCAAACAGAATCACCAGTACCGGAAGAACGAGTCCATGGGCGGCGTCGGCGGCGCAGTGCCAAAGGCGGCACTCCATGCAGTGTTCATCTTTTGCGCGTGGCTCTCGCTGGACGCCGCCTCGTCCTGCATCGTCGCACCCTCGCCAAAGACGAGCTCGCGCACCTGCAATGGCCGCTGCCCGACCGAAATCCATTCGTCTTCACCCGTAATGTGGTTCTGGCGCACGCGCAGCTCGGCGGCCTGCTTGGCCAGAAAGCGCCGGTACTGGTACGTGCCGCGACAGTCGACGAGCGCGCACTGCCCGTCTTTCCACGCGGCCGGCGGCCCTCGCTGCTTGTACAAGAACAGCGTGAGCTGCTCAATATCGTGGAAGATGGTGCGGCCGTAGATGAGCAGCAGCGAGGCCTCGCTGATGGATGACGCGCAGATGGCCAGCTTGATTTTGGCAAAGCTGCGGCGGTCGGCACACCGCAAGATATTCAACAGGTGCACGGTCTGGGACACGTCAAAGTCGCCGAGCATGGCGAGGGTATCGGCGGTGGGTGCAATGTAGAGGCGGCGGTGCGAGTCCAGGCGCACGGCGCCGGCCAGGTCGCACGGAGTGTTGACGGCGAGCCGGATGGAGGCCGTGTAGTGGCGCAGCGCGGCGGTGCGTGCCTCGTAGGAGACGGACAGGGCGGCCGGGTTGGCGGACCAGGACTGGTAGTGGGGAGTGTTCATGTCGGCGTAGTGCGACTTGCGGCGATGGACCTCGACGACGCGGGGCACAAACGAGAAGCGCCATATTTTGAGACGGAGCTCCGTGGGCAGGTCCATGAAGCGATGGAACGTGGTGGCAGCAGACGAGGCATCGGTGCAGCTAGGAGAAGGAGGTGCCAGGGACAGAGCCGGTGACGGCGGCGACAGCGAGAGGGAAGGGCATCGTGAGCTAGAAGCAGAAGCAGACAGACTCAGGGTAGGAAGCGTGATCGAAAGAGGAAGGCGCAGACCGGCAGGTCCGTGGCACGCCTCAAACGAGCTGAAGGGCTCAAAAGAGAAAGAAGGTGCCGGTGAGGGAGGAGGGGAGTAATTTAGCCTCGGCGTAGGCGGCGGTGTGTCTATATCTAGATGCATCTTGGATGTCTTGAGGGTAGAGCTTGTAGGAAGAAGGAGCAGAGAGTTGTCCATCTTGTGATGGTTGTGGTTGTGACTGTTGGAGGTTGCGAATAGGCCATAGCTGCAGTCAGCACCGGCATCGCGGAGGAGAAGGGCGCCCATGGATGTGAGAGATGTGAGAGGAAGTGAGAGGCAGTGAGAGGAGTGTTGAAGAGAAGTAGAAGGCGGGAGTAAGAGACAGAGTTAAGCTACAACAAGATGGGATGAACGAGTGATGATGAATGGACGGACGAGATGCAGGTAGCCTGAGCACAAGCACACCAAGACCAACGAGACCGGTGAGACCAGGGACCAGTAGACCAGACCAGCAAGACCAATGAAAGTTTGCGACCGCACACCAATAAGAGATGCAGGGTAAGGTAGATGAGGAAATGGACGAAGAAACGGAAAAAGAAAATAAGAATAAGGATTAGGAATAATGCAATGCAGATGCAGATGCACGAAGAAGAGAACAAGACCAATCAAGAAACGATGTGGTTGATGGATGACAAGGATGTGCCAACGGTGATCAGCGCCAGAAATAGAATAAGAACAGGAAACAGATGGAAAATAAGAAGAAGAAATATACTGTAGGATGTTTGGGATTCAACGGCAGAAGAGAAGATGAAAGGGGAAAGGAAAAGGCAGATCAGAGTGATGATCCGGAGTCTAGAAGAGGATGATCGATCTGGATATAACTAATAGATGAGATCTATGGGTATGATCTGTGCAGTACCATAATAGCAGTGCTTATAATAACAGCATGCTGGGCAATAATAGTAATCCATGCCTTGTGTCTCGTGTGCGTGTCGTTGTTTTGTGTCGTCCTGTTGTATGTCGTATTGTGCATAAGGGTCCTTGTTGGGTGTTTGTACCTCGCTTTCTCTCTCTATGCACGTCTCTGTGTACGTATCTCTGCTGTACGTATTTCCCATTTCTCTGTCTTTCAGTCTGTTTATCTACATCCCGTCTTTCTCTGCCTGTCTGGTGTCTCCCATGTCTTCTGCCGGCTGGCTTCCGCTGTTCCGTGGCTTTCTGTCAGTATTTCTGCCTTTCATCTCTATCTTAATATATTCATCATCTTCTTTCCATCTTCATTATTGTCTCATTCCATGTCTACCTCTCCCTGACTTGTCCTCGTCATCCCATAACCTCTGCCACTCCATCCTCAACTCATTCTTCTGCTTGCCTACCACTGCTCGTTGCATCGGATGGACAACAAATCAAGGAAGCCCTTCTCGTCCCCTTCCTCTTTGGTCATTTCGCCTCTTTTCCTCTCGCGTCTCCTTATTCACTGGTATCGTCCCTGTCTCTCCTCTTCTCCTCTGCCTTGGCCTGTCGTGGTGTCTTCTTCTGCCTCCACCGTGCCTCTACAGCGTTGCAGTTGCAAACCCTAATTCCATCCATTCCATGGTATTTGGTATTCAGGATTAGTTTAGTATTAATTTCGACTTATTCCACTCTCTATTCCTCTCTCTTGTCCCTGTCCTGCTGCTATTAATTCTCTCTTATTCCAAGCTACTGCTAGCGACTTTGGTGTTAGTGATGTCATCTGCAGGGCGTGCTGGGGCCATGTCGCATGGCGTGTGGGTGCCCTCTTTCCCTGTGATTCTTCACACTAAACCTCTTTCCTCGTCCTGCATTGCCATTGAAATTTTAATTTAATTCGCGATTCTTTTCATTTTTCACTTGTTTTGTTTCTTGCATTCTCCTCTTCTTCCATCATATATTCCCCTATTTTCCTTTTACCCTGGCCTTCTTTTTCTTCTTTTCTTGTTCTTTATGACCCCAGGACCCCTTCCCCTTCTTACACACAACACCATTGTTCCAATAATAGCCCTCGTATTCCTCCACCATGACGAGTCCCTTGACTTTCGCTTCGCCTCTGAATATTCTTCTGTTATTCTATGAGCATTCTATAAACACTCCGGCAATCAAACGCTGTTTCCTTGTTGTTCTCAAACTTTGATAAACGCCGTGTGCACATTACCTGTAATGCCGCCTGCGACTCTGTTACTGCTCTCTACTACCTCCCCTTGGCCACTGACCAAGAATTCGACCAAAATTTGACCAAGAATTTGACCAAGTACTGATATCTCTGCAACTCTGTCTCGACAATTCTACAACTCTACAATTTTAGTGCATTCTTGCTGCATATCTACTGCACCTGCACCTGCATCTGCATACTCACCGCTCACCTCACACCTGCTGGAGCCCTACTGACGCCTAGACGCCTGACACCTTGACACCTGTCTGCTCACCCACCTGACACCCAAGCACACGTCTCTTACTCTGTATTATTCTCATTTCTGCACACTATTGCTATAATACCACCCTTCTAAAATAGTCTGAAATGGCCGGGTCTATTGCTACCTTTCCCACGTTCGCACCAACCGGAACAAGCCCTGCTCGACCCGCCGTCCTCGAGTAATGTCGCCAATCTCTCCTCGCATGTCATCCATGCCATCTGACCCTGTTTTGCTTTCCCTGTCAGATTCTCTACTTTCTTTTGCACTATCGTCTCTGCTTATTTCACCTCGTTCAGTGTCTGTTTCTGCTCTCGCTTTCTCTTTCTCTGTCTTTTTCTCTTTGTTCACCCCGTCCACCTCACCATCCATTTCTTCCATCGCATCCATCTCGTGCACAATCAGCGTCGTATTCCCAACGGTCTTCCTGTTGGCGTCTTCATTGCTGCCCACCCACCTCTCACCAACAATGGCATACTCGGTAGACCGCACCCAGCCCGCCATCTGCCTATATCGGCTCTGCTCAAGGTAGGATCCAGAAACAGGTGTGTCGAGGCCATCACGTGCACCCTCAATCTCAGTCTCTCTCTGAGTCTCACTCCGAGTCTTGGTCTCGTTTTCGCCATCGTTCTCCCACTCAACAAATTCCGAAACAAGTATCGGGCCTGCCTTGGTTTTCTCCGTGTCTCTCACGTCTTGATTCTTCAAGTCCTTGACAACCCGCCCAAACACAGCGTGGAACGTCGCAAGTCGTCCGATCGGTCCGCCGCCAGGCAGCCGGGCATGGCCCATGGGTATCTGTCGGAATGCTTCGCTGCTGCCAAACGATAGATCGGGCAAGTCGTAGATTACCAAAAAGGGCTTCTCGCTTTTGGAAAGAGTCCTGTCCACCCGCGCGTAACGCCGTGCGGACGGCAGCTGTCCGGCCTCCATGACATCGCCAATGTGCACCTCCTCATACCACTCCACAAACGCGTCGTAGCTAAAACTGGCCTCGTGCTCACGGTTGACGCCGGAGTTGATCCACAGAACGCCCGATCCCGAGAGATTCATTGTTGGCGTTGTTCTGTCGTTGATACGGTGCTGGTCAATCGAAATCACAAATTGTGGTGTGTTGACGCTGCTTTCAAAATACTAACTACAAATTACAATGACATTTTATACGGCTATGCAGACGGACATCCCCAAAACGTGCAGCCAATCATAGTACACAGCAGCGCCGACACCATCCAATGCTTATTGAATCTCACGCACACAGTATATTTTGATCATTCACTCTTATGCTTCCATTATTGCCCACATCCGAGTACATCATAGGTGATAGTATTGGCTATCCTGTTCAGACATTCTCGTCTCAAAGCTAACATAAGATTTTCTTGCGACCTAGGCTCAAGCATAGTAAGCTGGCCCTGCGTGCCTTGTTGAGCTCAGCAAGCCCGTTTAGTAACTTCGTAGCATAGGTACGCAGCAACTGGATATATTGTCACTTCCGCCTCAAACTACATCCCGCATACCCCCTCACCGTGGATCTCAAGCGCTTGCCCATAAACTTTATACGTATGGCAAGGTCTCCCAAGTACTGCCTGTGTGATACTAACCACTCTCTACTGCATCGTACAGTCTTCTCTCAGTCTTAGATGGCCGTCACCTCTTACTCTCCAATCTTCCCTTAAAAACACAGCAATAGGACTCGTCGGTTCAGCTTGAAATGTGTGGGAGCACAAATGGAGAGCTCATTGAGCCCATTTTGCATGGGCTTTTTGCACAATGACCGTGGCGGCCCTCTCGCATTCTACATGTATTTGGAAGTTGGCTAACCGTGGGCCGGCCATGGCAATATGAAGAGAGTGACGCGTCTGCCCCGGCTTTACCAGGTCCGTCATGGCACACATACAGGTAGACAGCAACCATCTCTTGGCTGGACATACAATGCGCTCGCCGAAACCTGCTACAAAGCAATGCCAGCCATTCTCCGCTGCACTATGTCACCCGTTACCGATCGTTATCGTTGTCAGCATCACCGTCGCAACCTTTCGTACCACTGTGTAACTCGTATGAGCTCGAGGGAACTATCGTATGATTTTGAAGTCAATCATTGTACCACAGTATCAAATTTTAGGACTTACTTATCTGTCGACGCCGCGGTCGTCCAACCCGGTTCTTCATGGCAGCTCTTACAACGGCGATGGGTCTACGCTGTACCGGCCAGCCGGGAAATAGCCCGGGAGTACGTGATCTCAAGACGGTACCCGACCCGATTCTAAATAAGTCTCTCCTTTATATTTTTGGTTCTTTACTGGTCCCCGGTATACCAGAGAGGCACCGGAAGTACTTGAGGGAGTCTCCTGGATATGATAGTGTAGATAGTGTTATACACTGTAATAAAACTAGTATACTTATACTTACACCTGTCTGTGAAAGTAGCCCAATTAGCCCACATTCTGCCGATCTTAGACAGTTTTGTATCTGAATACACGCTACCCCAAAAGAGACAGACATGATTGGCTATGTTAGTGGGGCATCAGCACTTACACCACGCCCACGAGAAAATGACATGTCCCAGGTTGAAGTGTCAATGCTTCTGACTGACTTGACAGGAAAGTTTGACCAATCTTCATGAGCTTAAAGCCACAGGCATATACAGATGATGGTAGTACATAATCAATTGATCTGACAGATCTAGATCTAACAGACAAAAGTGTCGGTCACGTGGGGTCATGTGCATGGGAAAGGGTTGTACGATGAACTGAAATAGGGCCTCGGCAACAGACTAGCTAGACTTTTTTAGTCCAGCCAAACCCGCGACATCAAATGCGCCCTGTCTAAATTGCGAGATAGGTCGAAGAAATGGGCTTAACTTCGATATACAAGTAAGCTTTCGTCAATCTCTCAGCTAATTAGCTTCTGGATAGCGAAGACCGCTTCTTTCCTTATCCTTATCGGCACTCACGGATAATCTTGGGCCGGCAGGTGCGACCGGCATGACTTCCGCGTGCTGATAAGGTTCAAGCGAGGAAGGCACGAAACAAGCAACAATAGCGACGCCCCACTTGTTTTGTCAAAGCCGGAGCTCAGCGTACTGACAAGCAGCAATGGCGCCTACTACCGGCCCTCTTCGTCCCCATCTCCCCCATTGTCGTTGTGCAGGACCTTCCACATTGGGCAATGGTTTGACGGCGGAACAATCCTTGCTTCCCTTGCACCTTGCTTCCTGCCCCCGGATAACGGACCGGGAAAGCTCGCCATCGATGAGTAAGCTGCGCAGATTGGATTGAGATAGCGATAGCTACATCTCGTCTCTCGTCCTTCTTCCGCTTCTGTGAATTGCTTCCTTTCTTGCCTATTCTTGATTCTAGTTCAGACCTCACACTGAACATCAACAAAATGAAGCTCCCTATTAGCTTGCTTACCCTGTCTACGCCGGCACTGGCTGCCGTCCTCAGCACTCCCTTTGACGGCCCGCTGCAGCACGTCATTGGCAGCCGGCCTGCCGTGCACAGCGACGACGACATTGTTCGGGCTGGTGCCGCCTCGTCGGACTTTTCGTGCGACCTTCCCCCGCCGGCTGCGCCCGACGCCGATGGTCTTCCCTCTGCGCGTGACCTCTTTGACAGCCCCGAGGCGCTCGCGCTCCAGGTCAAGCGCCACTCCGCTCTTGTGAGTGTGCCCACCGTGAGCTACGATGTCATGGACGAGGTGGGCAAGGACCCGCGCTGGGAGATCTTCTACGAGTTTGAGGCTACTCTTAAGAAGCAGTTCCCGAATGTGTTCCGCCGTGCCGAGCTGACACACGTCAACACACACGGCCTCGTTTTCTTCATCGAGGGCTCCAAGAAGGAGCTTAAGCCGCTGATGCTCACGGCTCACCAGGACGTCGTGCCCGTCCCCGACCCATCTGCGTGGAAGTACCCGCCATTTGCCGCTCACTACGACGGCAGCTGGCTGTGGGGCCGCGGTGCCGTCGACGACAAGAACAGTCTGACGGGCATCCTGACGGTTGTCGACACCCTGCTGTCCAACGCAACCTGGACTCCCCGCCGTAGCATCCTGGTCGCGCTCGGCTTCGACGAGGAGTCGTCCGGCCATTACGGTGCTGGCTCCATTGCCACCTACCTCGAGGAGACTTATGGTCCTGACTCCATGATCCTGCTGCTCGACGAGGGTGGCTCAGGCATTGACTCGGTCAAGGGCTCAGACGGCAAGGAGGTCGTGTACGCTCTTCCGGCCGTGATGGAGAAGGGCCACGTCGACATTCTGTACGAGCTCCACGTGCGCGGCGGCCACTCGTCGATGCCCCTGCCGCACACGGGCATCGGTATTGCCGCTGAGATCATCTCGACGCTCGAGAACAACCCCTACACGCCCAAGCTGACCGGCGGCTCGCCGCTGCACCAAATGACCGTGTGCCGTGCGCGCTACACTCCCGATCTGGACCCGCAGTCGACCAAGCTCGTTCGCGAGGGCGACCTGGACGCTCTGGCCGCTCTTTTGTCGAGCTACTCGCCGGCTCTTGATTTCCAGCTGCGCACATCGCAGGCTGTCGACATTATCAATGCCGGTCTCAAGATCAACGCCATGCCTGAGAAGGTCGAGATTGGCGTCAACTACCGTGTCGCACCGCACAACTCGCTGGCCGAGGTCAAGAAGCGCAGCATCGAGCTGCTGCAGCCGATTCTGGACAAGTTCCAGATTACGCTCAAAGCTTTTGACGAGGAGGCCGTGCTGCCCAACCCTCTGAAGAAGAGCGACAACGAGATGCGTGCCATGTATGCTGTGGACTACAACGCGACTCTGATCGTCCAGTCGCGCCAGGAGACCGAGGTGGCTCGCGTGTCGCCGACGAGCGGCGGTGTGTGGGACCTGTTCTCGGGCACGATCCAACACTCCCTGCAGGTGGAGGACGGCCAGGTTGTGCCTGTCGGTGGCATCATGAACGGCAACACGGACACGCGCCACTACACGAAGCTGACGCCGCGCATCTACCGCTGGGTCCCTATCCGCCAGAACTGGGTGCAGCGCATGCACGCCATTGACGAGGGTCTGAACATGGAGGCGCACATGGAGACTGTGCGTTTCTACTACGACCTCATCCGCAACTTTGACCAGTCCGATCTGTAAATGGCATTGTGTCTGATAATTCTCAAGAGGCTAAAGCGATGCGCTATGACGAGCAGCGGAACATACGCAAGATGTAACGACGTATTTAGACGACAATATGAATGCAAAAGGATATTTATTTAAAATTTAGTATGCTACAAAACACGTGTGATATTTTACTTTTTACTTCTTCAGGTACGCGTCAACACCGATGGACCGCAGCTTGTCGGCCTTGGCAGTGACCTGCGCCTCCATGTCGCGCTGGTACGCCTCCATCTTCTCCAGCAGCTCGGGCATGAACGCACCCAGCATGCGGATGGCCAGCAGCGCGGCGTTGGTCGAGTTGTTGATGGCGACAGTCGCCGTCGGCACGCCGCGGGGCATCTGCACAATGCTCAGCAGCGAGTCGATGCCGTCCAGGTGTGTGGCCTTGACGGGCACGCCAATGACGGGCAGCGGTGTGTAGGCGGCAATCATGCCGGGCAGATGGGCGGCACCGCCGGCAGCGGCAATGATGACCTTGATGCCGCGAGCCGCAGCATCGGTGGCAACCTGGCCCATCTTGGTGGGCGTGCGGTGGGCCGAGGTGATGTCGACCTCCCAGGGCACGCCGAACTGGTCGAGGATATCGATGCCGGCCTTGAGGACGGGCAGGTCCGAGTCGGAGCCCATGGTGACGAGGACAAGGGGAGCAGCAGCAGAGGCGGCAGACGCAGCAGGGGTAGAAGCGGCGGCGGCAGGGACAACGGCAGCAGCGGCAGTCGGGCGAAGAGCCTTGGTGGCACCGGCCAGGCGCTCCTGGCGGATCTGCTGGGCGAGCTCGGTCAGCGGCTGGGCCAGGGTCTCGAGCTCCTTGATGGACAGGCGCGTGCCCGTCAGGGTGATGTGGCCAATCTTGCGGCTGGGCTTGGCAGCCTTGCCGTACATGTGCACGTAGACGCCGAGCTTGCTGGCAAAGGTGGACTGGGCGAGGTCGATCAGCTTCTGGTGGGAGTCGGGGCCGACGCCGCCGAGGACGTTGATCATAATGGCCGAGTCGACGTGGGGCTCGAGCGTGTCGGGCAGCGGCAGGTCGAGGATGGCCGCCAGCTGGGCCTTGAACTGCGACATGTAGGGCATAGCCTCGATGGTCAGGTGGCCCGAGTTGTGCGGGCGCGGGGCAATCTCGTTGACGAGCACGTCGCCGGTCTTGGTGACAAACAGCTCGACGGCAAAGACGCCGCGGCCCCACAGCTGCTCGATGACGCTGCAGGCAACCTTTTGCGCCTTGGCCGAGACGGACGCGAGCTCGGCGCCCGACAGGCCGCGCGGCGGCATGTAGACGTACGAGCAAATGTTGTCCTCGTGGACGGTCTCGACGACAGGGTAGGGCAGGACCTTGGTGGTGTTGCCGGCGGCGTCCTCCTGGCGGATGACCATGACGGACAGCTCCATGACAAAGGGCACCCACTTCTCGGCGTAGCAGGCAACATGGCCAAACTCGGCCTCGGCCTGCGCAAGCTCGGCATCGCTGCCAGTGGCAATCTTGAGGTTGCCGCGGCCGTCGTACGAGTCCTTGCGCGCCTTGAGCATCCAGGGGAAGCCGAACTTGGCACCGGCCTCCTTGAGCGACTCGGAGAACTTGCCGGGGGTCGTGTCAATGGCGATCTGCTCAGCAACGGGGATGCCCTTGCTGGCGAGGTAGGCCTTTTGCTCGTACTTGTTCTGCACGAGGCGCAGGGTCTTCCATGACGGGTGCACGGCGACGGGTCGTGTGGCGTCGGACGCGATCTGCTCGAGGACCTCGGTGTCAATGTGCTCGATCTCGACGGTCAGGACATCGCTGTTGGCGGCCAGGGCGCGGATCTTGTCGGCGTCCTTGAACGAGCCTGCGACGTGGTGCTGGTTGCGGTTGATCTGTTTTGCGGGGGCATCGTCGGCGTCGAGGACGGCGATGGGGATGTTGAGAGGCGAAGCGGCCTCGCACAGCATCTGGCCGAGCTGGCCACCGCCAAGCAGGCCAATTGTAGGTTGTGATGGCATCTCGAAGGTTTGGGTGTGTGGTGTTTACAACACTGAAGCCGTGACTGAGATTGTCGTCGTCGTCGCTGTCGATATCGTCGAATCAGCGAGGGGTTGAAAAAATGTTTGCGCTAGCTTATGACGTACAGTGCAAGTGCCGCTGTCGGCACGATAAGGAAGTGGATCCATCCTTATCGCGTTTCTTTTTGTTTTGTTGCTTCGTCTTTCACGCCATTGGTTTTCTTTCACATCTCTGGCAGTTTGTTTATCTCATACGTCAAGTTCATTTCACTTTACTGCATTAAGTCAAAATGTTAATGTTTATCTTAATTTTTTTTTGTTTAAAAAAAAGCAAAAGGTCCCTAATTGCGTATAACAGTTTTGATGTTGATTTTCCGACTTGATTTATTTAGTGTTTTGACTCGAACAAAGAGAAATCACCACAGCTTCAATCCGATGTATACCATTTATACAGCTTGAAAGCACGGGATGCTGTCCGCTCTCCCGTACTTAGTAATTCGTATACTGCTGCCGCAAATACTTGGTAGCCCGAGACTAAAGACCGGACTGAATTGTGAATTGCCCGGTGTACTTTCCCCTTCCTATTTCTTACTTGTTTTTGTTATTATTACGGCCTTAAAGCAGGCGATTAATAAGCCCGACCGTTAATAAGCGCATCTTGCAAGAAGGCAAAGCAGCATGTGTCCGACATTCGTGCGTCCAACCACTCTCTGCACCACAAACTATCCTCATCCATGGCAAGGGAAGCATCGACGTCGACGGGGCCAGATGTCCTGTTCAGCAGTACCAAAACACTGTTTCGGCAGCTGGATGCGTTGAGTCGCACCGGCGACACGGACAGCCTCGTCGTCGGCCGCGTGTCTGTGAACGACTTTCGCGCCATCGAGGCCCGGCGTGACCGGAGCGGCTGGCATTATCGACTGTTTTTCCAGCCAGACCCCCAACGCTTGATTGTCACAATCCCAACACGGAGCCACGAACGGGCACACCTTGGGCTATACGGGTGTGTGCAGATCGCCTTGCATGGCATGGGCATGGGTGATCAGTGGCTACCAGCTGGCGCCACAACGTACAGCGAGCCGTCGGGCGCGTCCGGCGAGGGTGACTCGTCGGGCGGCCCTGCCACCAGAGACGACCAGCCCGGCGAGTTCTGGCCAACCCTTGTCATCGAGACAGGCCTCGGTCTGACTCTGCCGTCGCTACGAGAAAAGGCGAGGTGGTGGTTTGCTGCGAGCAGCTACCGTATGAAGGTAGTTGTGCTTATGAAGCTCATTGCAGCGACATCCGCCATCGAAATCGAACAATGGGTTACGGAATCTAAACCGCATCGCCAAGGTGCCACGAACACGCGAGCCAGTCGCGCCACCACCGCGAGGACACCCGTGATGAGACAGCAGCTGACCATCAAGTGGGCTGGCCCGTCGCCACTATCTGAGACGATACGCGACCGTCGCACTCCAACAAACTTTTGCGTGACAGGCGCACCCCTTGTTCTCCGATTCGAGGACTTGCTTGAGCGCCCGCCGGTGCCCGCTGCTGGTGAGCACGACGTTGTGATCTCCGAGAATGAGTTGCAGCTCCTTGCAAACAAAATTTGGTATTAGAAAGGGGCCAAAATGATGAGGACTATGATGGACCATGTCTCAAGCCAAAGCCAAAGCCAGGGCCGAGATCCAGGAGAAGGGCAGAAGGGCACGCACACGGGCCGCACCGATGAGAAGATAAAAACGTACGCGTATTTGATCTTCTCTTATTCTTAGTTGTGTAGTGAATTGAGAATTGAATCGGCCCTCTACGCGTTGCTCCAGCCATCAGACCGTCACAAGTAATTGGAAATCAAGTGTTTTATTATTACAATGGGGCAAGGCTCACATCTGCCATATTCCCATCACATATCATTTTAAAAAGTTATTTGATAATTAATTATTTGATTATAATTATGCAATATTTTGTACAGTAATAGTGTACTCAGCCGCCACCGTGTAAGCCATTAAGCCATTTTATCCAACAACTCCAGGTTCTAAACCAGAACCATACACAAAAAAAGAAAGTAGACCAAAAGAAACCAAAGGTAAACCAAAAAAAGGAAACAGGGGTATGAAAACATAAACATAAGAGAGGTCACTGCGCCTCTTCAGAATCCGGAGTTTGCTCTCCAGGACTCTTGTCTTCCTCGACATCCGGGCTGCACCAGCAGGCTACACACTACTGCGCCTTGCGGTTCGCCGCGGCCGCCTCGACGTCGTGCGCCGGCGCGCGGACCTGCTCCTGCTCCTGTTCCTTGGGCTCAGCCTCGGCCTCGGCACTAGCATTGCCGCCGCCCATCGGCGCGGTCGGCGCATACGCACTGCGCGCGCGGATGCGGTGGCCGTAAAGATAAAACAGGACGGGAATGGGCACAAGGGCCGCCGCGACACAGCCGAGCAGCGTGCTCGCCCACTGGATGCCCATGCCGTTGAACATGTACGTGGCAAACAGCGGGAAGCCGGCGCCGCAGAGCGACCGCATAAAGGTGTTGCCGGCAATGGCGGACGCGGCAAACATGAGGTAGGCGTCGATGAGGTAGTTGAGGGACTGCAGGAAAATGGACATGAGACCAAAGCCGGTCAGAATACCCGACGCGGTGGGGACGATCCAGTGGACGTCGGCGCGGTAGCCGGACCAGCCGAACCAAAAGATGCCGCCGGTAAAGGCGACGCCGCCGGCAATGACGGAGGGCAGGCGCCACTCGGGGACGGGGACGTTGTTGTTTGCCTTGAGCTTGCGCTGGTACCAGGGCTGCTGGAGCAGCATGGTGATGCCGGCGAGGACCTGGCCGAGGATCATGCCGAAGAAGGGCAGGCCGCCGATGCCGGGGGACATGTGGTGGACCTTTTGGAACACAAACGGATACGCCGTCAAAAACAGGTACAGAATGCCGTAGACAAAGGACATGTAGATGGACAGCAGCAGCACAATGGGCTCGCGGAACAGCAGGCGCATGGGCCGCGAAAAGTTCTTGTTGAGCAGCTCCTTGAGGTCGATCTCGATCTCGTCCTGGCGCGCGTGGATGCCCCAGTTGAGCGTGCGGCGGCGCAGGTCGGCGGCCTTGTTGACGAGGATCGTCGGGGGATACGTCTCCTCGAGGAAAAAGATGTTGAGAGTAAAGCAGGCGGCGCCCATGATGCCGGCAATGTACATGGTCCAGCGCCAGCCGAGGTACGACTCGGTGATGAAACCGCCAATGAACGGACCGAGCAGCGGGCCAGCAAAGACGGCGATAGAGAACAGCGTAATGGCGATGCCGCGCGTGCGGTTGTCAAACATGTCGGAAAAGATAGCGGCGACGACGGCGAGCGGGCACGCGCCGAAAAAGCCGGCAAAGAAGCGGCAGATGAGCACCGTCTGCAAATCCTTGGCCGTCGCGACGGCAAACGAAAACAGCATAAAGCCGAACATGCTAATGTTGATAGGGAGACGACGCCCCTTGAGCTCCGACAGCGGCGCCCACAGCGTCGGGCCAAAGGCAAAGCCCATGACGTAGAAAGAAACACCCAGAATGCCGACCTCGGTCGACACGCCAAACTCGGCGGCGACGGCGGTCGTCGCGGCCGAGAAAATCGACGACGCAAACGCCGACGTCATGGTGGTAAAGCCCAAAAAGGCGCCCGTAAACACCTTTTTGCGCAGCGGCCAGTTCTGGGCGTGCAGCGGGTCGTCGGGCCCGTCAAACTCCACGACGTAAGCCTCCTGGTCGGGCATCTGCGGCGGGTAGGGCTTGCCGGCGCCGAACGCGGGCAGCGGCTTGGAGGCGCGCGAGCGGCGGCTCGTGAGCGAGCGGCCGACGGTGGCGCTGTGCTGCGAGCGGGCGGTCTGGATGCGCTCGAGCTGGGTGCGCTGGCGCTCGACGGGCAGGGCGTCGATGCCGGAGGCGGAAGCACTGCCATTGACATTGGGGTTGACAATCGAACCGACAATGGGAGCGGCATCCGAGTCGGAGGACGACGTCGACGACGCGGTGGGCACGCGCTCGAGGTCGTTGCGGTGGCGCTCGATGCTGGCGCGGCGGGCGTCTGGGTACATGCGCGGGGAGGCGTCCTCCTCGGCGAGGATCAAGTCCTCGTCGACGTTGTCGATGCCAGGCATGGGTGTGTGTGTGTGTGTGAGTGGTGGTGTGGTGTGGTGGTGTGATGTTGTGATGTAGATGTAGTTGTGGTGATGTCGTGAAGATGAAGCTGTCTATGACGTATTGCTGTTATGCAGCTCTGTAATCAATGAGAAAAGCGACAAAAAAGTCGACACAAAGGACGGGACAGACGGTATATATGGGAGCTAACAGTCTATTTAAACAATTCAATAGCGGATCAAAGAATTAAAGGATTTAAGGAATCAAATAAAAACAAACGCTGGAGATAGCTACTCTCCGACTGGCAAGCGGCGCCCAAAGAGGAAAGGAAGGGGCGTGTAAAAGTCAGTAAAAGTGGTGTGGGGAACTATGACGGCGATGTATTTTTCTGTTTTTCTTGTAGTGAATACGGCTCTCGTGCTCGGGTTACTGCTATTACGACTATTACTAATGATGCTTGCGGGCAATTGCATTGGAATGCGGGTTGAACAAAGGAGAGACAGAACTGGAAAGAGAGACAGGGAAACAACGTGGACATCTGAAAACGGCAATGACAGGAATGTGGTGTCGCAGATGGAAGGTGCAATGCGATCAACTGTCCGTAGAAAGAGGAAAGAGCTGACAAGCTGACAAAGCTCGATCACAACTTCAATTGACTTTTGAAATACAGAGACATCGTATTCCGACTACCGACATTCTATGCACTGATCCATCGCTCGGTCCGCGTCATTTGATCTTTGCTACATTGGCGAACCGGTAGCTTGGAATTACAGAAGAGACTAGACAACCCTTATGCACACGCCCCTAGGACGGACTTTGGCAGCTTGCCTCCGCGGAATAGCAGCGAGCGCGATTACTAACGCTCGGCTCTCTGTTTTCACTTTTCTGCTTTTGCTTTTCTAGTAGTTTCGTTCCTCATTAAGAATCTGCTGCTTGAATTGATGTTGAAAAAGAGAGAGAAAAAATAGAAACCGGACGGATCTACGGGCCATGCCGCCACCCGGTAGATTTGATTCTTGTTGTAGCATGTTTTATCTGGCACTTTCTAGAAATATCAAAGAAATGCAACTACAGAGCAATGCAACTGGAAAGGATACACCAACAATTCCGCGCTCAAAAATCCATGGGAATTCCGTCCTCTGTAGAATACTCATGGCCATTACTGATCACTCCTAACTCCCAACACGGGTTTCGTACTTTGTAATACTCCGTTGACAGCCCTGTCAAGCTACAGAGTACTTTACACAAGTACATACGACAGGGGTCCGGCTTTTAGCGGTTTGTAAGCTTCGCGCGTTCGTGCTTTGCAAACACCGCTATGGCACAGCCACCATGAGTCGAGGTACATCGTTGGTCAACGCAATTTGAAGGGCTGCATGGATTCTGGTCAAAATGAGCAACATGAGCAATGAGCAACGTGTGCAACGCAAGCAACGTGTACGCCATGCGAGTCGCGTATATTGTGATCACTCGTAGATTGTGATTCCCCGATGGGCTGGCTCGGGTTAACTTGACTTTGTTCTTATAAAATATCGAGTCATACTCTTCCGAACCCGTTCCTATGGGCGATCCCGACTGCAACTCCTCGGCATCTTCGGTGGCTCTTATGCATCCTTCGTATATCTTTGGGTGTGCAGCAATCAATCCGTTTTGCTGGGCTGGCATTGCACTCGGCCATGAGTTGGATCTCGCCAAGGAGGGTGCCCCTTTACAATCAATTGATATTTGACAGTGTTTTCATTGTCACCTACCCAAGAAGACCCAAGCACATGGTTTTGCTTGTGGATGTCTGAGGCTTGCAATTGATAGACGCGACGGATGTACCTGTGACGACCTGTAATACCTGCCAAATCTTAATTCGGCTTGTCTTACAGGCAGTTCCGCACTGGCCCCACTATTGCAACCGGCACAGAGCGCAAATACAAATGTCGGAGCTTGTAAACGCCGACATTGATATCTTTAGACGGATTTTACAGCTACTGAGTAACAGTTTGTAGTCTGTATGGATTATTCAATGACTTTCTCTACATCATTGGATGGAAAACACAAATATGATGCTGACAAAACACTCTATATCCGTGCTGTGCACCCGTAGCTCCGTAGCCTCGCTCCACCTGGCCAAAAAAACGCGGACGGTCGACTTAGAGCTTACGAGACAGTGAGAGACCGTCCGCTTTATTTTGGCCAGGTGGAGCCTCGGTATCTACAATACTTGTACGTTATTCCTTCTCGCCTCTCGCCTCTCTCCTTCTTCCAGTGATCGACGAGTTGCAACGGCCTGCCCGGGCTGTTCCATGCAAGGGCTGACAAAATGACAAAATACCAAAATAACACCCGCTTGCCGTCATGTCATCACAAACAACTCTACGGACAATTGGATCTTCCCGATGTTTAGGTATGAGCTGCGCCCGCGTGGCAGTCGCGTGTAAAGCAGCACTGCCAAGATAGCTAGAAATCGAGAATATAGCTCGGCACTAATATCATGTCCAGCGCCGTAAAAGTCAGTGCTGTACGGAGAATAGTTACGGACTACTAGAGCCGAACTTGCTGTCAAAAACGAAAATATACAGAGTAAAAGCAAGCACTTAAAAAACTGTCTGGGATACTAAGGTGATGTCATCATAGGAATATGGCTAGAGACAGTCTTGACTCAAAGCGGCGAGAGGTGGTGGTGCACCATAGAGACAAAGACCCCTAAACTCTAGGGCTGCCTGATGATTAGTCACCACTGCACGTCGCAACATCTTGCCGCAAAGCAAAGCAAATGGCATCGCAGACCAACGCTCATAGGGTGCGACAACAAGTCAAGATGCGCGATCATAAACGCGGCGAAATCAGAAAGTACATCGACCATGCCGCCTTTATACGATGCAATGGACATTGCAAACGCGCTACGCAACGAGGCGCTGCCGGCGCTTCAGCGCTTTGCAAACCACTCAAACTTACGCGATCGCGACCTGCGTCGGTTTGAAGACGACGAACCCCCTCCTTACGAGTCGTCTACAGACGACACCGAGGACGAAGCCCCTTGCCAGGTGCCCATCGGCGAGTTGACGCCCGTAGACCAGGACCTTTTTGACGCTCCCCTCACCGACCAGGAACGGAGTGACGTGGCATACTCCATGTACCGCTTCCACTATGCTATGGAACGTTTCCGCGAAGAAGAAGAAGTCCAGCGCCGGCGCATCAACGACTGGGCCAGTAATCACCACAATCCCGACGTGCGCCGCCTCCTGAGTCCGTTGGGCTTCGGCGAGAAGATCCAGCTCGGCGAGCGACGGTGCGCCGTCGTCGCACGGCACATTGTGAAGCGGCGGTGGCAGAAACTCGGTGTTTGGAACCCAGACTGGGGCATCCCCGAGCCGGGATGGTTTTGTTATAATGAAAATGGCCCCAAGGTGCCGACCCGAAACTACAGCATCGACCGTTGGCCGTGGCAGCACAACGAAGTGCCTGCACCGGACATGCAGAGCCGACAAAAAGACCTCGTTCATCGGGCCGTCGAACTCCGGCAGGGCCTGCGCCACGGCGAGCACGCCCCAGTACCGCCACGATCGCACCTCACGCCGTCGTCCTCGGACGCGCAAGCGGAATCGTTTCTCACGTCGCGCCCCTGGTTCCAGCTTGAACTGGAGCAAATGGAGCGCGGGTACCGGGAACGGCGTCTCCCCGTCCGCGACAGACAAAAACAAAAACAAAAACACGACAAGGACACCGCCCAGCTCTGGAAAGACCGTGGAGACTGGCAGGACAAGTGGCATGACTCGGACGGCCATGTGCTCGTCGGCTGGAAGTGGCGGCACGAGAGCCCGAGCCCCGAACCGGAGGATCTCGCGGGCGTCGAGGACATGGCCGGCCTAGAGCTGACGCCGTCCGAGAGCTGCGCGTTGGAAGGCATCCCGGATCCGCCGCCAACACCACCACGTGTGTTCATTCATGATCCTATGGTCGAACTGCGCGGTGGTGTTCTTTTTCCTACCCGGCCCATGCCTTGTTCGGTACCAGAGCAGACGGTGCGGGTGCCGGCGGACAGGCCAGACAGGCCAGACAACGATGCGGTGGACCAGCACCCTGCGGCGGAAGAGGATCGTCCACTGCAATCACCGCCATCAAGAACAAGACCCCGTCGTGGGGTAGCTGCGAAGCCGTCGGCACCTTTGGCAGTACAGGGGCAACGCCAACGTGTGACAAAGCCCTCAAAGCCCCCAAAGCCCCCGGGGCCTGCAAGAACTTCTGCCGCACTGATGCCAGCCCAGCCTATTCTACGGCGCAGCGCCCGCATTGCTGCCATGGCTGCAAAACAACAACCACCACCACCAGTGCCGCCGCAACCGCGGCAGACGAAGCAGACACGACAAACGAGGACGACGCGACTACCTGTGCAAAAGAAGGAGAAGGCATCTGCGGGCGTGACAAAGCGGAAGAATCCGTCGAACCGGTCCAGGCGTTCACGACAGTAACGACTTTGGATCTGCCCGTTACCATTTGCGTGCCTGGATGCATTGGATGCATTGGATGCGGCGGTCTTGCCCATATCTACACCATACAACACGAGGTCATGATACAAACGTGCCAATATGAATCCGATGGAACATTGCACCACCTGATATTGCCATCAGTGGACACTTTTGTAAAAGGAGTCTACCGGCATCAAAGGCGTCCGTCTGGTTAAAGTGCTGCCACTTGTCCAAAATGTCGCTCGGGAGTGAGATGAAAGGTAAAAGGTAAGCCTTCAGCTCGGCAATAATATCATGCCCATTGCCGTGGAACAACATGGGACTGGTCACGGAGAATAGTTACGGGCTACTAGAGCCGAGACTCTTGTCAAAGTCGAAAATGTAAAGCCAGGTACTCATAGAAACTGTCTAGGATGCCAAAGTGGTATTATTCATTTAGAGGCAGTCTTTACTCAAACATTGTCAGGTGTTGGACATTAGACAACAGGCCGTCTGCACATTTTGACTATATGTCCATGTCTCTGTCACAAGAGAACTCGTAAAAAAAGGCATCCGCCCAGCGTCCCGCTTCCGCTTCATCCAAGACACGACAGTCCATGGCTGTGCGTATCATGTCGTCCCAGACGGGATCGATCCGCGCCATGCGTGCGTCAAACGACAGGTCATCGTCTTCGCTGCAGTCGGGCGGGTTTCCGGAAAAGATGATGCTCAGAGCACCCGCAGTGCGGACACTTCCGCAGAGGCGGTGGATAGCGTATTGTGCTTGCATGAGACGAAAGTCGGGCAGCGGCGCTATGCCCGGATCCGCTGTCGTGAAGCGAAACACGCTGCCATTGGCAATTTTGGGGCACGACGTTGCATCACCGCGGTCGTACATGACCAGGGTACCGCGGCGCTCGTCGCGCTGTGTAGACACGAGGCCGGTCTCGGTGTTCATCTCCCCGATCCATTCGAGCTGCAGGTACAATTGATCAGGCCGCGACGGGTCTTGTATGGGTCGCAGAGCAAAGTCGTGGCGATCCCACATCCAGTGGGCTTCGATGCCGAGCGGCAAAATGTTGCGGCTCTCCTCTGTTTCAAAAGTCTGAATACGCTCCAGGGGCCACAAAACCCGCAGCCATTGCCAGATGGACGTCATTGTTTTGGCGAGTGCGCGTACCGGCACAATGTGCGCGCCTTGTGCATGATCTCTGCCCGTCAGGACGCAGCGGTTGCCGTACAGGTCACACACGCGGCGCTGGTCGTTTGTTTTTGAGTTGGTGTTTGAGTTGGGAGCGTTCCGACGAGCGTATGACCACGCTCTGTCAATTTCCCGAAATGCATGCTGGATGATGGCTAAGCCGATGTAATAAAACTCATCCGGTAGTATGCCATCGTTGTTGTTGCCGACCAACCGGTTCCAGTCCTCTATGGTGACTCCCTGCAGACGTGTGCTTTCATCGGCCAGTAGATAGAGGGCTGCTAATAAGCACCGCTTCTCGTCTGCTCGCCGTGCTGGCGCATCGTAGTCGTGGTCGTAGTCGTCCTCGTCCTCGGGGCCGCCGTCAGCCAAGCGTTCTCGAATGTAGTTGGCCATCCCTTGTCGGACCTCTTCTGTTGTCGTTGGTGCACATGTACTAGAGTTATTGGAGCTGTTGGAGCCATCGGCATGGGTGGAATCGGTAAGACCGTCGGATCTGTCGCATGGACGGTGCGACAGTGGCGGTCCCGTACATGGCGATGCGCGGCGTGATTCCACCGATTCTGGCATGCCTGGCATCCAGACACGGTGTGGCTTGATGCCAATGAACTCTGCTGTAATCTGTGCCATATTGACTGCTGGTGAATGTCGTCATGATTCTGCGCCAATGCTCGCATGCATTGTCCAGAGCATAAAGGGTCAATGAATAAGTGATATCACATGACTGTAACTTCCTGTTTGGGAGCTTGCATCGACCGTGACGACTACAAACGCCTCTACTAAGTACAAATGACTAACCATCACATAGGACGACTTTCACGTGAACTATAAGTTGGTACTATCATGTTCCGAATTCTTCTAGGAAATATAGAAAGACATTGGCTTCAAGCTATACAATGCAGGATACACAACACAAAGTCTTTTCAACATACATAACTATTCATTCATCGCATGTCGACAAGTATTGGCAGCTATGCCAGCACATGCCATTGGTGTCAATGTTTGGAATAAACGGTGTTACCAAAGCTGTTGATACAACACATTTCGGACTTTAAGTTTATTATATAAGAGACGATCTGTGAATAGAGAGAAGTCTACAGTGCACCTTCCGGTGTACGAAGTACTGCTGCGCAATCCTAAAAGCTGATTAGCTAAGACATAAAGTCCTGCGGGGAGGCTCTTTAGGACCACCTCCCTCTTATATAAAGACTCTCGAGCCTCTTCATTTCCAACCTCGACTGCACGATTCCGACCTTTACTATATGTTCTTTAAACCCGACTCGCCACACAGCAACCCGAATCGGCTATAAAACGAAACTTTGCTCCCACAAACCAAAACGGGAGAATTTTACAAGTTTCCTCTACAACTTTGCGCCGCCTTTCTCGCGCAAAGAAAACCACAAGTCTTTCGAGCTATTCTACCTTTTCAAGCTCTGTCATATCTTCCATCATGGAGTCGTCGTTACCACCACCACAAACGCCTACAACTCCTATAGGTAGTCTTGCCGGCCCACAAACACCACAAACACCACGCCCGCTATTCATCTATGGCACATTATGTGCAAGACCTCTTCTTGCATGGGCAATGACCGGCAGCGCTGAAAATGTTGACCAAGTGTCCCGTCTTCTAAAGCCTGCTCGCGTGATGGGCTACAAGCGCGTAGCCGTACACCACTGCGACTACCCGGCCGTCGTCAAAGACGATGGCTCTACTGTAGACGGCTTTGTTCTTCAACCACAAACGGCTTCCCAGCGGCGCAAACTAGACGATTTTGAAGGCGAGGCCTACAAGCCTGTTACTGTTACGGCACACCTACAAAATATCACAAATGACAACCCAGAATGTACCGTGGACGCGGACATGTACTTGTGGGACGGTGATATGGACAAGCTCTCAACAGAATCTTGGGGCTTGGAAGAGTTTATTGCCACACGTCTGGAGGACTGGATAGATTTATTTGATGGCATGGAGTTGGTTGGCGATGATATAAATTAATATAAATTGAACTCAAATCAAAACTACTATCGGTATCTGTTTGCATTCCAGAGTTGTTCCACTTGGCCACAGTCGATTCCCACCCACGATAATCGTCGGTATACCATATATGAAGCATTTATCAATATCCCGATCGGAACTACTTTCTATTATCTACTTCTGCGGGGCGATCAGTGAGAGGAGATCACCAACAGACTCGCCAGGCTGTAGAAAAATGTACGCGCGTGTGTGTGCCGTCTAGAGTGCATTATACGTGGTGCAATACGCCGCCGATATGGCCTGCCCCCACTTCCGAACACTATTGGAGAACGCATTTTCATAAAAACTAAAAAATTCTAAAGAAAAGTGAATGTGTGTGATGGTAGTTTTGATTCTCACATAGAAGGCTACTGTTATCAAGCTTTTCGTGCTTTTACCAAGAGAATATCTACACTTCACCTACGTACCCCGGACTAGTTATTTACGGGCCTATTGCTTTACTGAAACAACATAAATGTATAAACTATTGTCTAACAACTGTCATTGATTTTTCTTCTCAAACTACTCCGTACTATCTTACATGACTACTGATCATTAGCACCCAATACTTCATATAACCGTATACTCGGCAAAGTCTCACTCTTACGGCTACAAAGCGAGGCTCTACGTTAGTTACCAACATCGCTACTGCTGCTTCTTGTTCCTTTTAGCCTTTAGCCTTTTCCTCCTTTTCTTCCTCGTTATGGCCATTGTAAATATCTGGAACGCCAGACTTTGTAAGAACTAGGATATGGATGGTTGTAAATAGCTATGATCGAGCCAACGCCGTGACACGCTTCTTCAGGTCACCCTCATTATCTCATATATACTATGAGCCATCTAGAACAAAGGCACAACTCGCAGCAATGGCGCGCACAGGCTCAGTGTCGAGTCCGTTTGCTTCGCACAGCTGGTAGGCATCATTCAGTGCAACATAAGTACCCTGAATGCGGCCGTAGCCGCGGACGCGGGTCTTGGCAATGTGTTGGTTTTTGGTTAAGAGTTCCTGTACCCAGTACCTTTTCTTCCCATACGCGTGAACCAGGCTTGTCAGATTGAGTAGGCAAGTTTCCGGCACGTACAAGACGACAGTACTGTTCCACCACAGGACGCTGTACTGCGGCGGCAGGGTCCAGTCGAGCAAGAGGTAGTTTCCGAGCAGGATCGCCGGATCCAGGGCCGCCCTGCGAAGAAGCGGGTGCGGGTCGAGTCCTAGAGCGTCGCAGAGAAAGCAGACATCCCGGAAGGGCACCCATGACTGTTCCCTGCGTTTGACGAGTATGCCGCGTCCCTCGAAGATATGGCAGTAGCGGAGGCGTGTGAGGCTGTCCGTCCTTGCCGCTTCGCAGACGTCGTGTACACTGACGCGGCCGTCGCCGTCATCCGTGGCAATCGCGCAGCCGTTGATGACGAGGGCGCCTGGCACAGAGGCTTCGTCCTCTTCGTGCTCTTCGTGCTCTTCGTGCTCTTCGTGCTCTTCGTCCTCCTCGTTGTCGGGTGTTCGACACTCTGCTGAAATATATTGAATAGCCACAACGGACATTGCGTGTTCGCCGGTGGGTGTCTCACTTTCAGAATCCGAGATGGCTGTACCTGCACGATTGAGGTTTTCGAGGTTTTCTTCGCCGCCCGTATTTCCCTCATACCCCTCTCCGTTCGCAGTAAAGGTTTCCTCTATCCGTGAAAGAACGCCGACACCAGGGAATGGCTGGAAATGAGTACTGCCGTGAAGATCAAAGTAATGGGGAGTGTCGCGAGCAGGAATAAGGCCGTCTGTGCCAAAACTGTCAAAACTGTCAAACTCGGTTACCACTTGTGCCGCTGCTGGATTTGTTGGGGGCTGTGTTGTGATGCGAGGTCCATAGGCAGCGCCATCCGCGCCAGGTGAATGACTATTTTTATTTTCTGGTTCTCTAACCTCAAGCTCCGAGAAGGAGTGGAAGTTGGGAGTTGTGTCTGACGTGGGCTGTGATGCAGCTCTTCGGGGTGTGTTTGTGGTACGATGATGGCCGCTCAAAGACGAGCCGGCCCCAAAAGCGTGCAACGGATCTAGCCAACAGCCGTCGTACAAGTCTGCCTCCGATGATGACTTGTCGGATATGCCTTGTGCACTAAAGGTGACCGGGCCGGCTGCATCCTGGGCTCCATGACTGGGGTTGTCGATCGCGTTTGCTGCTTCGTAGACGCCGCTAATGCTAATGCTAATGCTAATGCTGGCATGGCGCTCTTCATCGTCTGTGGCGGTCGCACAGCCGTTGGTGACGAGAGCAGGCGGCATTGTGGACTTGTGGCGCTTCCGTGGGTGTGCTTTTTTATGGCGTTTCCGTAGCGCCGACGCCGACGCCGACGCCGACGATGAAGACTGCTGTCTACTGCGACGGCTTCTCAGATCAGATCCTTCGGCAGCACCGGAGCCGTTGTCGTCGCAGAGCTGTTGGACAAAGCCCGAAGCCGGTTCCGGGTCTAGAAAGCCGCTCGGCGTGTCTGCAATCTCGGTGGTTGCTCCGTCCGAGTCGCATCCCGCGCCATGGCTGTAGCCAGTATCCAGTAGTTGCGTGCACAAGTTAGGAACAAGACCATAGTCACCAGTCTGGTTGCGGTTAACGTCAGGATCCCAACCGGGATCAGAGTCGACATCGGCGCCGTCTTGGAGAAATAGATGGGCGAGGCACTCTTTTGCCGAGGGCCGGTCCTTGGGGTTCTCCGCGAGCATGAGGCTGGCCAGGTCATAATGCGCCGGCGGCGGCTGGCTACCGGCAATGAGACGCTGCTTCTGCTCCAGGACAAGCCTGAGGCAGTCCCGCGGCCCGCTAGCATTCCGCAGGTCGAACGAGACCCCGAACAGAGACAGGGCAACGACGCCAATGGCAAAGACATCTACCTTGTTCGAGCTGCGGCCGCGCCTGTCAAGGAGCTCGGGCGCGAGGTACAGGGGTGTGCCGCAGTTGGTGTCAAAGGACAGCGCCTTGGTGGCAAAGCCAAAGTCGACCAGCTTGACATGGACGGGATGGCGGTGGACCAGGATGATGTTGGCTGGCTTGATATCGCGGTGTGTCACTTTATTGCCGTGCAGGTAGTCCACGGCCAACAGGAGCTGCTGTAGTACGTCGCGGGTCTCGCTCTTGGTGAACAGTGGGTAGCGGTTACGCCGGTCGAGGACCTCGTAGAGAGTAGGACCTTCGACGTATTCCATGATGAGCTGCGCCGGCTGGCTGGGCAGGTCGATATACGCTATATACCGCACAATATGCTCCTGTAGATCTTATTAGTAGGACAGCCTTTGTAAGTGAAGCGGGTGGATCGTGTCTTACATGGTTTAAGTGCTTTAGTGCCGCTTGCTCTTGCCACCGTACTTTCTCAGGTCTGCCGTATAGCTTCATGGCATACACCTCTCCGGTATACTTTTCGATGGCCTTGAACACTTCGGCATACGCGCCTTGTCCCAGCCGGACATCTTTAATGTAGATAGGCTGTCGCTGCGAGGCATTGGTCGTCTCGGGCTGTGTGTCTAGGCCGAGCAGAGCCAGGCTAGGGCCGTCAAGGTTATTGCCGAGATCAGCGCAGTATTGAGTCCAATGCACGGGGTTGGCTTTGCGCTGGATCTGGATGTACAGGTCGTCACCCAGCCATATGTCGGCCGTTTCAAAGTTCATTAGCACTTGAGTGCCCTTCAGTACTTTAGTCTCGTTCTGCCGGGTGAATGTGACTTGGGTGCCGTGCCGCGATTTGTTCTGTAGAATTAAGGTACAGAACTGCCACCTTATCTTTACAAACAGCTGGGCCTCGCTGACCCTGTCGTCTCCCAGGACGATGTCGCACTTTTCCGGGTGCCTGCCGATCAAAAAGCCTAGGAGGCCGTCGTTGGGTACGTTGTTCGTAGTGACCCGTAGGACGAGGGGTGAGGACCGGTTAGGCGCAGGCGTGCCGTGGTCCTCGTAGGCGAAGCTTGCATGCTGGCTGACGCTACTGTTGTCGTCGTCGTCTAGTTGCTCCTCGCTGAAGAATGGTGAATTCTTCTGATGGCTTAGAAGTGTCTCAGGCCCTTTGATAATGAAAATGGTATCGGCGTCAGCCATTGCGAGGCTCGGGTACTACTGCCTTGGACGATTCTGAAATGTTTGAGTGTTAATGATTTTATGGAGAAGAGCAGGGCGACGAAGGAGGGGATGGGCCGTGAGACAGGAGAGAGGATGGAGGACAAGAGGGAAACAGAATTAAAAAGAGTCTGACCAGGAGCAGCTTGTATATAAGATACTACTGTCGACGGTCTGCCTACCATCTATTCAGTTCCCTCTCTTCTCCATCCTCTCTATCTGACCTCTTCCGAGTTGGCACAATTTGGTTGGCTTCCAGCGCATGATATGCCCCAGGCCCACACACACGGTATGAGTAGGCAGCGGTTGAAGCAAATCATATGAATGGCCGAGTCTTGCGCCCAACTCGTGCAGTTTCATGGCGGTTAGGACACGATCTTAAAGCCCAGAATACTTGTGTTCCTACGAGTAATACTGGGACACACTCGGGAGGAACGCGTTTTGATACTCGAGGAACGCGTTCAGGTGTACTGGATTGGCAGAAAAGAGATATCAAGCAGCCACACCAACTTTTTATTTAATAAAGAAAAGTAACAAAATAAACAGTATCTCACTCCCCGATTTGTAATTCATTGTCCTAACGCGTTCCTTCCGAGTATGTTCTCAATATTACTCGTAGGGGAGGTTGATCTAATGCTTAGTCATCTATCACTCAGCTATACATAAGCAATTACCACGCGACTCTTTCGAGACGTAAATCTATCGCGTTCCCTGCCACATACCAACAATTTCCATCGCATTCTCTCCCACTATCAATACAATTTCCGTCGCATTCTCTCACTGCCAACACAAGTTTCCCTTTTTTCCTTTCCAGCCAACACTACAGTGCAACAGCGCGCAACGCAATGAATGACCCTGAAGGGCGTGCGAGCTCTCAGCGGCGGCATTACCCTAAGCGACTAATTGACGTAGTCAGGAAAGTCAATATCAAATTAGCGAAACTTGCGTACCTCGGCCGCCCGGGCCAATGGGTTTTATATCATGAAGACCTGTACCACCCATTTACAGACCCGCGGCCACATTCTCGAAACCCCAATAAAGAGACGCTCATAGTCGGTCTCTCCAGCCTAACCCCAGGCACCATCTGGGCAGGAACCGGGCCGGTCCCCGACTTTACAGACATTGCATTCTGGGAGGCAAAGAACAAAGATCTCGGTGACAAGATTCAGCAGATCGAGGCAGGGCGTGTGCAGCCTCGCTTTACGCCAGACGAGCTAGCCACACTCGCTTCGTTGGAGCGGCAGCCCGGTCACGTTTATCACGATAAGTTGAAGAGGGAACTGGCCGCATTGCATCAAAACAAGAAGGGTGTCTTCAAGGCGCTGTTTGCTCTTGCGAAACTCGGGCGCCCTGGCCAATGGGTCCTGCACAACGAAGAGCTCTACCATCCCGTCATCGACACGCGCCCTGGCACACGAGCGACTGCGACAAACGTCGTTATACGCGACTCGACTTTCGACGGGCATGATTTATTTTTAGGTAACGGCGGCGACATTCTCGCGGACTTTGAGTTGACCTGGGCTGCTAGGCAGCGTGCGGGTCTGCCGGCGCCCGACTTTCAGGACCCTGCGTACTGGAAAGCCAAATTGGCAGATCTATCCAACCAGCTACGGCTGGCTGAGGGCGGCCTAGTACAGCCCTGTTTCACGCCCGAGGAGTGCCGGGCGCTAGAGCGGATGGAGGCCGACAAAGATCACGCTTTCGCCATTTTCGCCAAAGAAGCAAGAGAAGCGAGAGACCATCCCTCAGCTATCCAAACGCCGGAAGCTTTGGCGTTGAAAATCAGCCTGTACCAACTGCGGTCCATGGTCGTGAGCGTCATGGAGGATCTATGGGAAAGCGGGCTCGCGGGAAAGTGGGTGCTGCACGGCGAAGACCTGTACCTCACGTACTACGACACCCACTTCCGCGACCGGGACGGCGGCGATGGCGACAACGGTCCTCACGCAGAGTACGTCGTTGTCGACAGCAGCCTTGACCTCCGCATCGATACTCATCTCTGGTCTCGTTTCCGGCAGAAACAGCAACAGTTGCAGGCGTCACTCGACGACCTCGGTACCACTGCTTATTGGGAGCAAAAGAAGGCGGACCTGAAACAAAAAAGGGACAGCGTACGGGCAGGCCGGTTGGCGAAGCACCACTTTTCAGATGGCGAACTAATGCGGATCGAGCTGCTCGAGCGCGCCCTTGCCGAGAAGCTCGAGGAGGAAATCGGGCTCAAGCCAGGGGCGGAGAAGACGGGGCGGATCGCGGCGTGGCTCGACGACGGCAAAGTCAATACCGATACCGGCGCGCATGCTAAGACGACTCGAAAAAGGAAAGAGCGTGAGATTGGCGCAGACGCAGAGCCGGACGGTGAGAACCAGCCGCTCTCGGGGCGCTCCACACGCTCTATGCGCCCTGCCAAGCGCAAAAAAGTGCAGGAGCAGCAACAAGAGCCACCGTTGACCGTGCCACCAACGGCGACGGCGACGGCGACCCAAACACAGCAGCGCGTCCCGTTACAAACACAAGAACCGTCGCAACGACGACAAACAAAAGGATCTGTGCGGACAGCGCCACCAGGACCGGCTGCAATGCCAGCAATGCAAGCACCAAAAAAACGGGGAGACCGATCCGCACAAGGACTCTCGTTACGGCGAAGCGCGCGCATCGCGGCACAAGAGAGCATAAAATACACGGCCTAGAAGAAAGTAGTTCTAGAGCGCGTCCTAGAAGACTTGTGTGTTGTAATTTCGGAGGGCGCTCGTATGCAGCACTTGCACGAACACGTTTTGCCAATGTACAACTGGATAAGTGTAAAGGAAGATTGTGTGAGAATATGTCATCTTTTGTGATTTATCGTAGACTAGCTGATTGGCGTGCATAAAAGACAAAGAAATAGAGGTGAAACAAAATGGGTATCAATGCAAATGCTATCTGTAGCCCGCGGCCTCATCCCCAACTACAGGCCCGACTTATCGACGTCTTTCCGAAGCGCAGGGTCCCGCAGCGGCGGGTGCAGCGGTGGAGGTGGCGGTGGTGGCGGCGGCGGCGGTGTCTCGCCGTTGTCTGCTGCTTCTGCTGCTTCTGTTGCTTCTGCTGCTGCCGCCGCCTTCTCGCGCTCAATCACCGCGCCCCATTTCTCGCGCTGCTGCCGCATGTGCACATTGAACCCGGCCAGCTGCATGATCGAGTTCTCCACCACCTCGTTGTACTGCCGGATGTGGTCGCGCCGCCCGCCCGGCTTCTCGCCCACCGCCGGCACCGGGAACTGGATGTGGCTCGAATGCATGATCTCGGTCGGCACGCTGTAGCTGGCGCCGGGCTGTGCCGGTGCGCACATGGCGGCGATCATGTCGTCCATTTCTTGCGGGTGCACGTAGTCGCCTTCTTTTCCCGCTTCCTCTGTGGGCTTGTTGGTGATACCGAGGCCGGTACTGGCGGCCGCCGCAGCCTCCGCCTCCGCCTCGGCATTGGCTGCCGCCTCACCCAAAATCCGCCGCTGGTCCAGCGACGCGAGATGCATAATCCCCTTGCGCACGCCCGTGCGATAATAGTCCAGCGTCCCCAGCATCACCTGCGCGTGCGTGCTCTTGCTGTCCAGCGTATCCTTGGCGGCGTGCAGCGGCAGCGACCAGTCGGTCTCGATGGGCACAAAGGATGCAGGCACGACGGTGGTCACGCGCGGCGGGAGGTCTTTTATTTTGTGGTGCACGGGCGACACGGCCGTGTTGATCGGGCTCTCGCACATGGGAACGTCGAAGTCGTCGTCGCGCACGGGCGAGACCATCAGGCTGTCTTGGCCCATGTTGTGTGTATGGGTAATAAAGGGAAAAGATAAAGACGAAGAAGTGAAGGTGAGCTGTCGGTGGATGACGTGAATGCCGAATTTGAAGCTAGCGTGGAGCTATTGTAGCAATGCGTCAATAGCATCCTGGCGAGTTGAGTGAATGGACTACAATAAGACTACAATAGGATTCACTGTCTTTGTTCAAATGCCAATTCACACTACTTCAGCTCGAGTCTTATTATTAGGATTGCCGCGAGCAAGTACGCAAATGCTTGATGCATGGTGAATATCTTACATAATATTGCAAAAGAAAGACAGCGCAGCGCTTATATACATGGAATGGGAAAGAGACAAAAAAGATGGACAGAACAAAAGAAGGCTACCGCTCGGGCAGCACCTTCCGTATATACTCCCGCAGCACCGTCAGCGCACCGCGCACGTGGTCCTCCAGCCGCCGGTCTTTGCGCCGCCGCATCCACAGCAGCACAATCCCCAGCACGACAACGTCCACCGCCGCGTGCTTGAATGCAACCCACGCAAGCCAGCCCAGCCAGCTCAGCCACGTCTTGCGCCGCGCAGACTCCTGCTGCGACCGGAACTCGCGCCCCGACAAGATCTGCTCGCGCAGCGCAGCAATCTCCGCCGACAGCTTGACCATGGCGCGCTCCATCATCTTGGACCAGCGCTGCGATGCTGTTTTGTCTTTGTCGTTTGATGTGTCCTTGTCGGGCCGGCCCCCGGACCCTCGCCCGGACCCTTTGGATCGTCCGCCTCGTACAGACCCTCGGTCTCGTACAAACGGCGATATCCGGTTGTATTCTTCTTGTTCTTCTTCTTCCTCTTCTTCTTCCTCCTCCTCCGCGGCCAGCTCTTCCTCAATCATGCGCATGCGGTTCTCGCGCTCCGCCTCGTCCTCCTCGCTCATCGGGCTCAGTATCTTCATCGGGCCGCCGTCCGAGGCCGTCGCGCTCATCCGCCGGTTTATTATGTGGTCTTCTCGTCGTTCTTGCCTTTCTTGCCTCTCTTGCCTCTCTCGCTCTTTTCGTGTCCCGTCATACGCATCGTAGTACTCGTCCGGCCGCGGCGACGGCGCGTAGTCTCCTTTTCGGAAACTGTCCGACGACCCCGGACTGTCGTTATCTTTAATCTGGTTCCACACAAACTCCAGCTCGGCCACCAGCTCGACCGCCGGCTGCGTGTTCGCGTACGTGTGCATCGTGTCGATCAGCGTCTCAATGTACCGCCGCTTGGCCTCGGTGCGCCCGAGCCCGCGCTGCGCGTTCCACGAGTCCCACTTGTCCTGCTCGCGCCGGATCTCGTCGACGGACAGGCCCGAGTAGGCGTTGGGGCGGTCCATGACGCCGTCGACGTCGCCCTCCATGGCCTGTTTGTAGAGGCCGTAGAGGCGCATGCGGTCGGCGGCGGGCGGCCGCGCGGCGCCCGTCTTTGGGATCTTCTTGACCGTGTTCAAGGCATGGACGAAGACGCGGTCTATTTGTTAGTTGTGTCGGGGGTGTGGATAAAAGTCGGGGAGCTCACCAACTGAGTCGGCCATGGTGAAGGTTGCCAGGTGGGTAGAAGTTGGGAATGTTGTAGGGGTAGCTCGATGGTTGATGGTAGATGATAGATGGTGGGGAGAGGGTCGAGGAGTGGTTAAATCAGCTGTCGTCAGCCGTCAGCCGTCGGCTCGCCGTCTCCTCCGCGCCGTTCGAGGAATCGGGAGACCTCCCGGCCGGAGCTTGCCGAGACAGAGGACGATAGCTGTGGAGGTAGGTGTCGAGCAGTCGGACTGAATAGAAATAGTCGGAACAATTAGATGGAAATAATGTCGTCGTTGTCGTTGCTAGTCGTTTGCTTAAGGAGTCGTTGTTGCGGCCCGGTATCACTGCATATCGCGGATGCGTGAGCGTGGATACTGAGTACGAAGTAGACGTGCTTGGGCGTGGCGTCAGTGTGTATCACTCAGTAGACACTGGAGAGCCAGTGAGGAGAAGCTGGGGTGCTTTGGCGCGTGTCAGTAGCGGCTCGGTGGATTCCAGGGAGGAGAACAGCCGAGGGTAGTCGCTAGTGGTCGCTAACTAGGTAGAATACGGCTGAGACGAGAGGAGAAGCCCCTGATAGAGGAGAGTTGGCTTATCAGTACGTCAAGTCAATTGATCGCGTAGATCGCGATGCTGATGATATACTCCGTGTTTTCATCGACTTGGGGTTTTTGGTTAAACTGAACGAAACTGATCTTGACATAATTAGTGATGACTAATATAGCAAGTCTAGAAGGGAAAAAGGGAAAGGAGTCAGACTGACAAGTGTCGCTCTTGCCATTCCGGGGTCAATGCATGGTGAGCTGTACATTACTTTGTACAACCAACCAGCCTCGGCGCGAGAAAGTGCCGTGTAAGGGCACGTGATGAGGTTCACGACGTCAGTTCTCTTTCATATTGCATTGATTTTATTTGATAACTTTCTTTTGTATTTCTGTCTACGATGTAGATTCTTCGTAATTATTTAGCTTTTTTTTTAACAATATTCTTATTGGCTGCCATTGTTTCCAAGGAGGAGATATCTCGGAATCACGCATATCCTCACTTTCTTTGCATGAATCTCATTTTAGCAGAAATTATTTGGATTTCTTAACCTAGACTGAGAGACTCCCCAGATTCTTACAAATAGAGGTCTCCTCACGCGGGGAAGCTTCGGCTTATATGAATGTAAACTGACTGTAGTTGACTCGTCTACATAGTAAATGATTTCAATATGATGTTGATGACATGCTATAATATGGTATTGTCTCGAGATATTCAAGGATTGACCAGCTATCAAGGTGAGAAAGACTTATTCTGCCTCTTTCGCCTCGGCGTCGGCTTCCTCCTTCGCCTTGGCCTCGGCCGCTATCCTTGCAAGGTGGTCGGCCTTCTTGCCCTTGAGCTCCTTCATCAGCTTGCCGTTCTCGAGTGCCCGTTCCGCTGCCTTCTCGCCGGCCTCGCGCTTGCTAAGAGCGGTGCCCAGGCCCAGCTCGGTCGTCGTGCCCCATCCTATAAAAGTCGCCTTGACCGTGAACAGCGGCATCTTGGTGAACTTGTCAAACTTTGGCTTGGCCGTCTTGACCTCTTCGTAGCGGATCTCCACGCCGCGGCACACAATCGCGGCAGCCAGCCGCACCTTGGCGGGAGGCAGGGCAGCGGCAGGTGCAGTTCCATCGGTGGTTTCTGTTGCAGCCTGTAACGCAGCCAGCCGGCGTGCTTCGCCTTCAATTTCGTTCGCGAGCGTCATCGCCCACAGCGACCGCAGCCACTGCACGGTAACAGCCAGGCTGTCGTACCCCGGTGCTGCGCTCTTCGCCCGCACCAGCGCACCGACGTACGCCTCGAACAGGTCGCCGTTCACCTTTTGCCGCCCGTGGTCCGTCGCGCGCGAGCCCTTGTCGCGCCCGTCGCCCACAAACTCGTCGGGGATCTGCGCGCGCTTGTCCAGGCCGTAGTGCACCGTGTACTTGGCGAGGTTTTCGTTCCGCAGCAAACCCTCGCGCATCTGCGAGCGCTGGCCGAGGGTGCGCCGCGGAAACGTCTGCGTGATCAGCTCGGCGGCGACGTGGTAGATGAACGCGTCGCCGACAAACTCGAGGGTCTCGTAGCTGGCGGCCTCGGCGGCGGTTCCGCAGCCGAGCATGCCGCGGTGGGTCATGGCCATCTGGGCGAGGGCCGGGTCTGGGATGGGCGGCAGCGGCGGGTAGGCGCGGCCGCTGGGTATATCTGCGGGCGTCCATTTCGCGAGGTTCTGGGGCAGCGGCGTGACGTGAGAGTGGTATGGTGTGATGGGTGTTGAAGGAGTTATTATTTGAGTTGCAGGCGGTAATGGCTGTGGTGGTGGTTGTGATGGTGATGCTGTTTGAAATATCGGGAAAACTGCCGAGCTTAGCTCTGCCAGCTGGGCAAATGCATCTTCTGGCAACACATCGCCGTCTTGTGTGTCTTTTTCTGAGCCCTCTTTGCCTTTCTTTTCCTTCTTGGACGCCTTGACAAATGCCCGCAGCTCTTTTGAGAATCTGTCCAGCAGTGCGAGCTGGTCGGCCATGATCGCGACGTGTGCTGTCTTTTGGCGTTTTGCAGCGTCGGCGAGAGGCACAGCCTCGTCGTTTTGTCGTTTTGCCATCGTGCGTTGCTATTATTGAATACAAATCCAACAACGATGCAAATGATAAAATAATGAATGAAAATAGATAAATCACAACGACTCGATGAATCTCATGAGCCGCGTCGTGAGCTTCACTAAGAAAAGTTATGATGTACAGACCCACTTTTCACTGATGCTCCCAACACTGATGCTCCCCGTACAGAGTACAATGCTCCAGTTTAAAACGCCACCCACACTCCACATATTGAGTGAACTCGTACATGGCGACTGGCCAATTAGAGGACACCATTCTAGAAAGCATTTTTGCATCGCTCGACGTCAGTCCATTGATCATCACGACTTTGATTTGGTCGATTGTTCGCATTGCTTCCTCAGACAACCACGCCACAATGTCTGTACCACGCGCCCGGCTGCTGGACCTCATGAAGGTATGTCATGTTTATTCATTGTTCACGCCGCTTCGATCCCGACACCGTTACCGGCAATCCTCGTCGGATCGAACAATCTACCTCAACCTCCATCATCAAAGACTAACCCCCGCAGGTCCAGTGCAACGTCTTCTCGACCACCTACAACCCAGAGGGCATCCGCATGGGCAACAAGATCCTGCGCCAGCGCCTCAAGGGCGCCGCCCTCGCCTCCTACTACCCCAAGCGCCTCGTCACCTTCCGCGACCTCAAGAACACCTTTGCCCCCGAGCTGTCTGTCCTCGACTGGGAGGACGTCGACCGTCTCGAGCACCTGGACGGTCTGCGGTCGCGTGGCAAGGGCTCTGCTAAGAAGAAGGACAAGAAGAAGTAGAGCAGAGACGAAGAAAAGGGGAGGCTGTTTGCCTGTACGATACGGTGCCGGTGGCACGCGTTTGCTATATCATGTCTTTACGTTTGCATTTTGGTTTTCATATCAGAGATACCAGAGATACACAAAAAAATTGGAAAATCAAATCACTACACGATTCGGCTCGATGTGAAAGCGTGTGCATGCTCTTGGTGACGCATCCGTCCATCTATCTATCTAACTGTGTCTGTCTGCTCGCAGAGGTTTTGCTTACACATCTACCAGGCCGACACTGTTTTGCTTTCCACATCTCTGTTGGCACACTGGTTCTGCTCACGCACTGCCTGACTCATCGCTTACAGATAGCTGCAAAACTCTGTCATGCTTCACTCTATCCATCGCGTCTACCCATCGCGGAATCTCTCGCAAATTTGCCACGAGCTGGCTTGAGAATATTCTGCATGGTAGCCGCAGCCTCGCAGCCAAGCAAATAGGGAAAGAATGTTCTGGCATATCGTCCAAGGAAGTTGACGTGCTCCGGCATCGAACCATTGTTGGTCGTGACTTCCTAAACAATCACGACATCAGGGTGTTTCCTGATTCTCGTTTCTGCTGACGACCACACTCTAGACTGCATGCACCTGATTTCTCTCCGCACTTTCCATTTATTTCTCCGCCATCGTCCTAGTCCCTGCCGGCAGATCTGAAGGATTTGCGCTTCGCCTACTCCAAAGGTCTTCAAGAGGAAAGAACGACCACGATGGGGTGGGCACCTTCCCCCATGAAGGGGATTATTTGCTCACACAACGCCGATACCGCCAACGGAATAGGAAACTCGTTGCAGAATTTATCGAATTCATAGCACCATTGTATGCAGGCGTGACTTTCACTGATAAGAGCCGCTGATTACATCATATAGGCGAGTTCGGCCTCGTCGAATTCTCTTCTTTCCGCTTCAGATGTCGCCATATAGAGAGCCGAAAACTGTAATAGAGAAGATATCCACATTAAGATAGCTTCACAAGAATCTCCTCATTCTGGCGGTTCTTTTGATATAATTGTCGTTCTTTCAAGCCCAGCTGTTGCTGAGATATTGCTGATTACGCTGGGATTACCCCCCGTAGTCACCCCCTTCTGCACCATTGCTGTCTTTGATTTTACCAAGAATGCATGCCAGGCTGCAAGCTAGGCTGCAAGCCAGGCTTGCCAGAACGCTCTTTCCATAGTCATGTCTTGGTATGCATTTCTTTCCTATTTGTGTGTTAAATAGAAAGAATCATGGCCACAAGGCCGGCCTCCTCATCGTCTCCCGGTATGCTCTTTCCATATAGGACGACGACTACCACGTCTTATAGACTGGTCCTTCCTATATCAGCATCCCCGACCGTAGTAGCTCCTTCTGAATATGATTCTCGTGTAGCAGTATCTTCAGGCTTGGTGGCTCCTTCTGTTTCTGATTCTCGTGGAATGGCTCACCTCCTACACCGGACACGCATGGTACCTCTGCCAACCTCCTGCCTTTCCTTGATGTCAGCACGACACAGCCGGACATGTTACAGATAGGAGCGGGAGAAGAATGTTCCTTGGGGTGTAGATGTATCATGAGACGATGCTCGTCCTGCTATTCGTCGAAGCAGAAAAGCCCTTGTACTCTGCCCTGCAAAATCTGCTTCTTCTTGATTATTGTCTGATGTCCGAGCTTTCTCTCTTTCCCAAATAAATTTTGACACCATGGCCCTTTCCTGTTCCATATAAACCAGCTCTCCCTCTTTCCTCTTCCTCTTCCGTCTTTCCCATCTCCTTCTCGTCTCCTTCTTCATTCTCTCGAGACATCACCCATCGCGCTTTCCGCATTCAACCGCATCGAGTCTGCTTCGCCAGACTTACTCCATCCTCTCGACACTTCCTGCCTCTTCCAGCATCTTGTCGTTCTGTCGCCTCCGACCATGGAAGCAGACTGTCGCCATATTTGGCAGGACGCAGACATTACGGTACGATCGAACCTCCCCGTTGCGGATATTTGCTTTTTTCTTGCATCCTTCCTTCCATAGTTTCTTTTGCATCTCCTTCTTCTTCTGGTATATCTGGTCACTCTGGCCCGTCTGGTTTCTCCTTGGTTGCCGCATAGCAGCATTTTATCATATATTCTTGCCATCTAGATATACTGGGAAATTTCTCCGGACTGTCTTTTGTTTTTCTCCTCCTCCTGATCTTGTTTTTCTCCCACTCTTCCTCCATCTCCCATCTCCCTTCGTCCACTTCTTCCACTTCTCTCGCCTCATCTGTTGGCATCTCACACGAAAGCTCACTCTTCCGTCTTCCATCACTGTCCTGAGGCCTTCCCGTCTACAAGCTTCTGTTCATTGAACAAGCGTTGCGTCTCCTTGGCCTTGATCTCTGCCAGACAGTCTCATCTTGTCACGTTCTTCTTCTGTGCATTATAGATCACATATTTCCCTGTCTTGTCGTTACTTGTTGGTCCAGCCTATCCAATCTACTTGGGCATCTTTGCTATCTTCACAGCTATACCCCCATCCGAGATCTTGTCCCATCCACAAAGGCAAGAACCCAAGAAGTTGAGAGCCAAGAGATCACATCTGCACACTATCTTTCTTTCTACTCTCCCACGAAAGCAAAGATACAAAGCAATGTCTCCCAAACCGTCCACTGGATCTCCTCTTCGCCGCCACGTGTCTGGCACTCGCGGTTTCGATCAAAACGAGGCTTTCGATAGCCATGCTGACGAATCCCACAACCAGGCTACTCAGGTATGCTTCAGAGGAGCAGAAAGGAGTGTCACATGTTGAAGACTGGTTCTTGGTGCTGGGTAGTGGCGGTGGTGGCAGAAGTGATCAGAGGCATAATGGAGTGTGGACAGTTGCATGTTCAATTTGTACTTGCTGTTATTCAATTTTATATTCACTATTTGGGACGAGGGCTGAGAAAGCTGGGTGTCTAGCTTTTGATTTTATCGGCCTCGACTATTCACTTGTCTTGATTGCTAACACTTGACTTTGACAGGACTCGTTTGCTACGATGAAAAGCAACGTTGTGCCGCTGACTACGAACAAGCTTGGTAACAACACGAAGACCAAGGTAAGTCATCTCCAACAGACACATTAGCAACCACATACCAAGTAGCAGCTGCTGACAGTTAACTTCGCTCAGAGCCAGGAGGCCGCCTATCCTATGGACTCGCTTCTTGCAAAGCTTTCAGAGCAGCAGGTCGCTTACCGTGAGCAGACTGAGAAAAAGAAGAAGGCCGAAGCTGTTGCGGCCTATGCTAGGGCTATGGAAAATCACCAGGCGTTCAACGGTCTCGCCAGAACGTCTGGTGTCGACAACATGCTTGCGCCTTCTACTGTGGCTAGACGCTCCCCCAATGAGTCTCATGGACAGGGAGCCAGTAACGACGAGGTCCTTCGTCTCAAGCTGGAGCTCGCCAAGGCTCAATACAAGATCGACCGCCTCGACCATGAGCTGTCGTCGAACCGTGCTATGTCGCAGTCTGACGGTTCTCACATCCTGTCCGTTGCTGCCACCGACCCCGACTACCCAACTCCCGGAGGCAGCAGCCACATCACCCCCATCGGCGTGGCTCCGAGCCAGACAGCCCGTTCGCTCTACAACCGCGAGAACAACATTTGGGCTCCTCCCGAGGACAGCCGCGCAACTGCCATGAACAGCTCGTCTAACGGCAGCATTAGCCGCACTCGCAACATCTGGCAGACCAATCCCCAGCAGCCTGCTATCCAGCAGCCGGGCTTTCCGGAGCCCCTTTCCAATGTCTCGAACCCTTTTGCTTTTGGGGCCAGCCCGTATGGCACCCAGCCTGCCTCTGCTTGGCCAACTTCTCGCGGTACCATTGCCAGCCTCATGGAAGCAAAAGTGCAGCAGGCTCTTGGAGACAGTCATACTCCCATGGACGACGGCCGGAGTGATTACATGGGCCCCGATAGTGACATGATCCCCCGCCCCCCTTCCCAGCGGCCCGATGCTCGCATGGATGCTTATGTCCCCGCTGGCCCGGCTTTTGGCGGCTACAACTCCTTTGGAACTGGACAGGTCCAGTATGGAAACAATGGCTCCTACTCTGCCGCCTCTGGTCCGACTTCCGCTGCACTTGCGATGTACCCTCAGTACCTGACGCCGCAGCCCCCTGTCGGGACGCCTCTGTCGGCTCATGCATCTGACTACAACGAGGTAAGTATCCAAGCTTCATATGCAAAAAAATCATCAACCAAGCAAAACTAACAAAGTTGCTAGTCATCTGCCCCGTCTGCCCATCAGACGTTCATGCCCACCACTGAGCCTCTGAACTACCGTCGCCTGCTCGACCGTAATGTCAACTGTGATTAGCGCTACATTGTTGACAAGATCGTCACCAGCAACGACCAGCAAGCGTCCATTTTTCTTCAGCAGAAGCTCAAGGTGGGTACTACCGAGCAGCGCTTCGACATTGTCGAGGCCATTGCTGAGGAGGCATTCCCTCTGATGATCAACCGCTTTGGCAACTTTCTGGTCCAGCGTTGCTTCGAGCACGGCACCCCCGAGCAGATTGTCAAGATCGCAGAGGCTATCCGCGGAAACACTCTCAGCCTCTCCATGGACCCCTTTGGCTGCCATGTTGTTCAGAAGGCATTTGACTCTGTCCCTGAGGACTACAAGGCTGTCATGGTTCATGAGCTTCTCCGCCGCATTCCCGAGACAGTGGTCCACCGCTATGCTTGCCATGTCTGGCAGAAGCTCTTTGAGCTGCGCTGGAGTGACTCGCCTCCTCAGATCATGAAGTATGTCAATGATGCCCTGCGTGGTATGTGGCACGAGGTTGCTCTGGGCGAGACTGGAAGTCTTGTCGTGCAGAACATTTTCGAGAACTGCCTCGAGGAAGACAAAGTAAGTCACAACACTATCTCCGAGAGGAGGGTAGATACTGACAGATGTCTAGCGCCCTTGCATCGAAGAGGTGCTCGCCAACATTGACATTGTTGCCCACGGCCAGTTTGGCAACTGGTGCATCCAGCACGTCTGCGAGCATGGCGCTCCCGGCGACCGGGGCCGTGCCATTGACTATGTCATCAAGTACGCTGCCGAGTACAGCATGGACCAGTTTGCGTCAAAGGTAGTTGAGAAGTGCCTCAAGATTGGTGGTGGTGACTTTTTGAGCCGCTACCTGGATCGTGTTTGCGAGGGCCGGACCGACCGCCCCCGTATCCCGCTCATCGACATTGCCAGCGACCAGTATGGCAACTACCTGATCCAGTACATCCTGACCCACGCCAGCCCCCAGCACCGCGAGATTGTGGCCGCACACATCCGCAAGCACATGGTCTCGCTTCGTGGTTCCAAGTTTGGCTCCCGCGTTGGTATGCTTTGCACCAACCCGGCTGTTGCAACTCGCCCTGGTCCCGGTGTCGGTCCCTCGGTTGGCCGCCTGCCTCCCCGCTATGGTTTGTTGTTATTTTGTCCCCATTATCTTTGACCTTAATCACTAACATGCTTTCCCGTGTATTAGCAGGCGCAGCTCCGTCTCGTCACCGCTCCGGCGCTGGAACCCCGGCCCTTTACAGCCCTGAGTAGGCACTTACCCATGAAAGTTACCCCAAGCTCGGTCTCAAATTTTCTTGTGTCTCCTCTCTTCTCTTTTTCTTTTGTCTGCATGTTTGTTCCACTTTTCCCCTTCCGATATGCGTGCTCTACACACCATCATATGACCATTTTCCTTTTCTGCATTTCGGTTATGAGCTATCTACACGTCAAACATCCTACGCTCGCAGTGCTACTGCCTGCAATGAGCTACTTGGACACAGCATCTTTACAGTTTTGCAATATTTTTGCGCTTTTTTCGGATCTCAGAAGTGCTGTCATGGGAGGTGGGCGACTACCATGGCACACGCATTATCATCTATATGTTCTTCAAGTTGTTGAACATTCATTGCAAAGGGCCAATGGCCGGGAACTTTGAAATAGAACAGAAATATTCGCGATACTATTATTTTTGAATGCAAACGGGGGGAGGACACGGGGAGGAAAAGGAGAAAAGGAAGAAGAAGATTACAACAAAATACAGGGAGGGGGAAAGGTATGGTGGCGATGCAAGTTTCAATCGGTTTGTCTTTGCACTGCATGGAGCGAGACTTGTTTTTTACTCTTTGGCAGGGGCAATGGGGGACAATCAAGAAAGCCATAGTAAGGCCGCACTGGCACAAATACGGTTGCATGTTAGGTTTTTGTTTTATCACACGGCGGAGGAAAAGCATCTTTGAGCATGTTTCGACGACTCTCGCACAGCACGCAGCAGAGGTCGATATTTATGTCTTTTAAATATCTACAGAGTAAACAAGAGCAGCACAAATAAAAATAGCCAAACATATTCAACCAAAACGCCATATGATCATAATCTCGTGATACAAAATACAAGTCATAGATGAGTCGTGAGCCAACAAAGCGAGAAGCGATAGAATAGGCTTTGTGGTTTATGAGCTGCAGCTGCACTGCATGGCACGCTGTTTGGCCGGGACATCCTGTGTCCAGCGCACCTCCTCGGCGGCATCACCGCTATAGGTTTGGTGATTGCCAGCATCGCCAATGACAGAGGTAGTTTGGTGCCACGAATCAGCAAAAGGGTTCAGGGCCATGTGCATGATGCGGCGCAGGACGTCGCGCTCGCCGTCCTTTTCGACGCGGCGGATGACTTCGTCGAGGACCCAGCCGCGGGGGACAAAGTTGGGGTTGACGGCCTTCATGGCGGCGATGCGGGCGTCGTCGTCGCTGGTTGGGCCGGCAGCAACTCTGTCAGCCCACTTGGCGAGCCAGTCGGCGACCTGGCGGCGGCCGGTCTCTTCGCCAACGGCAGCGGTAACGCCCTCTCTGTAGAAGAACTTGGCGGCGGTGTCGCGGCGGCCCTGCTCGGTGGCAATGTCGGCGATGCGGACGGAGCTGAGGCGGCGGAAGAACATGTTGAAGTCGAGCTCGATCTGCTCCATGACGTCGAGCAGGCCGGTGATGAGGGGGTCCATGTCGTTGACGGCGGCCAGGTCGGCATCGGACGGCGGCGGCAGGCCGAGACGCTTCATGAACAGCTGCTTGTAGGTCATCAAGAAGATGTTCTTGTACTCCTCGCCGACGCGCATGATAATGTCCTCGGCATGGCTGGCCAGCTCGGCGGCGGCACGCTCGACGCTGGGCGGGATCTGCGACGAGTCGACCGTTTTGGGCTCGGTAGACTCAGTCTTTGCGTCGGAGGACGTGGACGCATCGACTCTGGCCAAACCAATCACGCCCTCGTCGGCAAAGGCCTTGTCGTCGACGCGGTCGCCGGCGGCCAGCAGCTCGCCCAGCGACTCGCCAAAGCGCACCAGGTTCCACCAGATAATGGACGGCTGGTTGCGGTAGCTGTAGCGCAGGTGGTGGTCGTCGTGGTTGGGGGTGTAGCTGGGGTCAAAGTTGTCGAGAAAGGCAAAGGGGCCAAAGTCGAGCGACAGGCCGAGCACAGACGTGTTGTCGGTGTTGAGCACGCCGTTCATGAAGCCGTAGACCTGCCAGTGCGCGACAGTGCGCGCATTCCGGCGCACAATCTCGCGGTACAGCCGCGCATAGCGGTTCTCGGCCGACGTCTCTGTTGTAGATTCGGTGGCAGCCTCGGTAACGTCTTTGGCGACGCCGCGCTGCGGGTTGAGCAGACGCTCGACGCTGCCGTTGTCGGGCGCCACCTTGCGGTCCACCAGCCGCGCCGGCAGCCGCTCCCAGCCGCCGTACACGGTCTCCGCCACATAGTCGGCCAGCTTTTTAATGAGGGTGCGGTCGCCGCGCGTCCGCAGCAGGTCAAACGTGCCCAGCCGCAGCCAGCTCTCTGCAAACCGCGCCACAATCGCCGCCGGCTCCAGCGCCTCGCGGTGCACCAGCACTTGCGGCAGCAGCGTCAGCGACAGCGCGCGCGTCGACGGAATGCCCAGCGCGTTCAGCGCCTCGCTCACCACAAACTCCCGGATGCTCGACCGCAGCACGGCGCGCCCGTCCGCAAACCGGCTGTACGGCGTCATGCCCGCTCCCTTGAGCTGCAGCTCCAGCGTGCGGTCCGGCCGCTCGGCTGTCGGCGCGGGCACCTCGAACAGGCTGATGGCGCGGCCGTCGCCGAGCTGGCCGGCCCACTGGCCAAACTGGTAGCCGCCGTAGCACTGGGCCCACGGGTAGTTGGAGTCGGCTTTAGGGTTAGGGTCAGATTCGTCCCACCCCCAGAGCTTGTTGCCGGCGACCGTGTTGGTAAAGTCGGGGGTGGCGGCCTCGGCGTCGGCGATGGAGAGGTCGCGCAGGGCGGCCGGCGAGACGGCCAGGACCTCGGGATCTTCCTGCTCTTCGGGGCGGACCCAGGTGAAGAGGGCGCCGCGGACGATGCGGGGGCCGAGCTGGGAGTCGCGGTCTGCGGCGTGGGAGGCGGCGGGCGAGGGGAACTGGGGGTCTGGGGGCAGCGACTGGGTAAACTTCCAGGACTTTGGGAGGTCTGCGAGGGTGTAGCGAGACATTGCGGTGGTTGTGTGGATAGTGTGGGAGCGAGTCGGGCGAGTCGGACAAGTCGAATGGGGAAGACGACGGACGGCGACGGCACGGGCGGCCGCTCGAAGCATAAGGTAGGCAGGCGGGTATTGGTATATATAGAGTGAGGCGAAGGTGAGGTAAGAGCCGAGGTGAAAGTACTATATAGACGAGGTATATGAGCAGCTGAAATGGAAGGAGCGACTTGTTGCTTCGAAATCCAAGATCCGGGGTTTGTATACGAGTAGGCGTTGTTATCAGATATACGTCGACGGTATCCGATGCTGGCGGGTAAAAGTACTGATTCTTCAGCTTTGTATTTTTCTTGGATTTATTCTATATTTCACAATTCATCTAGTTTGCATCCAACCTAGTTTATTCACGCGAATATCAGAAAGACTCGGATCTTGCAGGGGTGGGCGATGCCGTCATCAACTGCTGGCACTCCACCTTTGGTCGACATGGTACTACTCTGTACAGAGGTGTTTTGCATCGGATGAGAGGGGGAAAATCTAGAAAAATAACAAATATATAATCGATATATACAAACATAAATGAAGATAAATACTTCTCAGCCATTGCAATCTCGGATTCGCATATCAAGAGACTGCGCTGAAGAAGAAGCAGGAAGAGCAGGAAGGAGCAAACCCCGGTCCCACTCTTTTTATTTCCTCTCTTTCCCTCCTCTTTCCTCTTTGGATCTTGGGCATCGGCATTCAGCGGGGATGGGTCGGTCTTTGGGATCTCTGGCGGTCGAGCTCTAGGCTCTAGGCTGTAGGCTGGGCACCGCGTGTTTGACAGCATGCAGCGTCGATTATCTGATCAAGTATTCGGTAATCACAGCGTCACAGCTGTCAGCCTGTAGGATGTACTTTGATCACAAGCTTTGTGGTGGAGGCGCCTTGCATACTGCATCCATCGAGGTTACAGGCGTTCAAGCGAGTGCGCTGTAATCCTTCGCCTGTATTCGGGCGATTACTCATCATTACGACTGTGCCGAGTTTCTGCTGAGCTGTTTCTGCCGTCTTTTGACTCTTGAGAGCATTTCTCTTCAACGCCACAACTTCAAACACGATTCTCTCGACGACAAATCATAGGGTCATCGTCATCTCAATTCTACTAGATATAGCACACACTAACAAAGCAGTGTAAAAACAACAAACTAGCAGTCAACCGGTGAGCATTGAAAGCCGTTGAAGGGATGATCTTAGTCGGTCTCTTTTGTTTGACACGTCACATTCCGAGGACTACTGTAAGTGAGGGCGACGACTAATCAATAATTCATTTGGTTGATATTCCACTTTGCACGACTAAACAATCTAGACAGACAAAACATCATGACCCTGAGTCGGCTGGATATGTCATCGCCCCGAGTGTGCCTGACGCTGTGTCTGGCCGGGTGAGACTGCAACGCTGAATAGTAATCAATGTGCATTCTATTGTGTTTGTCTATTGTTTGGGCATTAGCTGTTTTAGCTGTATTTTAGCTATATAAAGTAGAATATCAGAGCAATGCCGACTGAAGATCATGCCTCTCTATTGGGTACATCGTGAGATCAATATCACCTCTGCCGTGTAGGCTTTTCGTTGATTAGTATTCTTCACACAAGTAATCATTATGTCTCCTTGCGGAATATCTCTCATATCACTCTCATATCAACTCTCATCAACAACTCCTCATCCCATCCATCCAGCCCTGTCCTACATGCATACGCAGTCTTACCTGACCCTGATCAGCCGCCGACATCCTACTGGGTACTGCTAATACCACTCCGACTTCCGTGCGTCAGCACTCTATTGCAGGCGTTGATGCCAAGTCGCCAGTCGACCACGATATTACGAAAATAAAGTCAACACGCGAGCATTGAGGTTAATTTGAGTATCGTGAGTTTGATCCTGAATTTCGAGATTATATAATCAAGCCAATTGAGCTCTCTTGATATCCCTCACCGCCTTGCCTCTTTCCCGTTCCGTCATTCTGCCTCCCCTGTCTATTATTCTCCCGCAGCTGGCCATGTGTTCTCCATCCGGCCCCTCCAATGGCGTCATCCTAGCTATCCTTCTCTCTACTTCGTAACGCTGTAACCGACGCCAACAGCAAGCAACAGACAGCTTGAAACCCCCATTCTTGACACACCCACCTTTGATATCCGGTGTATTCTCTTCAGTGTTTTTTCATGATTTTTCTCAATTTATTAATAATTATGAATGACGCTCTCATCGCCATTTGCCTCGTCAATCACCTCGACAATCACCTTGATGGACCACCAATCACGGCAGAATCAACAATGCCATTTAGCACTACGATGTATTTATACTGTTAGCTACTTCTTCACCAGGATATCCTCATCCAGCTGTCGTGCTGGACAGCCAGCATCACATAATCAATAGCTCCGTCGCCATACTGTAAAAGGCATGCTAGCTGCTGTCGCTGTTTCGGCTGTCCGTTGTCGGCTCTCTACACCCACTTACCAATACAGCAAGAGTGTCGCTCGTGCCTGCTGTTAGAATCCGTAGAATATAAACCGTAGCCACTTCCACCTCCATACAAAACAGCATCCACGTAATCTCAATGCTTCTGTCCATCACCAGATTTACTCCTCGCTCCCTCGCTCCCCGACTCACTCAATACACCCCCAGAACCTACACCCGCTTCGTGAGAAACCACACAACCTTCACAATGGCCGCTGTCGACCCCGCCCTGTTCGCAAAGAACCTCCCCGGCCTCGAGCTCAACGACGGCACCACCATCCCCGTCGTCGGCTACGGCCTCGGCACCGCAAACTACAAGGGACCCTCCGCCAAGCCCTTTGACCAGAAAATCGTCGACGCCACCGTCGCCGCCATCAAGGCCGGCTTCACCCACCTCGACGGCGCCGAGGTCTACGGCAACGAGGAAGAGCTCGGCGCCGCCATCAAGGAGGCCCAGGCGGCGGGCGTCACCCGCGACCAGCTCTACATTGTCACAAAGTACAACCCCAAGCCGGTTGACAATGCCGAGTCCGTTGCCGATGCTTTTGATTTGTCCCTCAAGAAACTGGGCGTCGACCGCGTCGACCTCTACCTCATCCACAGCCCGTTCTGGAAGGGCGTCACCGACGCGCAGCTGCAGTCGCGCTGGGCCGAGGTCGAGGCCATCCACAAGTCGGGCCGCGCCACCACGATCGGCGTCTCCAACTACCTCGCGCACCACCTCGACGCGACGCTCAAGACGGCCACCGTCAAGCCCGCCATCAACCAGATCGAGTTCCACCCGTACCTGCAGCACGTCACCGACAAGGGCGACCTTGTGAAATACCACCGCGACAACGGCATTGCGCTGTCGGCGTATGCGCCGCTGACGCCGCTGGTGCGCGCGCCGGGCGGGCCGGTGGATGCCGTGTATGAGAAGCTTGCTTCCAAGTACGGCGTCACGGCCGGCGACGTCGGCCTGCGGTGGGTGATTGACCAGGGCATTGTGGCGCTGACGACGAGCGGCAATCCCGATCGGCTGCAAAAGTACCTGCCGTCGCTGTCGAGCTTCAAGCTGACGCCGGAGGAGGTGGCGGAGATTTCGGCGGCGGGCAAGGACACGCACTACCGGGCGTTCTGGAATCACATCTTTGACAAGGATGACCGGTCATAGGTAGATAGATGTTAATGATGATGAATTATTGAAGTTTGAAGAAGTGATGTGGAGTGGTAAGGCTGCAATAGTGATTCAAAATAAGCATAGAGTAAGCAAGTAGAGTAAGCAGTAAGCAATAAGCACAAGGCTACGACGCAATGCAACGTGATAAATGATGTGACGCGGTATTGCGACGCTCGCTGTCATATTGATGATATAAGCAAGAGGTAATAAGAAAGCAAAAGCAAAACAATCAAAGTAAAAACAAAACCAGACAAAAGAAACGCCATCCCATCCATGCATAATGATACCTTTCCCATCTTTCATCTCCCCCCTGTCAACACTCTCCCCTCTACACCTAATCACTCCGCAGCATAGACTCCACGAGATCGCCCAGGGGCCCCCAGAAATCCTTGCCGCTCGCAAGCCCGTGCTCGTCGATAAACAGCACGTACTGCTTGAAGCTCGTGTTCAGGTGCGGCTCCAGCCCCAGCTCGCGGATCACAGGGTAGTGGTGGCAGTAGATGTGCGCGTACACGCGGTACATGCGCTTGAAGATCTGCTTCATCAGCGACGTAAAGTTCTTGGGGAACGGCACGCCGATGCGGCTGGGCATGACGGTCTCGTTGTCGATCGTGCTCTGCACCCACGCCATGAGCTGCTCAATGTACGCGGGCGCGGGCATCTTGGTGGGTTTCTTGTAGTTGTCATTGTCCTGCCAAAGGTACTCGAACTCGTCGGTGGCTTTCATTTCGGGGCACGACTGGGGGGAGCAGAATTCGGTAATGGCGCCGTAGAGGAGGTTGATTTGGTTGTAGAAGTCGACCACTGCGAGTAGCGAGCGTTAGCGAGCGAACATTGCAAACTGCGAGCGAAGCGAGTAGTGAGCGATCTTGCGAGCGCAGCGAGCTCAGTACGAGCGCAGCGAGCTGTAACAACTCAAACACGAGCTTCAACGAGCGAAGAAACAAAACAAAGCGAGCGCAGCGAGGAAACAAAAAACAAACTTACTGTTGACAGCCAGCCACTCATTCTCGTCTTCACCTTCCGGCAGCTTCACAACCTTGCGCAGCGAGCCGCCACCCAGAGTGGCCTCGGCATACTGGCGCAGCTGGTACGAGGTGTTGCCGCCCTTGCCCGGCGCGCGGGGCCGGAACTGGTTGCGCGTGCGCTGGTTTCTGTAGAGTTAGCGAGTGGTCGAGGTAGAACGGATAAAGGGACGTACACTGTTGTGAGGAGAGAAGCCATTGTGTTGATAATGATGAGAGGTAGAGGTAGATTGGGAAGAAGAAGTCAAGAGGTCAAGAGGTCAAGTCATCAAGCAAGAGCTCTGATTGCGATAAGGCTGTGGAATGTTTACGTTGTTGCCGCATTGGTACGGTTGCCCAGGGCTCCATAGCTGAGGGGTGGCGTGTACTGTGTGTTTAGTGTGAATACTGTGTTGTGTACGGTGTTATAAGTGGGTCTCATTAACATCACCATCGCGATATCAAGATCTTAAACGAAGAGATCAAGACATCCAGTTTGCCATTTGCTTTAATAATATTACAGAAATTATAAAGGGTTTTAACCTAGATTCTTGTTTGCGAAAAAGAACGCGAAAAAAAAAAGACAGAGTCTATCGTGCCGAAATAGCCTCAATGCAGCCGGCCGCCCGCATGCCGACATCTACCCCGATGCAATCTACCCCGACGCGATCCTACCAAGAAGATACTACAGCTATACTAGATATATCCACTTCGTTCATGGATTCCCCGCTGATGATCACGGCTAAGTTGGTGCAGGCTGGGCTGGGGTAAAGTCATCCCTGCTATGGTTGATGACGGTCTCGGCGTGATGCACAGCGAGGTGGAGGGTGAGGCAGGGCGGTTGTAGAGAAGTCTCGCGCAGGGCATATTAAGGTGGCTTGACTGAGAAAGTTCTCTGACGAGTCTCCCTTGATAACCAGTCATAAAGTCACGATGAAATTGTCACTGGTGCTGGCCCTGGCCGCCGTCGCATCGGCTGCTCCCCCGCCGTCCATCGCGCGCTGCAAGATTGTGCAGTCATACAACGTCCACCGGACGGCCGCGTCGCTCGCCGAGTCCAATGCCACCACGCCCCTCCAGGTCGGCAACGGCAACTTTGCCTTTGGCGCCGACATCACCGGCCTGCAGACCTTTCGGCCGTTCAACACGCTGTCCACATGGGGCTGGTACAATTTCAGTCTGCCCGCCGGCAGCACGCCCGACACGTTTGTGAGCACCAACGTGTCCAGCCATGGCCGGCAAGTGCCGTACGACTTTCCCGACACGGCCCATCCCAACATCTCCGACTGGCTGATCCAGAACCCGCACCGCCTCAACCTTGCGCGTATTGGTTTAGACTTTGGTAGGAACGTGTCCGAGACAGACATCACCAATGCGACACAAACACTCGACCTCTGGACGGGCGGGCTCAAGTCCAACTTTGTCTACAACAACACCGCCGTCGAGGTCGAGACCTGGTCGCACCCCGAGCAGGACATGCTCGGCATTGCCATCCGCTCGGACCTGCTGGCCGCCGGCGACCTCGGCCTCTTTATCGACTTTCCCGTCCCCGAGCAAAACAAGAAGTTTGAAGAGTTTATCGGCGCGCAAGATTTTTCTAACTCGACTTTTACTTCCGAAAACTTCACCACCTACTTTGACCCCTGGTACGGCACGATCCAGCGCACGCTCTACAGCGACGACGGCATCCCCGACCACGCCGCCACCGCCAACGGCTCGTCCTACTACCTGCAGCTGCAGTGGAACAACTACGGCCACTTTACCGGCCCGACGCCGGGCACGCGCGGCCGCTACGTGCTGACGGCGGCCAACTCGACGGAGCTGCTCTTTGTCGTGGCCTTTTCCAGCGAGGGCGACTTTGTGCCCATGACGTACGGCGGCGTCACCGACGAGTCGGCCGACTGGTGGGCCAACTACTGGACGACCGGCGCGTTTGTCGATCTCGTCGGCGCGGGCAACAGCACCGAGGCCAAGGAGCTGCAGCGGCGCACAATCTTGTCGCAGTACCTGACCGTCGTCAACTCGGCGTCCTCGAATCCGCCCCAAGAATCTGGTAGGTCTTTGTAGATAAAGTGTCGACAGCAAGCTAACAGACAGGCCTCGTCAACAATGGCTGGTACGGCAAGTTTCATGTAAGTTTTTATGGATAATTCCCTTTCGTGTTGCTAACGGACAGCTCGAAATGGTCTTCTGGCACCTCGCCCACTTTGCCCGCTGGGGCCATGCCGACCTGCTCGCCCGCAGCCTGCCCGGCACCTATGCGCGCTTCCTTGCGTCGTCCGTCGCCCGCGCCGCGCGCCAGGGGTACGCCGGTGCGCGCTGGGGCAAGATGTCCGACCCCACCGGCCGCAGCGCCCCCGGCCAGATCAACGTGCTGCTCGTCTGGCAGCAGCCGCACCCGCTCTACTTTGCCGAGCTGCAGTACCGCACGCGTCCTGACGCCGCTACGCTAAAAGAGTGGGACGCCATCGTGACGGCGACGGCCGACTTTATGGCGTCGTTTGTCTACTGGAACGCATCGTCCGCGCACTACGACCTGGGGCCGCCGCTGTACGTGGCGGCCGAGACGGGCGACCCGTTTGCGAGCCGCAACCCGGCCTTCGAGCTGGCGTACTGGCGGTTCGGTTTGGACGTTGCCATCCAGTGGAAAGAGCGGCAGAACGCGTCTGTCCCCGCCACGTGGAAGGATGTGCGGGCCAAGCTGGCGCCGCTGCCTACTGTTAACGGTACATACGCAACCTACGAGGGCATCCCCAACATGTGGACAGACCCAGAGACGGTCACCGACCATCCCGCCGTCGCCGGTATCTACGGATGGCTGCCGCCGACCGACGGTGTCGACGTGGACATTATGAGAAATACCGCCAGCAAGATCCACGACGTCTGGGACTTGGACAACAGCTTCGGCTGGGATTTTCCGCTGCTTGCAATGAATTCTCTGAGGCTCGGCAACGTGTCCCAGGCCGTTGCGTACCTGCTCGATGCGCGCTTCCAGTTTGACGACGCCGGCTATCCCTTGGGCGGCGCGCGCGTGGCGACACCGTACATGCCGAGCAGTGGTGGGCTGTTGCTGGCGGTGGCGATGCTGGCGGGTGGCTGGGACGGCGAGGCCACACCGGCGCCGCACTTTCCCAGCTCATGGCACGCCCAGGTGGAAGGGTTCACGAAGCAGATTTAGAGGTGTCTTCTAATATTTCTCATATTCAATTATTTCTGATTATTTCTTGTTTATTTATAGACCTCGCCTTTGGCTCAAAACAGGGGGTCTAGCTAGCAGCAATAAAGAGTCTTGTGTTTCGTTTTCTTTGTTTAAGTTCTTGAAGAAGTCTTGCAGACGTTCCTTGACAAGTCCTCTGGACTTGTTTAGAAATCCCTCGGACCTTCGGTCCTCGGTCCTCAGGTCAGGCCTAGAACAGAATCTCGCCCATGTTCTCGCCCTCAAAGCCCAGCACGGACAGCTTCTTCACGCGCGCCTTCTCCGCAACCTTGTCCGCCGCCTTCTTCGTCTTGGCCAGCTCCGCCATCACCTCCGCGTCAATCGCATCGTACCCCGGCGGCGTCTCGTCGTCCCGGTCAATGTCAATCTCGCCCAGCAGCAGCACGTTCTCGCCGCGCACCAGGTACGTGCCGCGCGGAATGTCCGCGTACAGGCCGTGGCCCGCTGCCGCCGCCGCTGCCGTCTCTGGCGACGTCTCTGGCGCAAACGACGCAGGAGGCAAAAACGTTCTCTCCACAGCGTTTTGTAATATTAAGTTGGCTTTAAGTCAGCACGTTTCTGTAAATACTCAAAAGAAGACCTACCAAACTGATCCCATGTTCTTAGTACGCCGAGGACTTTGCGGCCGTCGCGCAGGACGACAATCAATTTTTCTGTCTGTCAGTACTTGTATCTCGCTACTGTCGTTCTAGTGCGTACTATCTGTGAGGTCAAGGAGCTGGGCGGCGGTGGTGAACATCTGGGCGGGCAGCTGGGGCTGCTGCTGTGGCGGGGGCGGGTGGCGGAGCTGGTTGCCGGCGCCGGGCGGCGGCTGATCTGAGAGCGAGAGGTTCTCCATTGTGGTGTAGAGGTCTGGGGTGTGGTGTCGTGGGTGCCGTGGGGTGTCGATGCAGGGATGGTCACGATGTCGCCCTTGAGCTCGAGGTGTCGTCGGTGGTGGAGGTGGTAGGGCCGTGTCCGTTTCTTAACAGACAGAGACGACTAAAGAGACAGCTGGGTATCTAAAAGGCTATGCGTCGCAAGTGCCTCGTGTGCGCAGAGTGTAGTGTCGAGAGAGCTGTGGTGGTTGCTAGAGGTCGTCCAGCCAGATCCCACCCACTCAGTGACGACACGCCGTAGCGCCAAATGTGGGATTTTCACACCGTACTCTGTAGAGCGTATATCTGCACCGCCACAGCGACGCCACAGTATGAACTGTCGGGCAAATCTTTCTGTCAACGGTAAGCCTGTCAATAATTCTAGTGTATTATTGTAATAATTTTTATTTTGATATTTCTTGATATTATTCTATTCTAGCCCATTTGTACAACTGAAAGATCATATACAGATCTCATTCAGTCATGAGTTGTACCTGGACGCATCACTGATGAAAATGCGGGCACTATCCCTTATCGGCCAATTACATCTCCTCATCCGCATCGATAAGTCAGCCAGCCTTCTCCGTATTACTATGATTGATACAGGAACACACGAGGCCTTGTCGCCCCACATTATTTATTAGTCGGCACGAGAGGGCAGGCGCCGAGTTTAGCAGGAGCGGCAGAGAGACACTCCAAGATACTTTCGCAAGGCTGAGTCTTTCAATACATTCAGGTATTACTGAGTCTGTGAAATTTTTTATTTAGGCCATGATGCAAACACCTAAAATTTATTGTCCTTGTTGTCGTCACGACGCTTTCGGGAGTTGTCTGTAACAGCTCCCTCTAGTGATCTCCTCTGCCAACTATCACACCACGATAGACACCGCAATTTGTCGAATATGTTCTTGAAACTTGTGTGCACTGATACCCGAGGACAGCAACATATTTGACATGCCTCTCAAGCCGAGATATATGCGCATGAGGCAGGATGACCTTGCCTGGGAGAAAGGCGACAAAGAGGCTGAGACGTGGGAAAGGTCATTACTCAAGGCGCAGGTATACCGCGACATTGGCAGTTTTATTAATAAACACAGACCTGGGGAACCTCTGCAGCTTCACAGGCCGATCAGAGGCGGGTATAACATATTCTTCCGCCTGGAGTACAAGGATGGCTCCTCGGCTGCTCTCAGAATCCCCTGCAAAGGTATTTGTGAATGTACTCTGTATGGTCGGGGTTGATCTGGCAATTGCTGAACCACGATAGGAATAGTAAAGTGTCCGGACGAGAAAATCCGCTATGAGGTCGCAACGATGCGGTACATTGCGGCGAACACCACGATCCCAGTTGCAAAGGTCTACCATTATGGTACCGCAGCAGAGAACCCTACTGGTCTGGGACCGTTTATCATCATGGACTACACAGAGCACGAGAGGACAATGTCGGAGGCTCTCAATGACCCCCTTCTCAACTCGCGCGAGTCGCATGTCCTGGATCCCGACGTCAGCACAGAGAAGCTGGAAGTTCTCTACAGGCAGATGGCCAACATCCTGTTGCAGCTGTCCAGGCTGACATTCGACCGCATTGGATCACTGGTTCAAGATGAACATGGGAAATTTCATGTGTCTGGACGACCCCTGACTATGAACATGAACTCGATCCTCGAGTTTACAGAGGCGCCTCCGTCTCTGTTGCCAAACCAGCAGTATTCGACTGCTACGGAGTGGTACGCTGCGCTCGCCGACATGCACCTGACGCAGCTGGTATTCCAGCACAATGACGCTGTCGAGGATGAGGAGGATGCGAGAGACAAATACGTTGCTCGCCAGCTGTTTCGGCGGTTGGCTGCACAAGGTCGCCTCGAATTCGAAGTGGATGCGAAAGAGGACCGTCAAAACGTCGACGAGGCAGCATTTCGCGTGTTCTCGGAAGACTTGCGTCCCTCCAACGTGTTGATCGACAAGGACCTCCGCGTGGTCGGCGTGATTGACTGGGAGTTTGCCTACATTGCGCCGTCGCAGTTTTCCTTTGATCCGCCCTGGTGGCTACTCTTGAAGGCGCCGGATGAGTGGTCCGACGGGGGCTATGTTTCTTGGATGGAGACATATGAGCCGCGCTTGGAGACGTTTTTGCGTCTCCTAGAGGAAGAGGAAACAAAGCTGCAGGATTCTGGAAGCACCAATGGTAACGGAGGAGTGCGTCTCTCGCAGCAGATGCGCAAACGCTGGCAGAGCAGAGCATGGATGGTCAACTACGCGGCCAGGAACAGCTGGGCGTTTGACTTTATCTACTGGAAGTTCTTGGACGCGGGCTTTTTTGGACACAACGAGAACGGCGACCATCGTGAGAGGCTCGGCATGCTCACCAAGGCTGAGGCGGAAACCATGGAGCAGTTTGTAAAGATGAAGATGCAGGAACGCAGCGAGCGAGCCTTGGCCGAGTGGAATGATGAGAGTGCAGCGGCAAGGCTCTCCCAGTTTACCGCCTGACTCCACTCTCAGAGTACTCTGTACAAGTACTCGTACTACGAAGTTCGGCAAACTGAGTGGGTATCATGCCGCAAACTTGTACTTCGTATGATTCCAAGTGACAGTTGCAAGAAGCTCGCTACTTGGAAACTGCTGTTTATAGTTTGTGAATTCAATAATTCGGCTAATAAGACTGAAAACAAGTGTCTAGACATATTAATAAAGATCTGACTTTGGCCTCGCGGTGTCGGCTTTAGTGTAGGTGCACGTGACTGATCACGGACTCTAACAGAATACTAGTTACGAAGTAGTGTTAGGCCGAGTCAAGAACCGGGGCATGGATTGCGTCTCTTGGGCCTATTGTCTCTTGTGCTTCTTGTGCCTTGTGCCTTGTCTCTTCTTTGCTTCGTTCCAACATTGCCATCTCGCAGCACCTTTCTCCAGCCACGGCGACACTCCGACTGTCGATTGCTTCGATCTCACTCTCAAATCTGCGCCTCTTCAGCATACCCTATTCCACCACATGTGTGCCTGTCGATGACCTCCCTCAACGGGATCTGAGGCGTCGCTTTCTTCTTTCTTCTTCTTGTCTTTTTTTTCTTTTAGCCTTTGGCTTCCTTTCGCCTTGCCTCGACTATCTGTCACGACGACGCCGAAGTCACCTCATTATTATATTCAGTTGCATTGACATTGACGCCTTTCAACGATCACTCGCGGCCGAAAACCTGTCGCGACAGCCTCTGCAAATCTACCCCCGATCTCCGATCTCGAGTCCCAATCGACCACTCCTCGACTCTCCCTCCTCCTCGTCTTTATATACACAAACACACGCAATGGCCACTACCGACTCACATCCCGGCGGCCTGCCTTCTAGCAGCAACGATATCGCTGCCTCGGATCGCCTCCAGTCGCTTCAGCATGCCGTATACGCCATGAGCCAGGGCGGCAGTGCCGCAGCCTCCTCTGCCGCCGCAGCCCCCGGCCCGGCCAGCCAGAGCCAGTCGAAACGCGACAAGAAGCGCCAGCTGCTGACCGACCGCCTGGCTGAGATGTCCGAGCGGTTTGGCCGCGACCGCGACGCCACGTACCGCGAGCAGCTGCACCAAATCCAGATCGACACGAACCTGGTCATGCGGCTCGACCCCTACACAGACAGACCCCTCGACTTCCTGGGCCAGGACCGTGCCTCGCGCGACCGGGAAACCAACCGCGATCCCGACCCAGAAGGCCGTGGCGGCGGTCGCAGCGTGATCGAAATGGCTGGCCCGACGTTCCAGCAGTGGGTGCAGGAGATTGAGGATCTCGTCGAAGAGCGCGATGCCGAACTGACGAAGCAAAAGGTTTTTATTTCGCCTCTTTTTGTTTTATCTACAAGACTAACATTCTAGTTTGAATACGAGAAAAAGGCACAAGAGCACAAAAACACACACGCCTTCAAGACCGACACGGCTGCCCGCGAGCACCGCCACTTGTCGGCGACCCTGCGCGAGCGCCTGACCAACACTATCACTGCCAAGAAGGTCCGGCTCACCAAGGAGAAGGAAGCCCTTGAGATCTCCGACGCTTCGGCGCTGCTGCTGCACCCCAACCAGTTCTCCATCACCAACCCTGCCAGTCCCGGCGGCGCACACAGCAAGCGCGCCACGCGCCTGCGCCAAACGGCCGACGACCTGGCTAACATTGTGGGCAGCGGCGGCGCAGACGCTCGCAAGCGCAAGAGAAACGGCGGCGACGACGACGGCTCGCCGGCCCCGCAGCGTCGTTCCGATAACAACGGTACGACCGCGCTCTGGCACGGCGATCGTCTGGGCTACCGCAAGGTGACGGGCCCCGTGTACAGCATCGACAAGCTGTTTACCGACAAGGAGCTGAGCATGTGCTACAACAACGCGGCCCTCGCCTCGCACAAGTACCTGCTGTCGCACCGCACCAAGGTCAACAGCAACGGCGAGCTCGTGTCGTCCAACTCGGACACGGAGTCGGGCGACGAGGACGCCAACACCAACGGCAGCTACCGCGACGCGACGCCGCTCGCGGCCGTCGGCATGGAGCGCGCGCCGTCGCACGCCACGCGCAGCACGCGCGGCGCCAACAACGCCAGCGCGCAAAACAATGCCAACTTTGTCGACGACCGGCTCGTCGGGCTCGAGGCGCTGACCAACTTTGAGATGCCGGCGAACCTCGAGAAGCTGGCCGTCAACGAGCCCAAGATGCCGCCCATGTTTATGAACAACTACGCCAAGCCGCACAGCAAGATGGACGCCAACACGCCCGCGACGCTCTCGGGCGACGACGTCAACTCGGACCTCTCGGTCATCAAGACGCTGCGCCAGTACGAGCGCGCCCACGGCGTCGGCTCCAACTTTGACAACCAAAACGGCGGCCGCAAGGTGCTCGAGGCCACGGCCTTTTCGCCCAACGACAGCCGCTACGCCGCCTACCTCAAGCACGACCGCCGCGACGACCCGGGCGAACACCTGCGCAAGGACCTGCGGCTGCCCGCCGTCAATGGTGCGTCGTCGTCGTCGGCGGCGCCAAACACAGCAAACGGCAACCACCCGACGAGCAGCGTGCGCGACGAGCCCGTGACGCCCAGTCATGGTGCCTCTGGACCGTCGCTGCTGAACCCGCTGCACGCGACGCCGATGAGCCGGCAGAGCAGCCAGGGCGGCGCGGCCATGAGCCGGCAGGGCAGCAACACGCGCGCCCAGCGGAAACGCAACATATAGTTTCTCTTTGAAAAATATGTCTTGTTTGGTTTTTTGCTGGTGTTTGTCGGGTTACGTTCGGATGGTGTCATGGTTATGAGAGTTCCTTTCTTTTTACTCTACTGTTTTGCTTCTTTTTGTTTACTGCTACTTCTATTATTCACTCGTCTCGTTGGACAGTATTCTTTGAGACTCTGCTTTTATCTTCTGTTTGCTCTGTTTTCTGTTCTGTTTCTTCCTTCTGTTCGGAGTAGATGCTTTGAGTACTACCTAGAGGTAGACATATATCCTGCTGAAATAAAATCAGTTTATTATTTTGGACTTTATCTATGTTGTGATCATCGTGGATACTATTCTAAGGAGTGAAGCTTTTGACTGAGATCTTCAATTATTTCTTATTTCTGTTTATTTTCAAAGCATCGGTTTTATTTTTAAATGTTTTACATTATATATTTAAACAAACGAAAAATAAAAAGAACATCGGGCAAACTAAAATCAAAATGAAGTGAACGTACAAATTAAAGAAAATTGGCAACATTAATCATAAACACCGGAAAAAATCACGGGCCAAATACCAGCGTGCGCACTTCGATGCTCTCGCGATCTTCAGCGTCCGGCCGTGATCGAGGATCCTCGAATGCCGAGTGTGCCAACCGTCCGCCCTCAACACCGCTGCCCGCCTTTAGTCCTTCGCTGTCAAAACATTCTAGCAGTAGCCGCTCGTCGCCGCGCATGCCGCTCAGATAGTGCCACTCCTGCTCTGCATCGTACCGGATGCCCGCCGTCTGGCCCACGTACGCACCGCGCGACGCCGGGTAGCGGTGCTCGACCGGCACCACATCTTCGTCGCGCACCGTCCGCGACGACGCAAAGGCCAGCGGGAACGTCTCGACCGGCTTCTTGTTCAGCGGGCGCCATACATTGATGATTCGGTAGCGTTTCTGCAGAAGTAGTTCTGCCTCGTCAGGGAGATGCCGGCGCACGCGCTGGGCAGCGGCGGTCGCCGACTGGTCAATGTGCACGCGCGTCACTGGTGTGCGGGCTTCCTTTTCTGTGTCTTTTGTTGGCTGTCCTGGCTTGCCGCGCCGCACGGTGTGGTCAAAGATGACGACACGGTGGGCGCCGGGGATTTGCTGCAGCAGCAGATCCTCCACCTCGGGGTAGTACTTTTCGCGGATGGAGTCGTCGTCGGTAAAGGATGTCTCGGCCGACGGCGGCACATCTTGCACAACCAAAAACGCATTGCGGTCGAGCGATGCCGAGCCGGAAAACTCGTCTTCATGCCCGCGGATGTCTCTGATCAGCACGTCCTGTGTCTCTGTGCCAAAGTTGTTCTGGGGCTCGCCCGGCGGTGGTGCGTCGACGTAGTTGAAGGGTGCGGCGCCGTCGGCCGGGGGTACGAAGAAGTTGAGTTTTGCGACGACGTCGCCGCGAGGAACTGTATCGGGAAGAATGGCCATTTTAGAGGTCTGAAGTCGTGATCAATATGTGAAGTTTGTGATGGTGATGCTGGTGATATCGAGAGTCAACACAACTACAACAACTCATCTTTATACTTTTTTTTTAATAAAAAGACCTCTACCCTACATTAATAATGGCTTGATTTCAAATATATCGAATATACAATGATGTACTTCTTGTCGCCATCCAACCAGTCGAGGCACAGGTGATGATGCTTTCTAATCCGATCACGTCATTGCACCAAACAGGAGGCCAAGTCTTTATTATCAATTGGAGAAACCTGGGGAAACATCCACTTAGCAATAACTGGTTTGCTTTCTTTTGGTTGTCTTCTCCTCATCCTTTGTCTCATCATCGTTTTCCCGCCGAGTCATGTGCGAGCTGTAGGTGCCAACAGCTGCCAACCAACAAGACGCTGCAAACTACCCCATGTATAGACGCACATAGCTCGTGTCTGCCATACTGACTTGCATTCACTGCATTCACTGCATTCACTGCATTCACTGCATTCACTGCATTCACTGTCTACAGCCTGCACTCACTTACATCTCTGCTTCTCGCCACACCGCGTCTGCATTCACTTCGAGGTCTCGCGTCTCGCCCGTCTATATATCCACGTAGAGATGCCCAATTCTTTTTTGTAGCTTCTGTCACTCTCAATAATCACAACTACTGAGAAAACTTCTGTTTCGACAATCTCAAAGATATTTCGCCGTCGTTGATCTCACATCTCTTCGCAGACTGAGCATTTGTCATCGATGATCGACATAAAAACTACCCAATTCAGCCATGTGAGTCCAACACGTGACCCAAGTTTGCGCTCGTCTACTTGCCGTCTGCAGAATTAAGGCGGGGTCGCGTCTAGCGAGCTAATCCTCATCAGGCAATCCAGTAAACATATGGCCCCTACTTTTTTCGCTACGCGGTCCACGGTCCAGAACGCGGTGAGCTCCTTCCCTGTAGAGCCCTGGAGCTGCATCACCACTTTCACCTCCGCGCCGGTCGTTCCTTCCCGTTTTGCGAAACTGCGAATTGCTTCGTTCCTTCCTCAACACACGCCGTATTGACCTGGCTACCGACGCGCCTTCCTTCCCAGCAACGAAAACGCCAAACAAACTGGGCATAAATATCTGCGTCGCCCAACCTTTTCGACAATCCCTCCTTCCCTCCTACATCACCACCAGCGAGACCGCGACTTCCGATAACTGATCTACCAGCCTCACAGCTTTGCAGCTCTCTATCCGAATTCGCAGCCACTTCTGATTATCTCGCTTGACGTTAGCTCCTTCTTGCTTCTGTCACCTTCATCTTTTCGCCGCGTCGACGCGTCTCTTCCCGACTCACGCCCACCGACTGCCTCCGACGACTGTTTTGCCCGCAACGCGCCTTTGGTGTTTCTGTCGACCGACAGTTCTCTACTTGCCCGTTTTCACCAGCACAGCATAAAGCACTCAATCTCCCAGCAGCTCGCGCCTCCTCACCGCGCCGACCTGTTTTCTTCCAATGGACACTCCAGGGCGTCCAGCCGCCAGAGGCGAGTCTCCGGACCCTCTGAGCGAACTCGACATGGACCAAGGGGCCCGTCACACCCCCCACATCCAGTCTTCCGCACTCCGCCGGATCACGCGAAGCCAGCGCTCCGACAGCATGTACTCGCTGGATCAGCACAGCCGCATGCACTCATCGCGCTTCTCCGTGTCGCCACGCAAGCAGACGTTCCATTTGGACGTCGGCAATGACGAGTCTCCGCAGAAGATTCGCGTGACCGTTGAGACCGACAATGGCGACGCTTCCGAAAGCCCCGCCAGCAACGCAGGCAGCCTCGCTGCTGTGCAGATGCCCCAGGCTACAGAGGACCGGGTTAAGCGCCGCCTCTTCCGGGACACCTCGCAGACACCGACGGCCTCGCTCCTTGCTCCCTCTCTCCCTCCCTCGTCCGCCGCCGCCGCCACCGACTACCGCCGCCGCTTACGGAGTTCCTCGCCAATCAAGTCCAAGCCCGCTTCTAAGTCTGCCGCACCCAAGAGTGTCGTGACAAGAACCACAAAGGTTCCTCTGCGCGGACTCTCCGACGACGAGGATGACGAACTGGACATGACCAGTCACTCCGTGGCTTCCGTTGCCCGAGTTCCCGTCGGCACGCCCAAGCCCAAGCGCGGCCGCCCGCGTCGTTCAGGCACACCGATGCCCGTGCGCACCGAGACGAGTCCCCAGGCCTCGAGCCCACAACCGGAGGTCACACCGGCTGCTCGCAAGCCTTCTCCCACCAAACGGGGTCGCAAGCCACGCGCTGCCACACCCAAGGTTGAAGTCAATGACGACGACAACGCTTCCGCCGCCGACGAGCTCGCCTCTGTCGAAGCCACGCCCATGCTGGAGAGCCCCCAGAAGAGGCGCGCGCCCACTCCCGCTTCTCGCGCCACTCCTCGTAGTAGCAATACTCCTGGAGCTGGCCGCACTCCCAGACCAGCACGTGTCCCGCATTTGTCGATTACGCCCTCTCGCACCCCCTCCGCCGCCGCCGCCACTGCCGAGCCTGGTAGTGCAGATCTGACAAGCTCGTTCCGAGTCTCAAGACGCGGTCGCGGTCGTCCTCGTCGGCAGGCTATGGCCCCCGACGAGATGGCTGCAATCGCCGAAGAGAGAGACGAACAGGCCGCAGCAGAGGCGCGCCAAGAGCCAGAGACCGAGCAGGCCGCCGAGCAGTTCAATGACGATGACAACTACGGTGAAGCATCTCCTGACCCGTTCCTCGACCTCTTCCCGGATACGCCCCCAGCATCCCGTTACGTCTACAGTGGACCGCGCATTGCTATCTCTCCGGCGCCGACCTCGCTGTCCTCTGTCGACCTTATCAACGTCCAGACCCCGGCTGCCGAGTCCACGATTATGCGCGACTATGACTACGCCCAGTCGGAATACCGTGGAGCAACCAGCCCACTTGATCTGCTGCGCTCTCAGACCGACTACTCGCCCGAGCCCCAAGTTGCCCAGCAGGCCGAGGATGACGACAGACTGCACTTTTCGAGCGCCCCATCGCCGTTTGTCCAGGAGCATTCCGCGACCCACATCGACATGCCCTCCGAGGCTGGAACCGAAGCCCAGAATGAGGCTGATTACGTCGTGCAAGACCTCCTGATGCAGTCGCCTGCCCTTCCCCAGCTGCCTCAGCCTCCTCAGCCCCGTGCCTTTTCCCAGGAGCAGCCGGCTGTTCTGCCGACCGCTACCCTGCCACAGAGCGAGGTTGGTGAAGCTCACAGCGAAGAAGTCGACCCAGTCCACTTCAGTGATGGCGGACACGTTGGCTCTACTGGTCCTGAATCTGGCCCTGACTATTATCATGGCTTTGATGACGGCCACCAGTACATTGCCGAGTCCGAGCTGGGCAGCTACGCCGACTCTGACCGCGCAGGTAGCAGCACCCCCGGTGGAATGACCCATGGACAGAACACAATTGCCAAGGGCGAGGACTTTAGCATGATCGGACTAGAATCGCTCCAGACCAGCTTCCAGCTGTCCCGCGGCCCGCTGCCCGAGATGGGTGAAGTCACCAGCCGAATCGTCAACCACAGCCTCGATGCTATTCGTCAGGACCATGTTGCCGCACCGGGCAACGACAGTCTCCATGAAGGCGCTAGCTACCTGGATTTCTTGACGGCCGGGTCCAGTCCCTCGACGGCGCCATCGATTATCTCTGCTCGCAACAGCCCGCTCGCCCCAGCCAAGCCAGCCCAGCCTGCCGCTCACACTCCCCCGCGGAAGAACCCGTCGCCCAACAAGAAGGCCATGCCCCTTGCCAAGATTCTTGGTCGCAAGTCGGTTGCCACTCCTCTCCGCGCAGCCGTCGAAGAAGCCTCGCGCAGCACTGGCAAGAGCCGTGACGTGGGCAATGACAAGGTGGACCCCAGAGCCAATGACGCAGACGAAGATCACGATGACGCAGGTGACCAAAGCCACCAGTACAACGACTCATTCAGCGAGATCCCTGACGCTGTGCTTGACGCAGCTGCCGTCGACAACGAGAATGACACCGTCTACTTTTCCAAGCAGCAAGCCGAGCTCACTGGACGCGTCGATACTACTTATATGGCCGAGACTGCACCTCCAAGCTCTCCCGTTCCATCTCTTCCTCCGTCCTCCCCATTCCCTTCGTCTCCCGCCGTTTCTCACCCCGGCCAGACCCCCGCGCGCCGCCAGATGGTCACCTCTGGCCCCGCTTCTCTCGTCCCTCCCGGTACAGCACCGGCCGAGCAAGGATACGCGCCGTCGCCTCTACGCCAGGCAGTCACACCTGGCCGCACAGACCCGACCGCCCCTCTCACTTCTCACACCCCCGCCGTCACTGCCACTCATAGCGAAGCAGTGCACGAGCCAGAGCCTCTTGCGCGCAGCACCCAGCAGGTCACAGCTGGTGCTGACGACGCCACTCGAGCGGAATATACCGCCGAGTCTTCTCCCATGCGCGACCCAATTGTCACCCCGGAACGCGCGTCTTCGGCTCTTCTGGAACTCCACACAGAGCCCGTGTCGTCTCCCCCTGAGCAGGCCACCACCAACACGAACAGTCGACTCCGGGTGCCATCTGAAGGATTCCGTCCCAGTCTCTCGCCTATTGTTCGGGCCGGTCGCGTTCTCCAGAGCGTGACCTCGTCGCCGCCGACCCCGAAAGACGACGGTCTCCTGCGCAGCCCCTTCCGAGGTGTGGCCATTGCGTCCAGCCCCGTCCCAGTCCGCACTGTTGAGGAGGACGACAATCACGACTCCGACTCCGAGCCCGAGCCCGAGCCCGCTAACTACGAGCTCGTTGAAGCCCAGCTCCAGAGGGAGATCTCCGCCTCGGTGGCCCCGTCCGAAGCCAGCGACAATGATTCCGAGCCTGATCTTGACGGCGAGGATGAGCATGATCAGGATGAGCAGGATGAAGACCACGACCGTCAAGAAGAGCAAGAGGAGGCAGATGAGGAGCCCGAGCCTGAAGTCCAGCCAACGCTCCAGCAAGTGCGCCCTATCCGTTCCAGCCGCCCCGAGTCGTCTCCACCCCCCGCTTCGTCTTTGCGCGCCTGGACTCTGGCTAGACAGGCAATGGACCGCAGCCGTAACGAGGAGCCCCGCCTGCGCCAGACCGGATCGCCACCCGCCATCAGTGCCGCCCGCGCAGCCGCCCTGGCTTTAATCAACGCCGAGTCCTCTCCGATCTCGTCTCCTGCACCTACTCCCACCATCACGCCGACGCCAGCCGAGCGGCCAGTCTCGCAGTTGAGTTTCCAGTCGCGGTCCAAGCGCAGTGCAGACGAAGCCAGCCTGGATCACGGCCAAGAGGAGGATAACAACTCAACTCTGTCGTCGTTCCGCAAGCGTGCCCGCATGAGCATGCGCTCCTCTGTCAATACAGCCGACTTTGCCGATCGCGCCAACGCACGCACACCCCTCTCCGCTCTGTCGCCGCGCGCGTCGTCCCGCTCCAACCGTGGCCGTGCTGACTTTAGCCGCCTCTCAGCCAAGTCGTCGACCCAGATGTCCCCAGTGCGTGCTACCCAGGCCGTGCAGCCCACACCCGCCAATGGCATTTTTGCCGACAACACCAACGGCACCGGCAGCACCGGCAGAAGCTGGCGCGAGCTCGTTTTTAGAGAAAACGGCATCGTCGGTAGTATCTCTAACTTTGCATCGAAGCTTATTTCTCGTGCCCCCAGTGGTGAGGACACCGAGCAGTCTCAGCCCCAGCGCGACGAGTCCAGCGAGTCCGAAGATCGTCCTGAGGACCAGTCTGAAGCCTCCGAGGCAGACCAAGAAGCCGAGCACGCCGAAACAGAGCAAGAAACGCACGGCCACCTCTTCGGAGTGCAGAGCGACTCCCAGCGCGAGCTCGAGGTTGAACGCGAGCTACAGCAGCTTGAAGAAGAGCAGCTCGAACAGGACCAGGGCGAAGATCAAGGCGAAGAGCAGTACGAGGAGTACCAAGAGCAGTACGCCGAGCGAGACCCAGAGCCCGATCAGGAGCCGTACGCCGAGGACCACGACGAGGAGTACGAAGAAGGCGAGACAGTCCTGCCCGAGACCAGACCCCAATCCTTTGCCAACCGCCAGTCTGCCCCCCGGTACAGCGACGCCAGCTCGACACACTACGGCTCCGATGCGATCCAGTCGATGATCAACGACATCTCGCTCGAAGGACGCGACGCAACGGGTGATGTGTCTGCACTCAACGGATCCGCACTGCATGGCAGCAGCTTCTACCCTCGCGAGCCCGAGTACCAGTATGAGGAAGTGCATGAGGAGGACGAGCCTGAGTACGAGCAGTACCAGCCCCAGCCCCAGCAGCCTGAAGAAGTCCAGTCTCCCGAGCAGCACGACCAGACCCTGCAGCCTGAGCAGTACGACCAGACTCTGCAACCCAAGGAGCAGCCTGAGCAGCCTGAGCGGCCTGTCGAGCAGCCCGTCGAGCAGCCCGTGGAACAGCCCGTGGAACAGCCCGAACAACCCGAACAGTACCAAGAGCACGTGTACGACTACGAACCTGAGCCGATGGACATTAACAGCATCCACGAGCCCGAGCAGCAGCAAGACGAGCCTGAACCTATGGACATTAACGAAGTCCAGCCGTCGACGACTCCTGGCATGGCATTCATGGACCCGTCGCAGTCTTTCTACTTTGGCGGCCCGCAGTCCAGCCCACAGCCGCCCAGCGACGATGGTATCGACGTTTGGGCCATTGAGGCCGAGCGCACGGCCATAATTTCGACGATGCCCCAGATGCCCCAGAACCCACAAGTGCCAGTGTTCCCCGCACCAGTGTTGTCTGCACCGCCCGTCACCGTCAGCGCCCTGTCGCCCGCACTCTCCTACCGGTCCACGCCCCTCTCGCCTGTCGAAGAGGTCCTGTCGTCGTCGGTCGCTCGGCCCTCGTCTGTGCTCCGCTCGACGCCTCCTATCAGGGGACGCCGGATAGCTCAGCCGCGCCGCAGGTCTATTCCCGTCGTGTCTACTACGCCTGCTCCCGCTCCTGCTCCTGCTCCTGCTCCTGCGCCTGCTCCAGCGCCTGCTCCCGCGCCCACGCCCGACCAGAGCCGGTTCCTCGGCAGCTTCTTCTCGTCCCCCGCAGCTCTCCCTCAAGAACTGGCGCCCAGCAACGAGGCCGATGTCCGGTTCAATGAACAGGCACGCCAGCGCACAATGCTTGAGCGTGAACAGCGCCGTCTTAATGCAAGCTTCAGCCAGCCCAGCCAGCCAAGCCAGTCTAGCCAGCCCGTGCAGCAGGTGAATGACTCGACAACGCCCTCGTTCACTCCGGCCGCCGCTCCCGCGCCCGTGTTCAGCCAGCCAGCCCTAGCAGCGTCCTCGTCCCCTTCGGCGCTCGCTTCGTCTCCATCTCGCTCCGACCCTCGCCAGAACTCGAGCTTGGGCTACTTCTCTCAGCAGATGGAAATGATTGCAAGCTCCCCTCAAGGCGGTCCCCTGGCCAACTTCTTCCAGCACACCTACGAAGAAAACGGCATTCCTCAGGCTCAGCAGCCGCAGCAGCAGCAGTCTCAGTGGGAGAGCTCCCCCGCCTCATCTCGGCAGTCCCGATCCTCTGCACGGGCCACGCCGCAAAGCCAGGCTGATGCCGATGCCAGCATGCAGGACTCGACGTTCCTGACTCCCGAGCTCCGGCCTCTGCCGCCTCGGTCGGCGTCGCCGACCAAATCCTGTATCCGCCCACGAACGAAGCCAAAGGTGCGCGGCCGTGTCGTTGTCATCCAGGAGGGCAATGCCGAGCGCGGCATCCCGGAAAGAACGACGTATGGCGAAGATGTCACAAACGACCGTGCCGGCGCTAACAACGCCGCACAGCAGTTTGCTCGACACTTCGGCCTTGACGAGGATTCGGCTCCCGCCACCGAGGCCCACAACCCCGGCAACATGGTGTCGCAGGCCCCCGACTACGAGTACCCGGCAGTCAGCCACGCGGCCGACACTCTCAGAGGGTTCCGGACGGAGCCCGGCTACCCGCGCTTTCACAACACCAGTGAGAATGTAGGCCAGTTGTTCGACCGCCCGCCATCCATAAGGAAGATGGCCAAGCGCGATTGGAACGTCATGGACTGGGTGGCTCTCAACGAAGTCGTGCATACAATGCGCGGCTCGTATGTGGAGCCCCCAAGCCAGGAGACACACGCCATGTACCGGGGCGCCGGAGTGCCGCCCAAGAACCGGGTCGAATCACGGTGGGACAAGTACCTCGAGACCATGCGCAGCCAGTCCGACGAGGCGCGCCACCAGCGGCACTCGTACGTGCTGGAGGGCAAGGTCGTGCACACGAACATTATGGCGATGCTAGTTAAGAGCTGGCACCTCGACATTGTGGACGCATTCCTCCTGCGCTCGGGCAGGATCTGGAACGAGCACTTTGTGCTGCGCCGTTTGTTCTCGCTCCTGCTGGCCGAGAACCAGCGGGGTGTCTACGTGCCGACCGGGCGGTAGTTGTCGACTTTGTCCCTCGACCACACGTCACCCACATTTTACCTTCTGGACATCATATTGTCCACATCGCCGACAACATCGCCGACACCACATCACCTACATGTCGCCAAATGTCAGACTATCTGAGCAGCACTACTTTATCACAAAGTCAACATAAGTCGTCACACGTCATCATCGGGACGCCAGGACAACAGGGTATCTGCAAACGCCATTCGCATGTCAGCGCAAGTCATCACAAGTCATCATCGTGACATCGTATCATCCACATCATCTGCGTCTCACTTACAACTCACGATACTATGACATTGCCACCACCCGATCGCCATGACATCACACGCAACATGTTACCTTCTCCACAAAGGGGTATAAATACTGCGGCAACACCCCAGCCAATCTGCTTGAACTTTTGTCTTCAACCACAATCACCACAACCAACAAAAAAAGAAAACACAAAAAAGCACCACCATAAGCAACAGCGTGGGCTGGAGTTGATACCTCTTTGTCAACTCCTACCATGCCTCTCTCCAGTGACCTTGGGCGACAGGCCGCGACTACGCATTCCATCTACTGTCGACAACAACCTACCTGGCTCATGACGAGGGAAGCCTTCTATGTCGTCGTCGACACCATACGACACCACCTCACATTATCTACGCCATCTTGCTTTCTACTTTTGCACTTTCTTGTATCATATTTTTGTACCATATTTTTGTTTTTGTACCTTTTTGCATCTCTTGCATACTTTTGCATTCTTGCATACTTCATTGGCGTTTGGGTTTGGGAAAACAGGAGACCATCATGGGATCCAAAGACCAAAAAGGTCTCGCACATACACGGCGTTGTTTGCTTACAGCCTGCCATTTAGCGGCCATATACCCATTTGCATTTATCTTCTTGTCTAGTTCTTTTGCTTAGTTTTGCTTATTCGATACCCTGAGCGGTCGTTTCTTCTGATTTTTGCATTGCATTCTGCCTTTCTGCTTTTGACTTATACCCAACGCGAGAACATGATAGACAGACAGGACAGAGCACAGGAGGAAGACAAGGGACGGAGGCGGAGAACCATGACTTCTCTCTGCCTCTGTCCCTGCTGGGCCATCCAGAGAACAGCTGGATGCTGGATGGCCCAGCACTCAGGCCAATACAGATACGAAAAACGACTTGGCCCCCTCATCCTCCCACCTCACAGAGGGGAGGGGGCCACCACGAGCTCACTTGGGCCTCACTAGAGCTTTGCTTCAACGCCTCTGCCGGGCCATCCAGAGAACAGCTGGATGCTGGGTGGCCCGGCATTTAAGACCACATCAACGAAAAATAACATGCCCCCCCCCCCCTTTCCACCTCGACCGAGGGGAGGGGGCCACATCAACAGAGCTCCTACCGGGCTTACCAGAGCCTACCCACTGCCTCTGCCGGGGCCATTCAGAGAACAGCTGGACGCTGGATGGCCCCGGCATCTTGAGTCATACACACAAGGCATCTACAAAACATCATGGTCCCTCCTCTCCTACCTCACTTGAGAGGAGGGGGCATCACTCGAGCTCGTTTCGAGCTCATTGCTCTACCTCAGCCTCGCCCCTGCCGGGCTTGCTTCCCCATCCTCACAAGGGAGGCGGGCCCGGCATCTACAAAATATCACCAAGAAAAGAGCTTGCTCTCTTCACCCCGATTCACTTTTGACGGGGTGGGGAGAGCCGCCATGGCAATCCGGCCAAGTACATGCACGGGCCACATGTCAACCGGCCTCCGGCTCTCCCCTCACACACTTTTTGAGGGGGAGGGCCGGGCAAAACATTAACACATCGGCCAACATTGGCCTTTCTCTCATTGCTCTCCTCGCCCCAACTCCCATCGAGCCTGGTCTCGGGGTGAGGGGAGCAAGGCCACCGGCCATATTGCGGCCTCAATGGCTGCATCCTGTTGTTGTCCTGTCTGTCTGTCCTCTGTCTTCTACGAGCTTTTGTATATATGTTTTGTATATTTTGTCAGCGTTTCAAAGCCAATCTACATCAATCTGATCACAATCAACCCAAGTATGTGAAGAACAAAGTGCAAGTAAAGCGTGGCATCGTAGAATCGTAGATATGAAGTCTGGGTGCATAAAGTGTTTGCATTGTACAAACCTCGATGTGATAAGCAATCCCCTCCTGCTATTGTCCATTGTTTCCAGTATCGCATACAGTCTACATAATACTTTACCTGGTTTCTCCTGATCGCACCTTCCAAACATTGCTCATGCCTCCTATTGATACCCATCCCATACCCTGGATTACAGGCTACGGTGATTGGGAGATAAGCGCATTGACCCACACAATATCAACCTTGGTGCTGTGTTTACCGGCCGTAGCTCTCATCCTGCCTCCTGCGTCGCTCTGCAAGGTACCAGCCTAATAAAAGATACTTCTCCTGGAGCTAGACTGTGCACAGCAACGCGCTTTCCTATTTGGGGCGCGAGCTCTGGCAGGCTGGCAGGCAACCCCCGCGGCAGTCAAGCGTCAAGTACCTGTAGGCATGTACCCAGGTATTTAGAGTGCCCTGTGCTTTGAGTGCCGCGGGTCGCCCGCCCAACCAGATAAAAACAGACGACAAGGTGAAGAGATGAGAGATGGAAGAAAGACGAGAAAAGAGCCATTGTCCCCACACACACCAATATGAACCCCTGCAAGCAAGACGAGAAAGAGAGAAAGTGAGAGGAAGAGTGAGAAAGAGAGGTGATGAGAAGAGGTACTTCTGTAGCTTGTACTGAAGGGACAAAAGGAGAAGGAGCGAGTGGTGTGCGAGAATGCGACGACAATAGAAAGAGCGAGGCAAAAGGACGGCAGGAGCACTCGTCCATTCGTGATGTGCCTTCTTGTTTTGTGATTTCTCACATTGTGATATGTTTTGTTGATTTAATTTGACCTATTTTTATTTCATTAAAAATCATTAAAGATTTCATTAAAGACTTTGCATCGCAACCCCCTCCCTGCTCCGTCGAGGCCCATCTGCCCGTCGCTCCTACCCTTGTCGGATACGCACAGAGATTCGCGATCCTTGCACGCGTTCTCACTCTTCTTCACCACCGAGTCGCTCCTTCCTCTTACCTGACACTTTCTGACACTGAAAACTGACAGCAGGCGCGCACCTTCCCTATCACACTAACCTGCACGCTCAGACGCTCTTTCCCTCCACAAACCCGAAAAAACAGGGCTCTCTCCACATCCAATCCTGCTTCACTACCATCTCCGTCAGGCTCTCCTTGTCTGCTCTTGCTATCTCCTTGTACTCAGTATCTGCATCGACGTTGAATTTGCTGCCAACGCTCAGACTTGCATCATCGCCTCTGACCCTGACCACTCCATCGGCCTCTTGTTTGACGTTTGACACGCGCAACACGTGCCGACATACACACACACTTGTTTTCACTCTTTTGTTGTATCAGTATCACCATTTTGACAGCCGAGGCGTCATCTTCATCTCGACATCACCATCATCACCAGCCTCATCTTTGGATCACAAGCATCGCCAACGCCTCGAAGACGCACATCACCACCCCGCCTACCACATCTACACAACACAAACACATGACACCCCTTCGTGATGGTACTGCCCTCGCCCATGACGGCGTGATCCCAGTCTCTTCGCGTCCGTTCTCGCCAGCCATTGTGTCTCACTCGCGATCGCCGAGACTGCCCGACCCATAGTCGTTTTGTTTCGTGTCGACTCTTGATCTTTACATCGACTGAGTATCTCTTCATATCATATTACTGTCGCAATCGACTGCCACTCGCTACCTCGTCATCCAACGTTCTCTTCATCACACTCGTTACTATCACCACTTTTCATATTTGTGAGTTGGCGACGATGAGGTCCTCATTCACCTATCAACATTCTTGCTTGCTAACCTCCAGCTTGAATAGATAATAGCTTTAATACTGGCTCTCGCCTCACCAGCTCACACTGCAGCTCCTCCAGCAAATCACATCACCTCCCACGACGACTGTCCCACTAGACACACCGCATCCTCCAACCTCACCTCATCCCACGCCTACATCCATCTACGCAGCACCACCCGGATGGAATATAGAATACAATGGCGTCTACTCCGTCCAACCGTCTAAAATTGACGCCCTCCAACTCGCCCTTCCTCCACCGCATGTCCCGCTCGCCCATCCGCGCCCGACCGCCCTTCAACGATGCCGCCAACACCTCCTCTTCCTCGGCCTTGGCATCTACCTCCTCTCGCCTGTCTCTAAAGCGCGTTGTCGGCTCGACCTGCTGCTCGCCGACCGGCTTCGACACCGTCAACTCGTCATTTGCTTACATTGCCGGCGGCGCTGTTGTCGTCGTCGACGTCTACGGGGACTACTACCGCCAGCGCTTCTACCGCGCGCGTCCCACCGCCATCCCTGTCTACTCCGTCTCGCCCGTGCCCCAGGGCCCCTCAACACCAACGTCGACGCCCAAGGCCAACGACAGCCGCAACAGACTCGCTGCAAGCTCCAACCGCCGCGACTCCGCCTTTGGCCTGCCCGACTGGGCCGAGTCTCCATCGTCTGGCAAGACATGGACTCAGCGCGAGCGCATCAAGTCGGCGACGTGCCTCTCGCTCAGCCGTGATGGCCGTTTCCTGGCCGTTGGCGAGACAGGGTATGCGCCACGCGTGCTCATCTTCAACCTCGACGACACATCCTCCGACCGGCCTCTGGTGTCCATCAGCGAGCACAGCTTTGGCGTCGCAGCCGTGGCCTGGTCCACCGACTCGCGCTACCTGGCCTCGCTCGGCGCTGCCAACGACGGATTCCTCTACATCTGGAAGATCGACCCGCGCACCGGCTCTGCCAAGCTGTTCCAGCAGAATCGCTGCACGTCGTATGTGCGTGGCATGATGTGGCTGGGCACCAACACCCTAATGACCTTTGGTGTGCGTCACGTCAAGGTCTGGCGTATCGAGGAAGGCTCCGGCTCCAGCACATCACCCACCAAGTCGCGCTATGGAACCGACAACTACATGTCTACGCCGCCCCCTTCGTCCTATCAGCAAAAGGAGCAAATGCCCCAGCAAAGGACACTACCCGGCCGCAACATCCTGCTGGGATCGCTGCTCGAGGCTACCTTTAGCTGTGCCGCCGCTCTTCCAGGTGGCCGCGCCGTCATCTGCTCGGAAACGGGCGATATCTGCCTCCTCGAGCCGATCAACAAGCAGATGAAACTGACCCGCGTGCGCGATACAGGCTACCCGCTCGCCTGTGTGTCCGTCCGCAATGGCCGTATATACCTCGCCAGCAAGGCAGGCCACTCCATGGGCATCGACGTCGACGATCTGCTTCTCGAGGGCCGCCGCATCGGCCAGCTGCAGCTTTCGTCAGCGCCGTCGACTCCCTCGCTCTCTGCCAGCTCGCCCAGTCTGGGCAGCAGAGCATCATTCTCATACTCATCTCCCTCGGTATCCTCAAGCTCGAATCCCGCAGTCCGACCAGGCCTCGTAGCAATGGGCTTCCTCACAGGACATGTGGTCACCATCGACACCAGACAGTCCATCGACATCTTCTCCAGCCTCGACCACGTGCCGGGCGAGGACCCAGCAGCCCACGTCACACGTATTCCCATCCCTGGCCACGGCGAGCCTATTCTCGGCATCCAGGCCCTGACAATGCCCAACGATGCCAATGCCGCATTCTTCACCTGGTCGAGCTCGGGCAGTATCCTGCTGTGGAACACCGATGGCGAAATCCAGACCACGTTCCAGATCCCGCTTGAGCAGACATCTACTGGCGACGAGCTTGACCCTGTCAACCAGCTCTCTGCCGTGCAGGCCACTGCCGGTGGCAAGCTCTTTGTGACGGCCGACCGGTGCGGTGTGGTCCGCGTCATGGACTTTGCGACACGCAAGTTCATACTGGAGACCAAGGCCCATGCATCGTCGTGCCAGTCCATTTCAATTTATGAAAAGGGCTCCCGGCTGCTTTTGGCCACCTGCGGCCGCGACCGCACTGCACAGCTCTTCCACCGCCTGCGCGACGGCACCATCGAACACTTCCAGACGCTCGAGTTTGCCGCCAAGGCAGTGCAGGTGCTCATTTCGCCCGACGACAAGATCATCAGCTGCTCGTTTGACCGCACCCTGCAGGTCTACGACCTGGTGTCCAAGGAGGACGAGCCGGACGTGATTGCAGCCATCCCGTCGCGTGTCATGACGCTCAAGGCATCGCCGTCGTCCATGGCTCTGGCACCCGATGCTAGGACCGTGTTTGTGTGTCTCCTGGACCGCACCGTGTGCCAATACGACCTCACAACCAGCCGGCTGGTCAGCTCGTTCAAGTGTCTCGACGAGGGCGGTTCCGAGTCGGCCCTGCTGGACTCGCTCATCTACGGCACGCAGACCACCGGCACGCCCTCGACGCCTTCTCTGTCGTCACCCACAATTGCCTCGACAGAGACGCCCTTTTTGCTTGGCCTGTCAAACACCGACAAGTCAGTCCGCATTTACGATGCAAACACCGGCGCCTTCCTCGACCGTGAATGGGGACATACCGAAGCCATCAACGGCGTTGCTCTGCTTGACGACAATGGCGACGACGGCGATGACATGAGCACCAGCCCGTCAAAACGGTCGGGTCCGGACTCCTTCTCGGGCGGTTGTCGCAAAGTGGTCAGTGTCGGATCAGATGGAACAATCATGTTCTGGTCCCTTGATCTGCGCGACCGCCCGGCTGCAGGCTCGATGAGTCGCGATCCATCACCAGCCAAGGACGGCAGCAATGCTGCAGGACTGGCTATTTCTGCAGCTGCGTCTCGGCCTCCACTCAGACGGGTGCTGTCCAAGGCTGAACTGGCAGAGTTTCAGCGTCCGTCCACAGCAGGGAGCATCACGGCTGGTGGCAGTGCTTCTGGAAGTGGAGCGACGGGAAGCAACACGAGTGGCAGACGGTCACCACAGCGGGTGCTCAACCGGCGGTCCTCGCGTTACAACCTGTCTATTGGTGCGGGGCCGTCAGGACGGCCGCCTATTTCACTGCTGCTCAACAACCCTGCCTCGGCCATTGCTGAAGACAACTCGTCTCGGCGGGCGTCGGCAGGTAGCGCCTCAGGCAGCCCGCCGGCGCCGGTGAGCCCGAAGCAAAAGGTGCGCCGGCGGCCGTCGTTGCCTGCTATGAACACCACACCAACGAGTGCCAGCGGTAACAAGACCTCGAACCCGACGACGACAACCCCCGGCGAGTCGACGTCCAATCCTGGCAGCATGCGCAAAAAGGGCAGCGCGTCTAGCCTGCGCAGCTCCTATGGGTTTGGCAGTCTGAGCATGGCGACAGAACAGACGTCGCGACAGCTGCGGACGTTCCGCAAAAAGCTGACGTCGGCGGACCCCATTTCGCAGGACGTGCTCGACGAGCTCGACCAGGAACTGCGGCTGACCCTAGCAGCACTGGGCGACCGCGCATCGCGCAGCAAGGCCATGAGCGAAGAGCTCGACGGCCTGCTCGACGAGAAGCTGGAGCGCCTCGTGTCGATGCTCGACAAGAAGTGGAGCATCCGTCAGGAGCGCGATACTCTAGGCGGCACCAGCAAAAGCAGCAACACCAATACTAAGAACAACGCGGTCCGGATAAAGGAAAGCCAGCGCGAAAAGGAGCGCAAGCGCGAGTATCCCCGCCGCGGATCCGGCAGCGGCTGCGGCTCGGGCAGCGACGACGACCGCGCCGACAGCAATAGCAACAGCGCCGACCTGGACAACACGTCGCCCGACGAGAACTCACGGCCGGCATCGCTGGCGGGCTCAATGCGCATCTAGTGGGGGCGCAACCAGCGGTAGCCCTGCTTTCTTCTTGTCACGCCGTCCGCCTTATGACTCTGCGGTTCTCCTTGCTTCACTCCGACTCATGACCACTCATTTCTTATTTCTTTTTTTTCTCATCCATCATCATCCTTTCTCATCATTCATCATCATCATTCATTTCTTCTGTGTATGACTATATTCTTCCATTATACCACTTTGCTCTTTGCTTTCCTTTCGTTGTCTTTCCTTTTGTTTCTGGTTTATCATGGACTTGGATAGTCCCGGCTTCTTTTCTTTGTTTCTTCTGTTTTCTTCACTTCTCACCTGTCTTTCTACATTTTATTTGTTCGGGGGCGTTTGCGGTCTGCATTCTACATACATTGACTTGTATCTGTACTTTTACTTTGGGTTTCGGAACGCAGGACTATATCGTCTCTGCTGGGTTCTCTTTTGTTTTCTGTTTTCTCTCACTCTGCTACTTTAGTCTTCTTTGTATCTTTACAATGGCATCAAAAGCGTCCTCGGACGGCAATAATTACTATCTAACGAATATTATCAGTGATCATCTTTTAAACTTGACAATGCAATGGATTCATAATACAAGCTATAAACACGCAAGACACCAGCTCGTAGATAACAAAATGTAAACCGACCAAATCTAAAAAGTACAAACAAGAAATGCTCAAATATGCTGTACAAGAAACCCTCAGAAAACTACTTCTTCTTCGCAGGCGCCCGCTTCTTGGGCGCCGCCTTGGCCGCCGCCTTCTTGGGCTTGGCCAGCTTGATCATCTTGTCCTTCTTCGGGTCAAACTCCTCGTCCTCGTCGGCGTTGGTGTCCGGCACCGGCTCGGCCGCCTCGTCGTCCTCTTCTTCAATCGCCTCCTCCAGATCCGGCGCGTCGCGCGTCTTCTTGGACGCCGCCGCCACCGCCGCCGCACTGCCCACCGACGCCTTCATAAACGGAATCGGGTGGCTCATGCCGTTGTACTGCCGCGTAAACGCCGCCTTGGTCTGCGTCGCAATGTTGACAAAGTCCTCGGACTGCATGCCGAGGCCGAGCTCGCGGATCGAGTCAATGTCGTCGCGCGTCAGGTAGTAGTCGTCCATCTTGGCAATCACCTCGTCAATGGCGTCCTTGCCGTCAATCTCGAGCTTCTTGACCAGGTCGTACCACAGCACCGGCAGGTACTCCTGGCGGATCTGGTTGTGGTCGCCCGACGTCTTGAGGCGCATGTGCGCGTGCACCTCGCGCAGCAGGCGGCCCAGCTTGCCCGTCTTGCTGTTGTTGCCGAGCCACGACGTAAAGGCCGACGACGTCGCCTGGCCCGCAATGAAGCTCGCGGGGCGCACCGTACTGAACACGGCGTGCGTCGGCATCAGGCTCCACTGCTGCTGCGGGCCGTGGATCATGCGGTCGACGAGGTCGCCGTCGCTGATGGACTCGGCGGCCTTGTCGACGAGCTCGAGGTAGCGCAGGTTCTCGAGACGGCGCGCGTTGTTGGTCTTGACCTTTTCGGCCTCGAGCTTGAGCCCGGGAATCGGTGAGTTGGGGTGCAGCGCCATGGGCCGCGTGCTGAGGTAGTTCTCCTGGATCATCAGGTAGCTGAACTCGTGGTCGTTAAAGTACAGCTCGACCTTGTCGTTGAGCGTCGCCTTGCTGGCGGGCGCAAACAGGCCACCGCCGAGCAGCTTGCTGCAAATGTCCCACGGCTTGAGCACGACGTGCTTCTCCCACGCCTTGGTCATCGCCTTGCCCTGGTCGTATGTCATCGAGCTCTGGTCCAGCTTGGCCGTCGACAGCATGTTGATGATCTGCCGAATGTCCTTGCCGGTACCCTCGATCAGCGCGTCCACGACCTGCGGCGGCATCTTGAGGCCTTCGCGGTGGCAAATGGTCAAGATCCGCGCACGAATCTGGTCGACTGTCGGCCGGTTGAAGCGAATATCAAAGGCGGCATGGTCAAAGGGCCGCATCTTGGGCAGGCGGCGCTCGTTGCAGATCAGAATCAGCGGCACCTCGGTCTTGCGGCAGAACTTGGCCAGCGCTGCAATACCACCACGGTCACCAGCCGACATACCGTCGACCTCGTCCATGATGAGCACAATGTTCTTCTTCTCGGCGTTGACGGCCTTGCCGTCGGCGGCAAAGAAACCCAGCAGCGATGTGTTGTTCATGGTATCGCCGATACCGTCCTCGACCAGCCGCTTGCTGCGCGTGTCACTGGCATTGGACTCGATGACGTCATGGTCGGCGATTTTGGCAGCCAGATGCGCGGCCGTGGTCTTGCCGATGCCGGGAGGGCCGGAGATAATAATAGCACGGGACGTGCCCATGCCGTCGCCACCCTTGGACTCAAAGTTGTACTTCTTGTTCTTGGACCAGTTCTTGAGCCACGACGCGATCCGCTCAACCTGGGCCTTGTTGCCGCAAATTTGGGTGAGTGTGGTCGGTGCGTACTTGGTCGTCCACAACTGGGTCGAGCTGGGCGGTGGTGCCCGCGGAGCAGCGGCGGGTTGTGACCGGGGTGCGGTGCCGCCGTTGGCAATGGCAGCCTTCTCGGCAGCCTTGGCCGCGGCCTTCTGTGCCCGCTCGGCCTGCAGCCGCTTTGACTCCTCCTCACGCTCCATGGCCTCGGCAGCAAGGCGCACCTTCTCGGCCTCCTTTTCTTGCTTCTCGCGCGCCTTCTCAGCCTCCTTGCTGTCACCACCACCGGCAGGAAGACGCCGGATCATCTCAAACACTCCGTTCTCGTCGATTGTGCGGATGCCAAACTGCTGGATCTTTTGCAGCTTGCTGGGGCCGGCATCGTCGCCGAGCACAACCCAGCCTGTGTTCTTGCTGGGGGCACCCATGACCTTGCCACCGAAGCGGTTGACAATGGCCTTGCATTCATCTCTGCCAATGGTTCTCAGGTTGCCGGTAAAGACGAACGACTGGCCTGCCAGGCAGTTGGGTGCTCCATCGGGAACATCAACGGTACCAGCCATGGGCGGCGCGGCGCTGCCGCCGCCCGCCTTCTTGCGCCAGTCAAACTTGGGTGCCGAGCCGTCCTTGGGGGGCGGTGACGGGGGTGTGATGAGAGGAATGGAGTCGAGGATGGCCTGGACGGCAGCGCCGCCGCTGCCGGAAGATGCTGGAGCTGCCGCCTTTTTGGGTGTTGCCTTTGCCGGAGCTTTGGGCTTGGCTGCGGCAGTTGCTGCTGCGGTTGTTGCGGCCTTCTTGCGAGGCTTGGCCGCGATGGAGGCGTCGTCAGAGTCGGAGAGTTCGACGTCGGGCGACTTGCGCTTCTTGCCGGCGGCAGGCTTGGCAGGGGCTGCAGCAGGTCTGCCTCTCTTGGTGGCGGGCTTGACGTCGTCGTCGGATTCGGTGTCGAGTGAGATTGGTGCTGCCTTTGTGCTGCGCGAGGCCACACGCTTGGGCTTGGGCGCAAAGTCCTCTTCTTCGTCCTCTTCGTCGTCGTCGACATAGTCGTCGTTCTTTCTCTTGCCACGCTTGGCATCGGCAGCAAAGATGTCGTCGCCGCCGTCGGGGCCGTCCTCAAACTCGTCATCGTCGTCCATCTTGTAGTTCTTGAACGTTGCAGTGCCGCGCTTTCTTGTTGCTGATGCCGGAGCTGGCGCTGGCGCTGGAGCTTCCTTCTTCCGCGGGCTCACGCGGATTTCGATTTCGGTTTTGGCTGAGGGTTTCGGGGCAGCTTTCGGTGCAGCTTTCTTTGGTGTCGTCTTGGAGGATGCAAAGTAGTCGCTGGCGGTCGTCTCGACTCCCTTGACGGGTTCGTCACTGTTTGTTAGTTTTGATCGTGTATACAGGTGTTCAGCCTGCACTTACGCCTTCTTCTTCTTTGGTGCCGACTTGGCTGCTGTCTTTGTGACTCTGTTGCTGTTAGATGATGTCGATTCGGGTGGTTGCCGATGCTCGATGCTGGGCCACTTACTCGACAACCTCCTCATCGCTCTCGTCGACGACCTTGCGGGCTCCTATACTGTTAGCAGACGTCATCACATCATCAAGATCATCGCCATCAACTCACTGCCTCGCTTCTTTGCTGCTTCATCCTCCTTCTTTGGTGCTGGCTTGGCTGCTGGTGCAGCACCGCCCTTGGGGCCGAAGAACGACCGGATGTCAGGCATGTCGATGTGCTGTCTTGTGTGGTTGGTACGTTGTTGGAGTGTAGAGTGCCAAAGCAAAGAGATGGACACGCTTAGGCAGAAGCTCAATCAAGAGTTGTGAATCGAATGATATATGGTGGGGATGACACGGCACACGCTACACGTAGAAGGTGAACCCCGAGAACCTGCCTACTGAGTACACTGAGTACACTGAGTGCACTCTACGAAAAAAGCTCCAATCGCTCCTGCCTATCCCATCGCCCAAACGGGACGCAGGGATTAAAGTGGTGTTAGCTACCAAGACGCGAAGCTGACGCGAAAAACGTGACCTGGACGTGCTGGATTAAGTGGGGCTCTGTCCAGCAATGACCCCAACAGCTGTTTTGTAAATGAGATGACAGCCTGGATTCTCGGGCACCAAAAAAGTCCAAAATGACTAATCCTGTCAATTCACTCCCAGACTAACCCGATTGGGTCCACTAAAATACTCTACTCGCCGAGCTTAGCTTCTTTTTGGCATCCGACGACTGGCCCGTAGATTTTTTCAGATACGACGACAGCATCGGAGCACGGAGCCGGCTTGCACGACCGACTTTACTTTGAACAGAACACACAATGAACACATCCGGTGCCGCCATGCTGCGCCAGGCCCTGCAGCGGCTCACCCTCGGGCCGGCCTCGTCCACATCCACAACAATCACATCCCGCACATTCCCCAGCATGTCGTCATTAATACGGCCAACAATGGCATCCTCGACACCACAACAGGCCCGCGCCTTCTCGGCGTCGGCCGTCCAGGCCGGCTCCTGGCTCGAGCCCCAGCTCGACCGCCGCCGCCGCGTCATGAAGGGCCGCCCGCGTGTCGCCACCGGCGGCTCGACCAAGGGCACCACGGTCGTCTGGGGCGACTACGGCCTGCAGATGTTCGACCACCACCGCCGCATCAGCGCCAAGCAGCTCAAGACCGCCGAGGACACGATTAAGATGCGCCTGCGTGGCGAGCGGTACCGGCTCTACAAGCGCGTCAACGCCAACATTGGTGTTTTCGTGTCGGGTAACGAGGTGGGTAGCAATTTACTGAAAAGGAGACGTTCTATGCTAATAAAGACAGATCCGCATGGGTAAGGGTAAGGGTAGCTTCGATCACTGGGCGGCGCGGTGCTCGGTGAACAAGGTTCTGTTTGAGCTGCGCGGCGCGCTGCACGAGCAGGTGGCGCGCGATGCGTTCCGGCTGGCGGGCAACAAGCTGCCGGGCCAGTACCGGTTCGTGAAGCGCGGCGATGCGCCGGTGGTGGGCATTACGCGGCTGGACGGCGTGACGCTGGAGGATCTGAAGCGGCCGCGGCGGGCGGTGCCGGCTGCGGCAGAGAGTGCGGCAGCAGCGGCGTCGACGACGACTCCGACTACGCCATCTTCCTCGGGCACTCCTCCCACATCGGCCCCTCCTTCATAAGCTGACAGGATGCCAATATCAAAATGAAGACGTTTATGTATTTGTAACTATAGCCAGGCAGATCAATAGATCATGTATATGACAAGATGAAGTATGCGTATAAAAGAGAATAAGAAGGCACAGCGACTGTTTAGAATGTAGTCTATCTTGATTGTGTAAGATATAATATAGATATGACAGTAACCAATACGAGTATGTAGACAGAATGAATGGACCAACACCACCGAGACGTAGGAAGAAACTAACAGAAAGAAATAGTAATATAAAATGTGTAGCTGGACAAGTAGACCCAATGGAACCCGCTGGTAGCACCGAACAAAGGAGAGTGTAGATGTAGAGTCAAACGACAGGTTAGGAGAAACGAAAAGAAACGAAAAGAAAGAAAAAAGAAACCACCGCCGCCTTCGTCGTTCGTGTCTTCGTCATGGTCCCGCATGAAAGTATGAATGAGACATTGAGGGTATGTTGGAGGTAATAGAGAGGATGAGATGTAGTAAAAGTAAAAGATGTAAGCGCTAAGACAAAACCGAAAGAAAATAGATTACACAGCTTTTTGATGAGAGAAGAGAAAAGCTGGGACGGAGTGAGACACTCCGATCAGGGCGTCAGCCAGAGACAGTCAACTGAAAGATAACTAAAAGTTGATCACCGCGAGCTTGCTGTTCACGGCATAGGCCAGCTTGTGGCCGCTCGCGTCCCAGCACAGGCTGTACGTGTCCTCCTCGTCGGCGTCGGCCTCGCTGCTCGTCTTGGGGCTCAGGCTCGACAGCGACGCGTCGCCCGTGCCCCGCAGGTTCCAGTTGGCCCGCGGCGTCTGCTGCTCGCCGACCTTCCAGATCAAGATATGCTCGGGCGAGGCGGCGGCGATAAACGCGCCGTCGGGCGTAAAGGACACGCTGAACGCCGGCAGGCCGAGCTTCATCGAGTACTTGGGCTTGTTGGCGGGCATGCGCGCGTTCCACAGCACAATCTGGCCGCGGTCGGTGCCAGCAGCAATAAGGCGCTCGTCGGGCGGCGGCGTCGACTGCAGCGGCTGCCACACGAGCGACGTCACAATACCGCCAGGCGACGGCACGACGCGCCGGTCGCCGGACTCGTCCCACAAGACAACCTCGCCCATGTCGTTAGCCGTGGCGGTGAGCTTGGAGAGCGCGTCGTACTGGGCGAGGACAAAGTTCTCGGCCTTGTTTTCGTTGTGGCTCCGGACAGGCACAATGTCGTTGCCGGCAATGCGGAAGAAGGCGAGCAGGCTGCCGCCGCACAGCAAAAAGTCGGACTCGGTCGTCCAGATGGCCTCGAGCGGGTGCTCGGTCAGGTCGTGGTCGGGCAGCACGTGGCAGATGGTCTTGGAGATCGTGGCCGAGAACAGCGTGATCATGGTGCCGCCGTTCTCTGGGTTGAGGCCCAGGATGGACGAGCCGTTAGGGTTCCAGCGCAGCTTGAAGACGGGGGGCTCGACAATGTTGTAGCTCAGCAGCCGCGTCGCGTCGGGCGCCCAGATGCTGACGCTGCCGCGGCTGCCCGAGTCGACAGCCAGCGCAATGTTCGTGCCGCTGGGGTTCCAGGCCAGAGCAGTCACGGTCGAGTTGGGCAGCACAGCCTCGTCGACGAGGTCCTTGTAAGGCTTATCGCAAGCCTTATCGGACTTGAGCTGACCCACGTGATCAGTCACGGGCTCGTCGTTGGTCGCACGCGAGATGGTCCAGATGCGGGCTAGCGTATCTGTTCCGGCAGCCGCCAAAACCGACGGGTTCTGTGGGTTCCACTCGCAATGCAGGACAATGGGGTTTTCGTGACCGGGCTGTTGCGAATCCACTACTGCTAAGCCGCTGGTGGGTGTGGGTGAGAGCCTAAGAAAAGTCGCAGCGCCGCCCAGATCCTCTGTTTTGACCACTACTTGGGTACTCTGTTCAGGGCCTTCTGTGCGCGGTGCAGGCGTCAATGCAGTGTCGCGCTCCATTGGCGACGGATAGGCGTGCTGGGCTTCGGCGCTGTCAATGTCCATGGGCGTTGGCGGTGCCGTGTCGACTGTGAAGTTGTTTGTAGGAGCAGTAGTTGTCGTCGCATCGTGGCCATTGCTGAGTCGCGGCTTCTTGACAGGCGAGCCGTTTGGTAATGAGCTCTGCTTGCTGTCGATCTGGCGCTTGCGCGTAATGTCCGACTCCTCAATGCTCTGCTGAACCGGGGCAATGACGGGCGTGGCAGTAGAGATGGGCGCGGGTGATGGTGATGGTGCGGGCTTTGTAGGTGCTGATGACGATGTGGCGGGTGTGGGCGCGGCGGCATCGCCCGAGGGCACAGGCAGGGATGCGTGTGGTGCTTTGGCGTCGCGATCCTCAATCGCCAGCGGTGTGTTTAGTGAGTCGGGGCCGAAAACACCTCGTGTCACGGCGTTCTTTCGGTGTGAGCGGCATGGTCGGTGCGATGTGTGATGAGATGAAGACGCGTCGAAAGTACATACCTGTGTGCGCTGGGCATAGTATTGGCGCTTGATATCGTAGTAGTGCAGGCCGAGGTTGACGACGTCGACGAGCGAGTTTGTCTTGACATAGGGCGCAAAGTCAAACTTGCGCTGCGGCTCTTCGATGTGCCATTCTTTCTGGAACTTGGCGGCAGTCTCACGGTAGTCTGGGGGTTAGTAGGGATGGGGGTGGGAGAAGAGAAATAGAGATACATACTTCCTTCGAGAAGATATCTGTGCGCGTTAGTACATGATTGAGGTGAGGGTAGAGTGAAAGCAATTCGAGCAGGGTGGTGAGAAAGGTGAGGTGGCGATCCAATGAGTGGGATGCTGGGGTAGCAGCCGGGGTGCATGGGATAGGGTGAAGCGCGCTCAACAGCCGAACGCGTGCCGAGACACGGCGCGGTGCGGCACGGCGTCGTGAGGGCAGTAGATGATGGCAACGGTAAGGAGAAGAGAGAAACATACTGCCAAATCAAGAAATTCATGCGATCTGTTACGAGTGCCTCCTTCATGGCGGCGGTGTGGGTGGGAGGACAGCTGCGTGCTGGTCAGGTCAGGTGAGGTGGTGATGAGGTGGTGACTAAAGATGAGACGAGACGGCGGGCGCGCGGCGTGTACAAAGGAAAAGACGGGTCCAAGGTGTATGGCGATGCGTGTGCAGGGTGTGCAGTGCAGATGCGCGGCGGCGTGAAGTAGATGAGAAGTAGATGAGACGTCAAGATGAGGCGTGATGAGGCTGATGAGGCTAGATGCGCAGATTCGAGCGCGCCGGTAGAGATGAAGATGACAAAGAAGAGGTTACTGTGAGCTGTTGATTAAGTATGCAATAGTATTAAGGCTGTTGTTGGGTTGTAGAAGTTGAGGTCGTTGTTGTGGCCAGTCCAGAGTCTAGAGAGTGAGAATCCAGTGAGAATCAAGATGAAAATCAATGAGGATCAGATCAGAATCGGGGTTGAGATTAGGCGTGCGTAGGTGTCAAGGTGTCAGGCAAGGTGTGCGCAGACTTGTGCGTGGGTTGTGTGTGTGCGAGTGAGTGTGAGTAGAGTGTGAGTAGTAGAGTGTGCGTAGAGTATGAGAATGATAAGTGAGATCAAGCATAGCAATCGTTGGTGTTTGGTGTTTGGAGGATTGGACACAGTGAAGAGAGGAAGGAAAGCCAAAGAGCCAAAGCGGGTTGTCCGAATGGGACGAATGAAGAATGAAGAATTCGGATCTTGAAAGAGGAAAGGGGGGTGGCGCCGCAAGGGGGGTACAGAGTAGAGTAGGCTCTGTTGTGCTGGTGCTAATCCGCTGTAGGTGCTAGGCGAAGAGGAGAAATACAGCAAGCATCAGCTAGAGTATGCTTAGTACAAGTAGAGTGTGAAACGGTCTGGAGTGGGTGTCCAGCCGGGGAAGGTACGGATGGCAGATGGCAAAAGGCAGGCAAAACAGAAAAGGAAAGAAGAGAGACAATACAAGGAAAGGACGAAGGTGACAAGGGACAAAGACAGGAAAGAGCACAAGAGACAAAGAGGAAGGGACGACTGCAAAGACAAGGCGCGAGGCAGTTGCGGTGTCTGGCGTGTCTTTTGAGGCAGAGCTGAGTACTTCGTGGTTGATGGGACGGACGCGCTTCTTGCCAGCTGTCTCTGTATTCTCAATAGACTGTCTATCCCGATACTCTACTCTGAAGGAAAAGGCAACAGAATGAAGACGAAGGGGCGATGGGGCTAGCGACAAGAGGCCGAGAGAGCGCGAAGACAGAAAACAGACGGCGAAGGACCAGAATCATGAAGCAGATAAATTAATAGCAAAGTTTAATTATTTAATTGTCTGGAGAGCTGCTATAAACGATAAATTCGATAAATTCCAGGCAAACACCCCATCAGGCTAGCGTCACCCGCTGGACGTGTTTCTTACGGAGCACGGAGTATTGACGATGAACGGCAGCCAAGCTAAAAGGGTGGATGGTCAGGGTGTGGCAGGCAGGCAGTTTGGTGCTGTGGCTAGGGCTCAAAAGAAGAAAGAAGAAAGAACGGGCAAAAGAAACGATAGAGCAGGGCAAAACAGCAGTATTGGGTCTCGTATGAGGGTATTGAGGATTTGATTACAAAGACAAATCAAAAGAGAAGAGAATACAAGAAGAGCCAAAGAAGAAGGAACGCCAATGTACGATGGGATGCAGGAAGGCGCAACCGCTGGACAGCTACAGGAAGGCCTGATCTGGCAAGTTACAGGGTACAGATGGAACGGGTGGGTGCGGTGAGTTGGTGGAGGTCGTAGAAGACAGAAAGAACGAAAGAGAAGGAAGGAACGGAAGACAGAAGACGGAAGAGAGAGCAGGGGACGGACAGAGGGAGAGATGGGACAGAGGACGCAAATCTTGGGCACTTAATAATAGCATTGCTTTGTAACAGTTTGGCTTTGCGGACACAGATTCGACGAAACAACCCAAAAACTACTGCAATAAGAGGACAAATAAGGCCAAAATACTGAGAGAATAGAAAAGAGAGACCCAATCAGTCGCGAGCAAGGGCTGAGCGAACTCTCACTCCAGTCGCAAGTGAGCGCTCCAGGTCAAACCCTTTTCGACCTGCGGCAGCCAGGTCTGGGGCCGCGACATGTAGAGGTACTTTTTAGTGTCGATCCTGTACCGATGGAAACCGCCAAATTGCATGTTTGTGCGTACCTCTACTTGCACCCCACTCGGCTCAAATTCGAGATGCATGTACATTGTATCTTTTGTACGAAGAGAGTGCGCGCCACGGCAAGTACTACGTACCAGGATAGCGCACAATCTTACGGGCAGGTGCTACCCACGCGCTGATACCCCATATGATTTTATCTTTTCGAATTCAAGATTGGTGTATACTTTGTATGTAACCACACACAAAAAGTACTTTCAGTCACTGACATGCCTGCAATTTTAAACAAGGTTAAACGTACCTTTTAGGTGTGTGCACATGTAAAAGATACTTATCAGACATCTTAATACCAGGATACATTCCCCGTGCCATGGCGATCAGATTCGTTGCTTGAGTCTTCAGGCGGCAAGATTGTCGTGTGGCCTCTACTGAGTGTGATAGCGCACCTGCGCACGTCTACGTCAATCCGACCAAGAACCGGCATCTCAGCGGCTGTTCTCCTCAGTGGCGAATACGACATGCGTTGATTTGTTCCGAGATTGATTGATTGTTTGTATTGTAGGCTGACTCGCTGATAAGTTGGCTTCAAGATGCTAATCATCAAGCTGAATACAGTGAGCTCAACCTCCATCTCTACACCTGCTATCAACAGCCCGTCTCCCCATATGCCTGAGTAGTAGAATGGCAGACGATGCACCCGTCACTCTGCAAACAATGCCCTGCAAATCTACGTCACAGCGATAATCGATAATCGATAAATTCGACAGATCAAACATGCTTACTCTACCACAAAAACAGCCCGATTACCACCCTTGTTTCTTGTTTCAGGGGTGTTGGGCCCTTGAATCAGCCCACGGCAGCGGTCTTTATTTCTTCTTCTCTTCTTCTATCAGCATGGCATCGCAGTAGTGCAAGTGCATGCAGCCCCTCTACTGTAGAGTATGATTTATCACATCAAATAACACAAAAGAGGACCTACGTGTCAACGTTCACCGACACTCCGGCCTATCGACTGTCCAAGATGCCTCCACGTCTGCTCCCCGTGCTCTGCGCGTATTACTTGCGCGAGGCGATAAGCGTGTCACGTCAGATGGGGTAGAGGCTCTATGTGCAGTGGCAAAGACTTAGCAACTCTACTTTTCATTTTTCTCCTTCTCCTCTCTCGTTCTCTCTTCACTCGTTAGCCGCGGTTAAGAGGGAATAATCTGAAATGGGAAAACAGAAAAAGGCAATGGAAAATTAAAAGGAAAAGAGAAAAACAAGAGTGGGACAGCCGCTATTTTTGAGTCCTATTTTTGACTTTGCTCTTGATACTGGAGACGAGACTGTCAAGTGATAATTTGACTAATTAAATAAATTGATTAATAAAATGATAAATACATACGCAGGAATTTCGATGTGGGTCCGCCGCTTTCGAGATCTCCAACGGGGCGGCTTCAAGGCTCAGGGCTCTCAGGGCGAGAGAGTCGCGAGTCGTGGTTGCCGACTTTGAGCATCTTCAGTCGGGGTAGATGTCTTTCTTGGTGGTAGAAGACTGTCCCAAGATTACAGTAAGGATCTCCTCTTTCTATAGACTCTAATCATGGCCTACTTGGCTTGATGAGGCACGGCTGAAATGCTGTGGCAGGATCGACTGACCTCTACAAAGAGCACATGTGACAGATAAAGAGCAATAGATAGCAGTAGCAGACAGACTGTCCGCTGAAGACACAGAAGCTCGAAACAGAGGTGACGAGGCGACAGAGCCGACAGAGCCCAAACACCATCCCGTCTTCTGTTCTCCCTTGGCGAGTGCTACTCTGGCAGTGCTGTAAAATACAAGCAGTGCCGTCGCGGGAGTATCAATTCAAATATTAGTAATTCCTTAGTCATGTCTACATGTTTTGTTAAACTCTGCCTCAGGCACCACATAGCTTGGGCCCACTCAGCCCTCCAAGCTTCAGATCCGACCCAGAATGGGCGCCTAGAGCCTGGGCCTAGGGGCACTGCCGTTGGCTAACGTGGACGTACTCCCAACGTAGCCGTAGCACAAGCAATAGCACCAAATAAGGAATAAGGAGGAGACCCTCATATCGTCACTTCAACGACGATAGTACGACACTGGCTATCACCGACGTTGACGACCACTCCGACTTGTGACTACTACGAAGCATTACTACGACACGACTGCAGCTTGTCTTGTCTTTTCCGACGACGCCGCTCTTGACCTTTGCTTCGAAAGGCACCCTGCTCCGCAAGCTTCGCAAGCTTCGCAGACACATCAACCACCTACGCATCTACGCTTCGCAAGCCGTCGCTTCGATATGGCCCCCCGGCTCAACCTCCCGCCGGTGACGCGCACCGCGCTCGGCGTGCTCGTGCTGCAGTCCATCCTCAGCGCCGCTATCCGCTACCGCCAGTGGACCGCAAACTCGCGCATCGTCATCCCCTACCTCAACCTCATCCCGCAGCTCTCCATCATCTACCCGTGGGTGTTTTTAACGACTACCCTCGTCGAGAGCAACATGTTCACGCTCGCCATCGCCTGCGTCACCCTCCACCAGGGCGGCCGCTACCTCGAGCGCGCCTGGTCCTCGCGCGAGTTTGCCAAGTTTATTCTTGTCGCCGCCCTCGTGCCCAACCTGCTCACCTTTGCGTCGCTGGTCCTCCTCTTTTCGATTACTTCTAATGAGAACTGGACGCTCACGTCGATTGCCGGCACGATTCCCCTGCAGATCGCCTTCCTCGTCGCCTTTAGCCAGCTCGTGCCGGCGCACACCGTCACGCTCTTCCGCGGCATCTTTTCGCTGCGCGTCCCGCGCTTCCCGCTGCTGTATGTCATTGTCGTCTTCTGCCTCGCGCTCACGCCGCTCCTCACCGCGGCCGCCTCCTTCCTGGCCGTCTACGGTTTTATCGTCAGCTGGACCTACCTGCGCTTCTACAAGAGCGTCTTCCCCGACCTCGAGTCCCAGTCCGAGTCCGCCGCCCTGCGCGGCGACGCCAGCGAGACCTTTGCCTTTGCCGAGTTCTTCCCCGCCGCCGTGAAGCCCGTCGTCGCCGCCATTGCCGACGCCATCTTTAACGTCCTCGTGGCCCTGCGCGTGTGCACGCCGTTCTCGGCGGCCGACATCTCGGCGCGCGCCGCCGCCGCCGCCGGCCACGACAACTACCACCACGGCGGCCACAGCGCACACCGCGGCGGCGGCACGCGCGCCGAGGCGGAGCGGCGACGGGCGCTGGCGCTGCGTGCGCTGGACCAGCGGCTGCACGCGGCAGCGTCGCGGGGGCCTGCACCGGCGGCAGCGGCGCCGGCACCTGCAGCGACGGGCCCGACGGTGTCGTCGCAGCCGACGCCCAGCACGCAAGCGGCGATGACGACGCCAAGCGGCAGCGACAACAACGGGCTGCTCGGGGAGACGAGCTATGTGCCGGACCACGAGAGCGACAAGTCGAGTGCATAGGCTGCGCGCGACGGCGTGGCTGTTGGTGTTTAGGTGGTGAGAGGAGAGGAGAGGATGTTGTGAGCTCGGGGAGCTTTATACCTTTGTGTCTGTAATGACTGCTCTTTGTATTTGTTTCTGTCTAGTCTAGTTATGCTGGTGTATTTCGGCGCAATGTGTACATGTTTTCTATTCAATCGATGTGATGACGATGAGATGTCAGAAGGTGCAGATCAAGATATGGTCAACGTTGATCTACGTTGCGTTGATTAGTGTCAACGGTGCTGTCAATATTGTCTACATTCCACGTTGTGATTTCTTTATTGTCTATTGTTCTGATGCATGCCATCAATACAAATAAGACCGACGCGGCACGGATGCCGAGCAGCCGTTCTTTATCTGTTCTTTGCCTGTTCTTTGCTACCTAACAAAAGGGCGTCGATCAGGAATGATCGCGGCGATCACGGCACGGGATTAGAAGAGCGTGAGTGATCCGCGACACTGTAGATCAGGTATTTTGTTTATTCTAATAGATTCAAATGCGCTCTTCTCACGGCTGCATACATAATAATTACTGTCTGCATCACGACCGGCCAGCTAGAGTGCAGCAATGTTGCATCAAGTCTGGCTCACTCTCTTATTTGATTTATACATCAATATAGATAAAAGTGCTTGCGTGTTTCTTATCCTTACCTCTATATACGTCTGCCACCTTATCACAAGAGTATGACGATGCATATGCAGGCGATGCGACGTGGTGGCAGATGCAGCAGTGGCGGGGGTCAGTAGATACAAGTAAGATACAAGTAAGATACAAGTAATACACCGCCGGACTCGTAGCATGAGACGAGACGATGTGCTCGTGTCTGCGTCTTGTCTTGCGTCTGCAGATTGTCTCTTGCTGCTTAACTGCTGACGGAACTGTGCATCCCAGCCACCCATGCCTTGCATCATCTTGTCTTGTTTTATTTCTGGTTTTGTTTTTGATTTATCATTTGTTCATCACTATTGTCCCATGTCTTTCTATTGTCCTGCCATCTCACTATACATTAATAACCAGCTTTGAAAAATACCAATCATCAGTACCAATACCAACATGCTACATTGTCCTGCCTTTCATGTTCTTGCGAATCTACACCAACCACATATACCTCACCCGTCCCTCTATTCCTTTCATCGCACATCATTGGCAAAGTGCCAGAGTGGTTAATGGGTGAGACTTGAATTATCGACAATTCAATCCTATCTCATGGCTTCGGCCGCGCATGTTCGAACCATGCCTTTGTCGTTTTTTTTTGTAGACTTCGTCTTTCTTTTTATTTTTGTTGATTTGTTCTTCGTTTTTCATTATAAATTATTGTTTTTGCTGTTGCATCATTCCTGAGTCGTTTTGTTTCTGTAGTCGAGGCCAACTCGATGAGAACAAAGAACTCGAGACGGTACAGCTCTCAGCTAGCACGTGGTTAGCCCAATAATCTATCTACTGATAAAGCTCCCAACACCGGCTAATGCTCCCTTGCCTCCGGCTTGTCAGAATCCGGAGGTCAATTCTTTTACTCGGTATTTACTCTTACTTGAATTCTCTCATTTCACAGACACGGCATATGCACTGCATCTACGGATACGACGACGGTGAGACTAGATAAAATGAACAAATACATGAAAATACATAAAGACCCGACTCCTCCTCCCTCGTGCATGCAGATGCAGACGCTGTGAGATGCTTGTGTATTATTTGGTTTCGGCTGCGTCTTTGTATTTTATTAGATATAAGATATGTATGGCGGTCTGCTGCAGCGTTTCAGGCATTCCCAGCCGACATGTAACACGGCAGCGGTCCTTGATTTGGTGGTATCTGTGGTCAGGTGTCGGTGTATTTGCAGTGATAAAGAATGCTAGGACATCATATCAAGCCCAAGACATCAATATAATTCAGGGCTGCCAGCAATGTGCAGTGACAGTATAAAGTGCAACGGGCACCGACGTTAAGACAAAGGCTGCCTCGCCATGCTCATTGTTGAGGTGCATTACATTGTGCATGCTGCCGTCGGGTGACAGCTCTTTTTCACTTTCATTATTGTCTGATTTATTTGATTTGATTTTGAGAAATGAAAAAGAAATAATTTGCTGTCAAATTCAAACCTGATTAATTTAAGAATAAAATATTTCAAGTATTCAACCAGCTGAGAAATACTACGAAAAAAAAAAGAAGAAGCAAAGACATATTAACAAAACCAACGATGACTCAATCACCAGATCCGACACATGCTCTACGCCCTACTCCGAACTGCACGCTCGCCCTACTTGTACATCCTACACCGAAGACCCGCCACCTGTCGTCACAGCCCCTACCCGCAGCCTACCCGCCGTCAGCCATAACTGAGCGGGCTATTGTTCGTTTCCCTATGATATTATCCGCTATCCCACACTGACATTCCCACATTACAGACAGTGTTTAGTACGGGGTTAAGCTTGCGGTGGTAAAAATAGGTAAGATACAGAGACGATGACAGTGATGGCGGCACTACCCAATCCAGCTCATCCCGTGCATTGATCATTTCGTCAGTTCTATGCTATGCTCTCGGTGTGCCGCTGAGATCTGAGATCATCGGCTTCCATGTCAAGCCCCTTTATGCTGCCGGTCATAGGGGATTTTTTGAGTTTGGAGATGAAGAAGAAATAAATAAGAAGAAATAAGTAAGGGGGCGAGTTTCAAACAGCCAGGGATGTGGAGGTCATACAAGAGAAAACAAAAGACATCTGAGATCAAGCATGGACCAGGTCGGTGGCTGTGGCTGTGGCTGTTGGCTGCGTGGCGTCGCTGTTTGCCTTTCTATTCAACACAGAAGAAGAGAATGTGTCACTGCAGACACAAAGTACTTGTACAGTCGGAACTATGACGGGAGATGGCTGGCCGCATTGCAGGGTATTCTTGCCGTTGGCTGAAGATAAATTGATAATTGATAAATACGATAGAGACGACTTGATACCCGGTACTGTAAAGTGTCGACATGTCTACTTTGGCAACCATCGGATGCTCTGGTGCTTCAATGATATGCAGTCACATTTTCTTTAATTATTAACAACTCAAATCCGACCTGGAAACATCGTGACCATGGCGCGCGCTGGCCCGATGCTACTGCTGCAATGCGACTTGACAGATAGACACTCGGACAGTAAGGGTGACCGCGTTCTGGCGGTTGCCAATGGAAGACGAGGAAATGGAAGAATAGAAGACGGTAGAAGTAGAGAAAAACACAAAAACAAAAATAGATAAAACAGAGCAGCTGCAGAGCAAATCCAGAAACACGATGCGAGGGGGTGTAGATAACTGTGTAAAGGCTATTCAGTAAGAGCCAACGACAGTGGGAAAATGAGAAAATGGCTCAGCGAGGGGTGGCAGCGGGTGTCTTCCTAGCGTTGGCAATAACTCATAAAAAAGAGAAAAATACATAAATTATGTCGTGTTTGCTGGGATGGGGAAACGTGAGTGTGAGCGTGAGCGTGAGCGTGAGAACGTGAGGCGAGGGATGAATAGGGGGACTGTACTGAGTAGTCTCGGAACAGACCCTACTGATTGGTTTCAGTCTCTACAGTACTGCACCTACAGACGCTAATCTCGCCCGAGCCCAAGCTCAGACAGCCGGCAGCCCAGCCCCCAAGGCGCGAGGGCGGAAGACCAGTCCTGTGGAATGTTCTGTATCTGTTTGTTTCTGCCTGTATGGAGCTACGCTGCAAAGGGCAAGATACTCGCAGGATGCTATTGGTATTGGTATTGATTGATGATCTGATAGGTGCTTCTGCAGCGGATCACGGCCGCGGTCTCGCCATGTCTTGTATTGTGTACTCTTCTGTATCTGTCTGGCCTGTAAGATATCTGGCAGTATGTGACCGTGCCCGATCGCTATTCTTATCACCAATGGCTGCCTGCACCAATGGCTGACTGCACAAACCGAGCCAATGATGTGCGGATGCATTGATCATTGGTTTTGCATGATGCACATCGAACAGCATTGATATGGGATGAATATTGATGTCATCAAACTTATGTAGAGATATATAGACGACAGTATTTAAAGAGTATGGGATTTAGAGTCGTGACATTTTACTCTGTATCTACAAACATCACGACATTTGTGCCTTCATGATGACTAATCCGGCTTGGGCGCTTAAACAGGGAGACAAGGAGACAAACTCAGGCTGCCAGGCATCAACTCCTGTCAACGCACAGCAACTCAAAATCAAGAACCAAGCAGCCAGGTGGCAAACGGTCCGCAGCGACAATGGCACGCTAATCGCTGCACAGACGGATTACGAGCAATTTCTCTGGACGTGGACGTGTCGGTGCACGGACCAGTTCAGTTTCTACCACAGAGACTGAAGACTGAGTACTTCTAGAGCAGAGAGCAGTTGGTGCCAGGCCAGTTCAGCGGGTTGGTGGAAGAGTGGGTCCTCTTAGCGTGGGCTGCTGTGGATTGGCACCAGTCCGACAAGTATCCTCCAAAAGACGTGACTGGCAGAGACGAGACGGAAAAGGAAGGAACACTCAAGATCAGGGGGACAGGGAACGCCCCGTATCCCCATACGCCAGCGATGAAAGAGCAAAAGCATAAGCAAAAACGGCAGGAGCAAATAGATAAATAGAAATAGATAAAATAGATAAAAGACGCCAAGCCCACAAACCCACTTGTCCGACTCGGCCCCACTGCATGTACCTCTACCTTTCCCAGTCGAGTCTCGCCCTCTCTCGCGCAAGATTCGCTGCAAAAGACAGGCCAAGCGCATCACCCGGAGTTCTCGTGACCTGGCAGCAGCCGGGCGGGGATGCGTTAGATCCACATGTGTCGCTGTACCACCGTACTGCAGAGTACGATGTACCTGCCGTGCAGCTGTGATTCACCCGTCAGTATTTATCGATTTTATCGATTTTATCGATTAGATGACGCTAGCGAAATTAAGCCGCATACGATCAGTCGGAGTTTAATCAATCGATAAATTCGATAAATTCACGATGACGGCTTAATATTAATGATTAAATATTATTAAAATAAATAAATTAAATAAAACTCGTGGGTAAGGTAAGTTCGCGCCGCAGCCAAAGCAACCCCAAAAAGCCCAGACAAGCACAGGGAAAGTGCGAACCTCGTTTTTCCCCTTCTTTTTGGTCTTTCTGGTCCTTTTGTCTTTTGGCTGCTCTTCTCCTTTCCCTCTGCCTCTTTTGCCTCGCTTTCGCCCTGCTCTGCCTCGCCATCACATCTTCATCCCGTCTTTCATCCACGCTTCATTACAGCGCGGCCTACTGGCACTGGGCTTTTCTTCTCTTCTCTTCTTGTATTCTCTTCTCTTCTTTCTCCCCTTTTACTCCTCCTTTGCTTTAGTCAGCTTCATCGCCGCCCATCGGCATCATCACGTCTTTTGTCAGTCTATTATATTAGTCTGACTGCCTGTCTCTCTCATCTGTTCAACGGATTGAACAGATCGCGCATCGCGCTGCCGACAGCATCAATCCCCAACCTCAACCTCAACCTCATCCTCAAACCGCGCCCGTGACATCGCCGATCGACGCGCGACACCTGACATCAGCCGCCACGACACGGCACGACGCGAGATAGAGACACCGACTCTCCATCTCGTCGCAGAGTCCGCCCGCCCCGTCACAACCGCGTGCGACTCGTCACTCATCACTGGCGCACTCGCGCAGCTTGTCACTTATTCTTCATAACTCCTCTACCCCCTCACTATGGCTCAGCACCACCCGTCGCCGACCATGCAGATGCACATGCATCACGGCCCGCCCGGCCCTGGCCCTGCACCGCCCCCGGCCCCTCCTGCGCCTGGTTACGCCCCATCCCGCCAAATCTCGGCTATGAACGAGAGCGTCTGGATGCAGCTCGGCAGCGTCGCCGAGCACATGGGCAACATGGACGAGGCCATGTTCTCCTACGAGCGCGCCCTGCAGGCAAACTCCCAGTCCATCCCCGCGATGAACGCCATCAGCCTGATCCTGCGCTCGCGCGAGGACTTTCCCAAGGCCATCGAGTACCTCCAGACCATCCTCAAGCTGGACCAGAACAACGGCGAGGTCTGGGGCAGCCTCGGCCACTGCTTCCTCATGATCGACGACCTGCAGCAGGCCTACGCCGCCTACCAGTCCGCCCTCGTGAACCTGCGCAACCCCAAGGAGCCCAAGCTGTGGTACGGTATCGGTATATTGTATGACCGCTACGGCTCGCTCGACCACGCCGAGGAGGCCTTCTCGCAGGTCATGTCCATGCAGCCCGAGTTTGAAAAGTCCAACGAGATCTACTTCCGCCTCGGCATAATCTACAAGCAGCAGCAAAAGTACGCCCAGAGTCTCGAGTGCTTCAAGTACATTGTCAACTCGCCGCCCGCGCCGCTGACCGAGGAGGACATTTGGTTCCAGATCGGCCACGTCCACGAGCAGCAAAAGGACTTTGAGAATGCAAAGGGCGCCTACCAGCGCGTGCTCGAGCGCGACCCCAACCACGCCAAGGTCCTGCAGCAGCTCGGCTGGCTGTATCATAATCAGAGCAGCGCCTTTGCCAGCCAGGACCGCGCCATTGAGTACCTGGAAAAGTCGGTGGCTGCCGACAACAGCGACGCCCAGAGCTGGTACCTGCTCGGCCGCTGCTACATGTCGCAGCAAAAGTACCCCAAGGCTTACGAGGCCTACCAGCAGGCTGTCTACCGCGAGGGCCGCAACCCGACCTTCTGGTGCTCCATCGGTGTGCTCTACTACCAGATCAACCAGTACCGCGACGCCCTCGACGCCTACTCGCGCGCCATCCGTCTCAACCCCTTCATCTCCGAAGTCTGGTACGACCTCGGCACCCTCTACGAGTCTTGCAACAACCAGATTAGCGATGCCCTCGATGCCTACCAGCGCGCCGCCGAGCTCGACCCCAACAACCCCCACATCAAGGCCCGCCTCCAGCTCCTGCGCAGCGGCCAGACCACTGTCGGCACCGCCCCCATGCCCACCGACGTCCACCCCCACGCCTATCAGGCCAACGCCGTCGGCCCGCCGGGTCCCCAGTGGGCCGGCTCGGCGCCCCAGCAGCCCAACGGTGGCCCCAACGGTCCCGGTCCTAACGGTCCCGGTCCCAACGGCCCTGGCCCCAACGGTCCTCCCCCGCCTTCCGGCCCCGGCTCCAACGGCTGGAGCCGTCTCTCTGAGATGCAGCCGCAGCCGCCCAACCCTTTTGACAACCGCGAGCCCTACCGTGGCCCTGCCCCTCCGCCGCCCGGCCGCCCCTCCAGCCCGCCGCGCCAGGAACCCCAGCAGCTGCGCCCCTACCCTGAGCAGGGCCGCGGTCCTGGTCCCAATGGTGCGAGCGGTCCTGGCGGCCCTGGCGGTCCGGGTCCCAGCGGCCCTGGCCCTAATGGCCCCGGTGGCCCCGGTGGCCCTGGTCCTATGAGACGCTCGCCGCCGCCGCCGCAGTCGCTGTTTAACGCACCGTCGCAGCAGCCGCAGGGCCCGCCGTCGGCGCCGCCGTCGCAGTCGCAGACGCGCGTGCACAACCCCAACTACATTGGCCCCGCGCCGATTGCGTCGAGCAACGGCATCAACGGCCCGCCGTCGCAGCCGCCGTCGCAGCACTCTGCGGGCCCGAGCCCCATGATGTACCGCGCGTCGAGCCCGCCGCGCAACGACCCGCGCGCCGCGCACGAGAACCGTATGCCGTCGCCCAAGTCCGCCTACCCGCAGCAGCACCCGCCGCCGTACTCACACAGTGACCAGGGTCCGATTGAGCAAGGCCCGCCGCCGCCGCAGTCGCAGTCGCAGTCGTCGATGCCCCCTGAGGGCCCGGCGATGCGCGGCGCCAACGCCAACGACCGCCCGCCATCGGTCGGCCCCAAGCGCATGCGCGAGTGGGAGGACGAGGCGTCGTCGGCCAAGAAGCCCGCGTCGGAGGAGATGCGCGCGCGCATGGACGACTTCCGCCACCGCCGCCCGTCAACGCCGCCGCCCGGTGCCCCACGTCGCAACTCGTCCGAGCTTCGGCGCGATGAGGCGCGGCGGTGGGACGAGTACCGCGTTTCGGAAGAAAAGCGCTATGCCGATGAACGGCGTCGCGCGGAGGACCAGCGCCGCATGGACGACATCCGCCGGTCCGACGACCAGCAGCAGCGCCAGGGCAACTCGGAGGGCTACCACCCGTCCGAGGCCGCGCACCACCCGCCGACGCACGGCCTGCCGCCCAGCCACCTGCCGCCGCTGCAGAACAGCCACAGCGGCCACAGCGCTCACGACGGCCCGCTGTCGGGTCCAGACCCCAAGGACTACCCGCAGGACGAGCACAAGCCGCGCCAGCTCGACCAGCACGGCCCGCCGCCGTCGGCGCCCGTGTCGAACGCGAGCGGCCCCGCCAGCGGCGGCCCTAGCGGCGCCGCCACTGGTGCGGCCAACGGCACCCCTGTGCTCGGCAGCAGCAGCAACCCGGCCGGCGCTGCATCCGGCAGTGTGCCGCCGCCCTCGGCCAACGGCAGCGGCCCCAGCAATGGTAGCGGCCCTGCTAATGCGAGCGCCAGCGCCAGCACAACTGCCCCCAACGAGCCCGAGCGCGCCGCGCGCAACGTCGAGGTCGACGAGGACTACGACGACAGCGGCGAGGACGATAAGAAGGTCGTGCCGTCTGCTCCCTCGAGCGCTGCGCCTGCAACGTCTGCCGGCGCCGCCCCCAGCTCGGCCGCGTCGGCAGCGGGCGACGCCAAGGCGGCCTCGTCTGCGGGCGCCATCAACGGCATCGTTGCCAAGACGGAGTCGTCGTAAAAGTGTGCATTCTTTTTGTCTTTTGTCTTTTTGTTCTTCAACTGTCTACTTGCCTCTCTTTTCTCTCCTTTGTCTCTAGTATTAGTATTATTACTCCTGGGCGGTGAAACGGTTTTTTGCTATTGTCTATTGTTATTTACCTTTTTCTATTCTCACTACCTATTCTTCTGTCTGCCATGTTTTATGTTCTACAATGTTGTCTGAGTCTGGGCTTTGTCTTTTACTGCTGTTAGTGTACTACTCGTTACAATACAACCTTTCTATTTGACCTGCCTGTCTGGTGATGCCCTTTATAAGCGAACAACTATCGGTCGTGCCTTCGTTGTCGTGACGTTATTTTGAATGACTTTACGGACGGAAAGATCAGACACGGGTGCTCTTGCATCCTTGATGGATGGTCGTCACCACATGGCAGCCACACGGCAGCCTCGCCCGCATCAAAGATAACCTGACTATCACCAACCATCGAGCATCCATCATTACAATCATTACAGCATATATAATGTTATAAACAACATCTCTATCTCAGCTCATCTCGCAACATGGCCCGAAATACATCCCGCTCTGCTTGCGTCCGCCGCAGGCGCCACTCCGACCACCGCGACCCTGCTCTCAACCACACCGACAACATGGGCTCCTCCGAAAGCAACGGCCACACGCACACCGCGACCAGCATGCCCGGAGGCTCTCGTTCCTTTAGGCTATTGTATGAAACGTATGAGCGCCCCCTTTTTAAGACCATCAACTCCTACTTTCTGTCCCAATCGGCCTGCGGCGCGCCCATCGACGAAGATCTCCGCACCAGGTGGTACATCGTGATGATGAGGGCGCGCCAGAATGCCTTTCACGGCTTGCCGCCATTGGAAGACGAGTTCCAGGACCTACCAAGACCCCCGCCATACAATGCATTGTCGCCGCCGCCTCCTGCCTACGACACGATACCGCGGAGACTGCCTACACCACCATCACCGCCCACACCACCACCACCACCCACACCACAAATACCTCTGACACCCCCACCGGCTTACGAATTTCTGCAGCCGCACATTGTGCCGCTGATACGTCCTCATAGTCCGGATTATGAACCGCGCGCGAGCAAGAGACGGCGGATAAATTCACCTTCACCACGGGCTAGCTCGCCGGACTTTGTGGAGTATTCGTTTGGGACGTGGGAGTCGCAGAGCATGCGGCGGGCACGGACGAGCCTGTAGGAGCGGGAACCGATGTGGCCAAGGCGATTACTGCGGGATGGAGGATCTATACTGGTAAAACAAGGTTTATAAGCATCGGTATAGAAACATTATTCATTATTGCAAAACTATCAATGAGATGACATTACATTAACAATAAGATGACATGATAGATACGAGAAAAGAACAAACACAAACGCCATGAATGCTAGAGACCCATCAAACTCATAAGATACCAACTATGCAAACCGTCCAGACGGCCTCCATGGTTCCTGACCAGGAGGCGGCCGCGCATACGGCGGCGGCGGCTCGTGCGGGAAGCCCGAGTCGGACGAGTCGGCCGAGTGCATGGGCGACATGTTGCGGTTCTGTGCAAACCGCGGGTCGTTGTAGCCCCTGCCACCAGAGTGGTGCGACCCAACATGCGACCCGACATGCGAGCCTCCATAGGTGCTTCCGCCGCGGTTGGACCGCGACGTGTCGCGCGGGTGCGGCGGCAGAGCCGCCATGTTGTAGGTTTCGGGCGGCGGCGCATAGTACTTGCTGTTGCGCTGCTGCATGCCGCCGCGCGCAATGGTGTTGCCGTTGAACCCAAACCACCCGCTCATGCGCGACGGCTGCATCGGCGGCGGCGGGATGCCGTTGCGCGCCATGTCGCGGATGCGGCGCTGCTGCTTGCGGCGCCGGACAAAGGACCGGATGCAGCCGAGAATGGCGCCCAGCAGAATAATACCAACCACTACCGACACAGGAATCACAATATCCAGGTTGCTCTTGATCGCAGACACTATCTCCTTGCCCGCGTCGACGTCCTCGCAGTTGCCGTTGTCGCAGTGGCCGCCGCCCTGGCACGGCGTGCCGTCCAGAAAGTTCTGGTCCATGGACAGACATGTACTAAAACCAAACTCGGGCGACGCGCAGCTCAGCTGGCAGCCCTGCGAGCTGCACGCGTACGTGTCGTTGCCGGTCGTCAGCGAGCCCATCAGGGTCTTGCACTGCAGGTCGCGCGACGTGCACTGGCCGGACGCACACGTGAGACCCGACAGCGACTGACCGGTGATGGTGCACGACGTGCCGTCGGGCGACGTGACGTCGGACGGGCACGCAGCCGTGGTGCCGGAGCACGTCTCGGCGGGGTCGCAGTCGCCGGTGCTGGCGCGGCACACGGTACCCGACGACGCGAGCTGGCACGACGACGTGCAGCACTCGTCGTTGGACGGGTCGCACAGCGCATTGGTGGTGAACTTGCAGGTCGCGGGGTCGCAGCACGTGTTGCCGGTGGCGCTGCAGCCGGCGGTGCCGCCGCAGTCGCACTCCTCGCCCTCCTCGACGATGCCGTTGCCGCACTCGCTGCCTGTGATCGTCGTAACATTTTTATTTACAGACAGGCACGTCGACTTGACGCTGTTGCGGCCGAGCGCAGAGCACACGTTGCCAATAGTGCACGCGGAGAACTGCGTGATGCCGGTGCCGGTGCTGGGGTTCATGATGAACTGGCCGTTGGCGTTGCAGTCGCCGGCGCTCAGCGGGCAGCACTGCTGGCGCGTCACGGTGCCGTCGCTGCACGTCTGGGCGGTGCAGTCGTGCACGGCGCCAAACGTGTGGCCGGTCTCGTGGGCCATGACCTGCCACTCGGTCGACGTGCGGATCACGACGTTGGTCGCGGCGATCGTCTCGTTGGAGCTGCTGCCGTCGGACTGCGAGCCGGGCACGCACAGCTGGCCGAGCCAGGCCAGGCCGACAGCGGAGTCGGTCGCACACGTGCTCAGCAGCATCCAGAACGCGTTGGTGTCGTTGGCGGACTCGCCGCGCCACTTGGAGAAGCGGTTGAGGCGCTCGGTGATGTCGATGCCGCTCGAGCACGCGGCGTTCCAGGGCGTCGCCGAGGCGGCCACGGTTGTGTCGGACGGACAGCTGTTGTTCTGGATGAGCAGATTTTGGATGCCGAGGGAGACGTTGAACTGGGCCTCGTAGACGCGCGACGCCGAGTTGATCTGGGCGATGATGTTGCTGGAGGCGTTGGAGCGCGTGTCAAAGGCGGCGGCGTAGTTGCAGTCGGCGGCGATGCCCATGAGGGCGACCTTGCGGGTGGTGGGACAGCCGGCGTCGTTGCCGATGGTAGTAGTAAGGTTGACGCCGGCCGAGTTGCCGCCGGAGCTGCCGGTGCCGTCGATCTGGCGTGCAAACAGCCAGTTGTCCTGCTCGTCTTTGTCGAGGTCAATGTCCATGCCCGAGTAGACGGGGTGGGTGTCGTCGCGGTTGAAGACGAGGCCGTCGGACGAGCACGACGAGCGCACGCCGAGGCTTTCGAGCGTGTCGAATCCGTCCAGGCTGCGCCGAAGCTCGCTCTGCAGAACCTCGTCGGGCATCACATCCGAGTCGCGCCAGACGACCATGGCGTCGTCTTCGGTCTCGGCGAACCCGGGAATGACCAGAGGGTCGCCGCCGACACGGGTATCGCGGTAGTGGCGGATCGTCTGGATGTGGTGGTGGTCGCCGGCGAGGTGGAAGGCGCCCTCAAAGACGGGGTGCAGGCCGTCGTGGTGGACATAGACGCTGGCCCAGCCGGCGTTGACCCATGTGTTGGGCTCGCCTGATTTATCAGTGCTCATGACAAAAGCATCGCCCATGTAGACGCGGTGGTCGTCGCGGTTAATGAGCTCGTGCACGACGGAGCCGTCGTCGTTGATGTGGTGGATGACGGCATCGTCGGCGATGATATCGTGGTTGGGCTGCAGGCGGAGACGGACGTTGAGTGAGCGGCCGAATTCCTGTTCCTTGAGGACGAAAGAAAGCTGGAAGACGGAGCGCGCATGGACGTGGTGATCGGGCGTGTGGAGGACGGGGCTCTGGAGGCGGGCGATGGCGCGGAGCGGGTTGCGCGGTCGCGAGTCGGCGGTGGCGGTGCCGAACAAAGAGAATATAAATAGAGTAGAAAGTGTAGATAGCAGAGAAAAGACGGATATCAAAGAGAGAAGAGAGGTTGAGGCTCCCGAGGGCCGGGGCCCAGGAGGGCGCATTGTGGACGGTGGCTAGGAGGAGACAGACAGCGGCAGTAGCTCAATGATTCAATGAAGACAACGATAGTGACAGCGATAGAGATTAGATGCGATGTAGAAGATGCATGCAGTTGATGGCCGATCAAGTATCAACGTGGGTAAGGTGAGGATATGAAGACGAGATGGGGATGAAGACGATGACAGCGACGAGGTGAGATTGGGTGAGATGAGAAACAAGCGATCAATTCCAGTTGATCCGACTACTCGATACCGACTCTGATGCTGTCGATGATGTCGATGCTGTCAAAGCTTTGAATGTGCTGACGATGTCGACAAATAGAAAATCAAAAGAAGCCGATCAGACCAAATCAGACCAAAAGAAAGAAGACGTTCCGAAACTTGCAAACGGGCGTCCAACGTGCAGGCGGGCATCCAAAACAACAAATACGAAATATAGCAGACAATGTACAAGTACTACGTGCCAGAAGGTCCAGAAAAGCCCAGCTATTATCTCTAATAATACTCCGTATTCAAAGGGGCTGTTGGCCAAACGGTGTCGAGTCTGCTCCCTCTTTTCTTGGCAGTCTGGGCATTGCGTTGCCTGCAGGAGAGCGAGCAAAGACCGAGTGCGAAAGTGCACAAGTGGGAGGGTGTCTCCGTTAAGTCCAGTGATTGATGGATGTACGAAGTAGGATGGATGAGATGAGGGGTCTGATGATGAAAGAGAAGATAAAAAGAAAACAAAACAAAAGGAAAACAAGGTGAAGAAAACAAGACAACAAAGACGACCAACGCCCAACAGCCGAGGACACAAGATCACGGCACAAAGAGCCGTAAATAGAATGATTAGATCAGAGTGATCAGATACTCAGATACATCACACAAATAACTAATACAGTTGTACAGACACATACACATACACAGACACAGATCAAGAGCCAGGAAACCGGGACGCCTCAGCCCGGCTTGAGTGCAGCCACTGCATCTGACGCTGTAACTTGAATACGCTTGGAATCTTGGTGTCTTGGTGTCGTCTTGTCTACGGTGAATGCCTCGAACTTTGCGGAGTTTGCTGTTAAATCCTATCATCGTGGAAAAGAAGAGAAAATAAACAAGAAAACAAAGAAAACTAAAATCCAGATGCAGGCTTCGCCACGATGTTGACGTCGGCCTGTATTAATAATGCCGTTGGCAAATAGAGTTAAAGTTTAAGTTGTTAGAGTTGTTTGAGTTTAGAGTTGCCGGGTAGCGATGATAGGACTGATAAGCAGTAGTAATAAGCAGAACAAGAAAACGAAAAAAGACAATACGAGCGTCGTAATGGCCTTGGGAGCAAGGCCGCGCAACCCTGCCAAGAGCGGAGATCGGCTCACATACGACGGAATAGAGACGAGAGAGTATGATGAAATAAAAAAAAGAAAGGAAAAGAAATGGTAAGCCTAAATCGCATCACATTTTGTAAGGTCGTTTTGCTGCGGAGTGAGGCCAGCGACGGTCTATCATCTATCAGTGAGGGTCAGTGACATGCTGTGACGTTTTAGACGCTCGCTACACTACTGCTGGACGTTTCATCTGTTCTGTAAAGACTATCCCTGTATTAATCATGTCCACTACTGCTTGCCTTCAATGTCCGACTTGGTCTCTTCGCAGATGCGAACACCCTCTGTCAGCTCACCACCTTCACGAGAGACAAACACAGAGTCCACCTCCTCAAGCGTCAGCCCCTTGGTCTCGACAAACCAGAACCAGATCACCGCACACACCACGACGTCCCACGCCGCATTCAGCGCATAGTACCGCCAGCCAATGCTGTCAATCGCAATCGGCGTCGTGTACTGGTTGAGGAAGCCAAACGCATAGCACATCATCTGCCCGACGGCGATGCCCTTGGCGCGCTGCGTGTAGCTGAGAATCTCGGTCGGGTAGACAAACGTCAGCGGGCTGTAGGCAAACGCATACGCGCCCGAGAACAGGTAGAGCATGACAATGTTGGCGTACGATGCGGCCTTGTTGAGGCCGTCGCCGTAGAGCGCCGTCAGGATGCACACCAGCACCAGGAGGACTACCATGCAGCACGAGACGCCGACTACATTGTTAGCCTTGTCAAAGCAGATGAAAAAGAAAAGGAAAACTCACACAAAAGCGACTTTCTACCCAAGCGCTCGAGCGAAAAGGATCCGCCGACGGCACACATGAAGCAAAACACATTGATGCCAATGTTGATCACCATTTGCGTGTGCACGTCGCCGATGCCCGCGCCCTCAAACATCAGACCCGCGTACGAGCCGACAATGTTGCTGCCCGTGATCTGCGCAAAGATGTTGAGCGCGAGCACGATGCCGAAGCGCCGCGCGTTGGACTTGGGCGCCACCAGCGACTTGAAGCCGCCCGGCGCCGTGCGCTCGGCGTGCAGCGTCTCGCGGATCTGCTGGTACTCGGCCAGCACCAGCGCGTCGTCGCGGTTGCCCTTGCCGTGCAGCATCACCAGCAGGTCAAACGCTTCGGCGTCGCGGTCCTGCGACAGCAGCCAGCGCGGGCTCTCGGGCATCCAGTAGATGGTCGTCAAGCTGAGGAATGACGGGACCAACTGGCCCTGCAGATTCAGAGTTAGTTGACGTTTGTCTAAAGAGGATACATGGGGAACAAACCACAACCAGCCCCCGCCACGCCCAGGTCGAGTTGAACTGGTACGTCCCCAGGGACAGGCACGACACAATGATCGCCGCAAGGTACCACACCGCCATGTACATGCCGCCCAGGAACCCGCGCTTGCTCGGGTGCGCCATCTCCATCACCCACACCGGCGCCGCCGTGCCGTTGACGGTAATGGCCATGCCCAGTAGCACGCGCGCCACGAGGAACGCGGCCTCCTTGGTGGCCGTCGCCTGGATGGCCACGGCGACAATCGTGATCATGGCCGACACGACGATGCCCATCTTGCGGCCCCAGCGGTCGCACAGCTGGCCGGCAAACAGGCCGCCGAGCACGGAGCCCGCGTTGATCATGGCGACGTTCAAGCCGAGCAGGTTGCTGTCGAGGTGGAAGTCTGTCATGAGCGGTGCACCTTTTTTATTATTAAGTCTACCAGCACTTACAGTCGGTGTACGAGTCGACCAGGTTGAGGTTGTTCATCATGCTCTGGTCGTAGCCCTGCGTGCAGCCGTTGAACACGGCGGTCACGAGGACCAGGGCCATCATGAGGTCGCCTTTGTCAGGCATTGTATCAGTCGAGCTTGTAGATTGTAATGTAGATTGTAGTTGTAATTGAGTTTACAAACTCATATCGTAAATTGTATTGCAGAAGATGACCGTGGATCGGCCATCCTTAACGATTTATACACATACATGCTTCCATTTCTCTCTACTGTTTTATTACATTCAAATCAGTACTCAGTAGATCATCTCCATTGCCCTGATAAGTATAATAGATAGGGTAGCGAGCATAGGTGCTGCCAAACGAGATAGTGGTAGTGTTAGTCGGAGATAGTCGTGGAATAGTCTCGGGCTGGAATCAAATGTCACCCGGGTGGTACGCCGCCAATAGGATGCATGGCATCCGACCTGGCGACGTGAGTTAAACCCGAACGGAGATTTAGATTAGACACTTGTCTTTCTTTATTGCAACATATTTGATCTTATTTGGGTTGTAGAATCAAATTGTATCACATCAGCATGTCTCGATCTTCTGGACGAGATGACGGTCTGGCCCGAGACTGGTAATGATGCCTGCCAACAGCGCTGCAGACGAGTTTATATAAGTTGAATTGCTTGGCTGTGGCAACATGTATTATAATGTAGAATAGATGAGATTAAATCAAAAATATTCGCGACTATGGACATGGACGGACCGCAGTCGATCTGCCTCACCGACGACGAGCGCGATAGTGGCGTCATGAGCGACAAGAAGCTCTACGACGCCATCGAGGCCTTCTTTACGGACGGGCTGGTCGTTATTGAAAATGCCATTGATGTCGATCTTATTGACAGGCTTAATGTGCGGATGCTCAAGGATACCGACAAGCTGCTCAACGGTGGTCAGTCTGTCTACAAGTAGGTCTTGATATTTCTTGACTGGATGGAATGAGCACATCAAAACTAATGACAGCCACCTGAATGAAGACGCCTCCGGTGAAGGCGCTGCCCGAGGCGGCAACCTGTCGCAGGTCCCGCCCATTGAGCAAGGTATGTCATTCACATCTCGTAAAATCTATTCAGACTCTAACAAAAAGACTGGCTCGCACCCGAGATCTACGGCAACAAGCACGCCGTCCGCATCATCGCCAACGTCCTCGGCCCGCGCCCCGAAGCCCGCTTCGTCCGCTCCAACACCCTCCTCAACACTCAAGACCGCCAGCGCGTCCACGCCGACATCCTCTGCGCCCATCCCGCCCACACCTTTGGCATCGCCTGCAACACCTCGCTCGTCGACGTCGGCCCGCACAACGGCACCACTGAGCTGTGGCTGGGCACCCAGAACACGACGCTGGCGTGCCACGTCAAGAACGGCGACCCGTCGATTGCTGCCGACCACCTGGACGCACGGCGCAAGGTCCGGCCGCCGTGCTACCCGGTGATTAAGAAAGGGTCCATTGTCTTGAGAGACCTACGTTTGTGGTAAGCTTTTTGATCAAATCTTTATTGCTACAATACTGACTGATAGGCACGCGGGTATGCCTAACCCGACGGACGAGACCCGGATCATGCTCGCCATTGTTTACTACGCCGCGTGAGTTTCTTGATTTTTTTTTTTAAAAAAAACAACCAATACTGACAAACAGTTGGTACAAAAATGCCCTGACGACAGCGATGCCCGAGTCGCTGCGGCCGCTCGTCGCAAGCATCGAACAGTCCTCGGGATCCAAGTTGGCCGTCGAATGGGTGCCGGACGAGGGCTACAACTATCTCGACAACACATTCAGTCGCAACTTTAGCTCGTCGCTCACGCCGTGGATTTGGGAGGAAATCGAACGGCTCGAGGCCGAGAGTTAGTTTAAAGAGTTGACTTATATAGTAATTGAACATTTGATTGTTCCTCTTTAAATTTTATGATATATGTACAATCACAAGGCTCATTTCTCATGCATAAAGCGTATGATTCTAAAGTCCTAGCTATTTTCACGGATTTCTTTTGATTTTTTCCATACCCTTCAAAATAATCATACTTTTTATTAGATAACTAAACTACATATCAATCGCCTTGAGCTCCTGCAGAGGCGGAATGTCCTCCAGCATCCCCGGCTGCAGCAAATCCCACAGAATCCCGCACGTCGGCTTCGCCTGCCCCTCCACCGCAATCACCCGCGTCGGCGTCACCACATAGTCGCACACCGTGTCAAACGCCTCCGGGAACAGCTCCTCGTCAAGCACCTGGCAGTCGTGTACAACGCCCACTGCCGTCGTCGCCTGGCTGATCACCCCCAGCGTGTATAGCATCCCCCACTCCAGGTCAAAGAAGCCGTGGCCCTTGCCGAACCGCACGCCGCAGTGGTTGATCGCGCCCGTGCCGGTGACCATCAGCTTGATTTGCATCTTGCTGGCCACAATATTGGCCAGCGTTACCGCCTGGCCAAAACGCTCCATGCCGTCGAGCATGGCCGCATAGCCAAAGTGGGCGGCGTCGATGCGCGCGGGGTCCAGCAGCCAGAAACCGCGGCGGATGCCGTATGTCGTGATGAGCACTGTCTTGCCGTCCTGCAGGGCGCGCAGGCGCAGGCCTTCGAGGCAGTTGTCGGGTGTGATAAAGAGAATATCGCTCTCAATGTAGACTGGGAGCTGGATGAGGCGCTTGGTTGCTTGGTCAGACCCGTCAAAGTCGGCAATGAAGCTGCCAAAGTCGTAGTGGTGGCGCGAATCGGGGCGAGCGACCTTGCGCAGCTGTTCCCACGCGCGCTTGCGGACGTCGACTTTTCCCTCTGCCAAAGTGGTCATTGTATGGTTGTTTTTGGTTCGATGGTTTTGTTCTTACAACAACTCTTCAGATAGAGCAGATGTTTTTATATATGATTTACAGAGATGTCACTCGACATACAAACTAAAGAGTCAAGACAAGCATCGCCAAGAGACGTATAAGTCTACTTTCCAAGCGATAAGATGCTATTCGGCCGAGAGTCTAATCCCGACCAAGGATAGAACAGGAATAAAGCGTAGGAAGAGAGGCATACAGACAAGCTGTTGCAATAGTGAATCGGCCAACTTGTTAGGCCTTGAGCTCTCGGATAAGAGACCAAAGTCGTCCGAGAATGCAATCCCAACCAAGCATCCGGTCGACAGTATTAATACACATGCTTGTCATTATGTTCACTCTTCGTTTCGTAAAATCTGCAACAAAATAAATAATAAAAATGAAAAACGTCTTGATCGACTGCGACCCCGGCATCGACGACTCTGTCGCCCTGCTCTACGCCCTCAACCACGGCGCGCTCCACATCCGTGCCATCACCACAGTCTCCGGCAATCTGCTCGCGGATACCTGCTCCCTCAATGCTCGCAAAATCTTGCACCTTTCCGGTTTGGCCAAGGCACGCCATATTCCCGTCGCGCGCGGTCCGCTCAAACCTCTTGTCAGGCCGTACCCGCGGGATCCTTTCTTCCACGGCAACGACGGTCTCGGCGACCTTGGGCTTGTCGATGCAGGCGGCCTTGAAGAGAACGGCCAGTTTGGCCCCGATTTGATAATTAATACTGTCGATGCATACAAAGAGGATGTATCAGACGACGGCCGCAGAGGTATCACGGTGTTGTGCCTCGGGCCTCTGACAAACCTCGCCCTCGCTCTGATCAAGGATCCCGAGTTGCCTGCTAAGATCGCCGAGGTCATTGTCATTGGCGGCTCCTTTAGCAATGCCGGCACCGTGCGCGCCACCGGCGACAACCCCGTCAGCGAGTGGAACGTTTATGCCGACCCCGAGGCGGCCAAGCTGGTATTTGGGGCCGGCTTCAATCTGATCGCGCTCGGCCTCGACGTCGTGACGCTGCCGAGCATGGAGCTGTCGCTGCAGCACCGCCAACGGCTAGCCGATGCGGCCGACCGCTCGCCCGGGGCCAAGTTCCTGTGCGGCCTGCTAAAGTTTACCGAGGCGAGAAAGTTTGCGTCGTGGTGCTGTCTGATTGACTCGCTCGCCGTTGGCGTTGCCATTGACAGCTCGCTCGTCGAGGTCGAAGAAGTCAAGGTCATGGTCGAGACGCAGAGCAGCCTGAGCCTGGGGCAGACGATTGTCGACCGGCGCGAGCGGACCGATTTCCAGTGGACCGACGTGCCCAAGATCAAGGCGGCCAAAGCCGTGGATGCAGAGCGGTTTCTAGACTCTCTGGTACAGGCACTTGTAAGATAGCATCGTGTTCATAGATAATTAAGACACAGTCAAGTTTAGACATTTTGTAAAAGGGTTTCCGAATATTTTAAACGACAACAAAAATCTGTCAAGTGTACTCATAACTAGTCATATAAAGTTTTATTTTTTCTCTGACAGCCCAAAGTCTGCCCGTCTCATCCAATCTGTGCTCGGAAGAGACCATCAAACCAACTGTCAAAGTCGAGGCCTGCCAAGTCGACATCCAGATCCAAGTCCAAGTCCATATCAAGAGGGAAATCCGAACCCGTTAGACTCGTCGGGTACAGAGTAGGCTGCCATGCCTCACCCGAGCTCGCAGCATCTGTTCCCAGAAACCGGGCCACAATGTCTTCTGGATCAATACTGACACCAGGAGCATCTCTCAGTAGTGCTGCAGATGGCGATGTATAGACACCTGGAAAGCCGCCGACAGAGAGCATTGCATCAATCAGGCGCACACCGCGTGCTGCAATGACATCGCCCTGTCGGCTGGCTAGTCGGTTGCGGGTAGACCCGACAAGGTCATAATAGTTTGTACTGTTCTGTGTGTTCTTATTCGCATCCGCTGCTGACCGGGGAAACAGTAGCTCGAGACACAGAATGATCGACGCTGTGACACAGTACGCCGAGTGCTCCCACAGAGAGACATGCTCGGCGGCGACAATGTTGGCGTACTCGCGGGTAATGGTCGTCGCCGCGCTGACACACGTTGCCCGCGTGTGCGGATACCGCGCTGTCTTGAACGACGGGAACAGAAATGGGCGGTGGATCAATATAATCTTCTCGGCGGCCGTGATGGCAAGACTGCGCCGCGCAATGTCGAGCCACGGTTGGTCTATCCGATTGTCGGAGACATCTTCGCGGAGTAGGAATGACGGAATGTCGCCGATAAGCTGACGCATGTCCTGGTCGCCCTTGAGCACGTCGCGGTACTGCTCGCGGACGGGCTTGCGGCTCCAGAGCGGCCCGAGCTCGGTAAAGAGTTTCGGCACCAAGTCGGCGACTGTCATTAGTACTTTTTCTCTCTTTGAATCCAAGTGCAAAACTTACTCAACGCAATTGTCCGGATGTACGAGGTAATGGTCGGGACGCCTTGGTCGCGCTCCTCGAGGTCGTGGTCGTCGCAGTTCTTTGGGAGCTCGGTCAAGCAGTGCTTTGGATTGATGCCTGGGTGTTAGATTTTTTTAAAACAATAATAAATAGAAGACATACTGTAGGAATCGGTAAAGCAGACACCAGAGTGGTCTTGCAGGACAAGCTGGCACCACACGCGCTTGCCGGTCTCGCGTTCAATTTTCTCGTACCACTGGTCGATGCCGTCGGCCTGCGATTGTAGACTCTCCGTGATCTTGTGCAAGCCCATGCACTGCGCGAGCCGGATAGCGGCCGCAACGAGGCTGGCGTTGAGGTCGCTGAAGCCGAGGTTGTGGGCAACCTCTGTAGACAGCGTAATGGCCTGAACAGAGTACACTTGTTTTTTAGTAAACGCCCAACAAGAGACAAAAAGACAAACTTACTCGATGCCGTTTCAAGGAATTTCTCGGAATAGAGCGTGTCGACCATGGCTTCGAAGTACCGCCGTGGATCATTCTCAGCCACAACTTGATTGTTAGTTAGTTTTCAGAATGACTCGGGAGAAACTGCAAGCGCAGACTCACTTATGCCTACTTCGCTCTTAAGTCGTGGACTGTTCTGGATCGACCATGTCGTGCACTGAAAGTTAGTACTAAAACGGCATTTTAATTCAAATTACTCACACTCAGAACTGCGTAGTAGAGTGCCATCCATAAAGGATGGCGGTATGTGTTTGTGCTCCAAAAGGTTTCGCACTGTTCAAGGAACGTCGGCGTGTGCAGGATGCCGTGGTGCCAGGCCAGATGTGTGATATGAAAGCGCACCAGTTTGGCCGCGTCAGCACTGGATATGAGTGCGGGTGAGTGGCACGTGGGGATAGTCGCCAAAGAAAGAGAAGAGTCACTCCGGATAGATATCATCTCAGCCGAGCTGCGGTGCCGCGAGCAGCTGCAGCTCCGGTGCGGGTACCAGCCGCCATAGTGGCGGCCCCAGACCAGGCTCTCGAGGGTGATTGCTGCTGCGTACTCGGGGGTCTTTTCAGAGTTCAAGCTGGGTATTTCTACGAGCGGCAGTGCCAAAACTGGTTCTTGCTGCTGAGAAAATGCCGTCTCAGCCCCCGCCTCGAGAGCAGCTATTCTCTTGCTCACATCCTCTGCAACATCACGGACCGTGGTCGTGGGCTTCTTTAGTTTGACCTGCAGCCACCGCAAAAAGGCCAGCTCCTCGCCGTGCTTGGCGACGACCTTGGAGGCCAGCACCTTTTCGCGCGCACAAGCCACGCCGGCACGGAGGCAGCGTCCGCACGGGGCCTGCTTGTCGCATTTGACTTTGCGGCGGGTGCACTCTAAACTGTTAGTTGTGATGTGTCTTAAGACCAATATGAGCGCCTACCTATACAAGCCAGCGGCTGTCGCTGCGTGATTCGAACGGATTGGCCCATTGCTATGAGGTTGCAGGGGATTTCTACATAGTTATAAGAATGAGTGACTCAAGTAGGCCGATAGCTTGCTTAGATAGGGTATCGGCCGAGCACAGAGATAAGAAGATGTAAGTAAGTAATAGTTGGCACACGTGATTGAACTATATATGTAGATGTACTCTGGGACATGCTACTATTCTATGAGGTTCACGACATGGATATAAGACAACAAAACAATATAGATGTAAAAATAATAAATTAACAAGCTAGCATAACACGCATTCAATATGAAGTAAAAAGGACGTTGGGGGGCGTAAGGGGTAATAGGTAAAGACCACGAGAAAGCAGACGAGGTGATGTGTAAAAGTAGAAGAAAGAAGAAAGAAATGACAAGACGGATTAAAAAGACAAAAATAGTTTAGTAAATCAACCCCCAACAGTCGACAGCATCAACAGCAAAGCAAATTTGATCTTGTTGGTTCCGATTCTGTTGTTGTTTTGTTTTTGTTTTTGTTTTTGTTTTTGTTTTTTGTGTTGTTGTTTCTTTTTTCTTGTTTACTTCTTCTTGCCCTCGTGAGCGACAGAGATGATCTTCTCGACGACGCTGGGGTCGGACAGCGTGGTGATGTCGCCGAGCTGGTCCTCCTCGCCAGCCAGGATCTTGCGCAGAATGCGGCGCATGATCTTGCCGGAGCGGGTCTTGGGCAGATCGGGCACGATGAAGACGGCCTTGGGCGCCGCAAAGGGACCAATGCTCTTGCGCACCTGCAGGATCAGCTCCTTGCGCAGGGCGTCGGTGGCATCGGCGGGGTTCTTGAGCGCGACAAAGGCGTTGACGGCCTGGCCGGTCAGCTCGTCAGCAACACCGACGACGGCAGACTCGGCAACGGCGTGGTGCTCAATGAGGGCGGCCTCGATCTCGGCAGTCGACAGACGGTGACCGCTGACGTTGACGACATCGTCGACACGGCCGCGGATCCAGTAGAAGCCCTCGTGGTCACGGCCGGCACCGTCGCCCGTGAAGTAGTAGCCCTTGTACACGTTGAGGTACGTGTCCATGTAGCGCTTGTGCGAGCCCCAGACGGTGCGAGCCATGCTGGGCCATGCCTGGCGGAAGGCCAGCACACCCTCGACGTCGTTGCCCGAGATCTCGGCACCGCTGACGGGGTCGATAATGGCAGGGTCGATACCGAAGAACGGCAGCGAGGCCGAGCCGGGCTTGGTGGGCGTCACACCGGCCAGGGGGGTGATGACGTTGGAGCCGGTCTCCGTCTGCCAGTATGTGTCCACAACCTGGGCCTCCTCCTTGCCGACAGTCTCAAAGTACCACTTCCAGACCTCAGCAGCGATCGGCTCGCCGACGGAGCCCAGCACACGCAGGTGCTTCATCTCGTGCTTGACGTAGTGGTCGCCGGCACGCTTCAGCAGACGCAGAGCTGTCGGTGCGACGTAGAACTGTGTGACCTTGTGCTTCTCGATGATATCCCAGTAGCGCGAGAAGTCGGGGTACGCCGGTGTGCCCTCGAACACGACTGTGGCAACACCCAGAAGCAGCGGGGCGTACACGACGTAGGTGTGGCCGGTAATCCAACCGACATCACCACCGCAGAAGTAGCGGTCGCCGTCGTGGATGTCAAAGACGTACTTGCCGGTAGCGGCGGCACCAACCAGGTAGCCACCGGTGGTGTGCATGACACCCTTGGGCTTGCCGGTGGAGCCGGATGTGTAAAGCAGGAACAGGGGATCCTCCGAGTTCATGGGCTCGGGGGCAATGTAGGAAGGCCACTTGTCGACCTCCTCGTGCCACCACAGATCACGGCCCTCGGTCCAGGGGATCTCGGAGCCGGTGCGCTTGTAGACGAGCACGTGGCGCACGTCGGGGCACTGCTTCAGCGCATCATCGACAATCTTCTTGGTGCCAATCAGCTTGCCACCGCGCTTGCCCTCATCGGTGGTGATGACGACCTTGCACTCGGCGTCCAGGACACGGTCGCGCAGCGAGTCGGACGAGAAACCGGCAAAGACGACGGAGTGCACGGCACCGATACGGGTAATGGCCAGGAAGGCAATGACAGCCTCGGGAATCATGGGCAGGTAGATGGCGACAGTGTCGCCCTTCTTGACGCCCATCTGCTTGAGGGCGTATGCGGTCTTGCAGACCTCACGCAGCAGCTCGCTGTAGGTCAGGGTGCGGCCATCGCTGGGCTCGTCGGCCTCGTAGATGATGGCGACCTTGTTGGGGTCCTTGAAGGCGTGGCGGTCGACACAGTTGTAGGAGGCGTTCAGCTGGCCCTCGAGGAACCAGGCGCAGTCGCCGTTCTCCAGAGAGCCGCTCTTGACTGTCTGGAAATCACGCTGCCAGGTGAGCAGCTCGCGTGCTTGGCGGCCCCAGAACTTCTCGGGCTCCTTGACGGACTCCTCGTACATCGTCTGGTACTCCTCGATGCCTTTCGGCATGTTAGCACGGTTGCACTATTACATCATTTTGCCATATTTGCGGCCCAAAGGATCGGAGTCCCTGAAAGTCCTGCGGACTAGGCGTGGGGGAAGTGATAAGAAGGAAAGTGCTGGTCACAAGACGCAATTACACCAAGTGAGATCAACGCATGTGGAGATCGTAGGATGTGCAGGGGCAGTATTGAGTAGAGTGAGAGGTGAAGCGGGTGCGGGCGAGACCCGGCCATGTTGAGTAGAGTAGCATGGCGCAAAAGCGCAAAGTGCAAAGCGCAGAGGCGCATAGGCAAAAAGGCAAGGGCAAAGGATTCAGAGTGGAGGAGAGTACCAACTTACTTCCAATATGCGGCTTTGATGGGTGCTCTGCGGTTCCGCCAGTTAGCTTATTTTTCCTCGAGCCAGTTTGCAATCTGCTGTTGCTTATTCGCTTTCGTTGGATATCCTCTGACCCAGCTGTGGCGCCGGTGTCGCATTGTCCGTGGTGTTATTCCCGCTCGGTACAAGTCTGGGCGACCAAAGCCAGAAGTATCGTGACCTCTGGCATTGTTGATTTTCTGTTGCCAATCTGCAAACTGGAGATCCAGCCAAAGCAAGCTACAAGTCAGATGCTTTAGTCTGACATCTCCAGTTCCGACGGCAAAAGACAAGGGCCAATGCAAGAGGACAGCCACAATGGACCCCTCTTTTGAATTACCCGGCCCAGAAGCCACAGCGAAGAACCAGAGGAGCTCCGAAGCGTCAATGTAAAGAATCCAATGAGCTCAATGAACCCAATAGATCATTGGACACAACAAAAAAGGTGAGTAAACGTAAGACAAAACATACTGGCAAGCATCTTCTCCGGTGGGTCTAAAGTGTCGGGGCAAAAGCGTTGAGTTAGCGAATTTGGCGCGAACAAAATAAATGGGAACATAATAAAATAGAAAATAGGGAGTTGAGCATGGAAAAAATAAAATCATAAAATAAAATAAAACAGAAGCTCCAGGCCCAACAAAATTCTCAGGAGAGCGAATGGAGAAGCAATTGCTACTGCTCCTCCACGAGCTAACCGAGCGAGAACGCGTTTTCTTGGTTGCTTGTGTTCTGTTTGATTCTGGACGAGGCTCGCGAGGTGCTTAAAGACAGAAGTGCAGGAAACAAGAGAGCAACTTACGGAAAGTGTCGACCTCGTGGGCCTCGGCCACAACGGGCGCCTTGGGGGGTGATGTGGTCATTGTGAAAGAGAAAGGTCGAGTCGCGGCGCGTGCGCTTTGCTGTCTGGGGTGAAACTAAATCGGCTGAAGAAAAGAAGCTGCACACGAGTTAGAACTGGCGCAAGAAGTTGGAAGGGCGTCTGAAGTCGTCAGAGTCTCTAGAGTCGTCCGGGTTTGTCCAGATTCAACCAGGTCGCCCAGAGTCGTTTTCCTTGGGAAGCTCTTACAGGTCGTGTCGCCGTGTTGCTCAGAGTATTTGTGTGGTGGGGTAAGTGGTAGAGAACAGCCTTGCCAGGATGCGACAGACTGCGATGAGGTGAGGTAGATGTAGAGAGGGAGAGGGTATGAGGAGAAGATGAGAAGAATAATCAAGGAAAAGAGAAAGAAGGAAGAGAAAGGAAGGAGAGGAGAAGAAGAAAGGAGAAATACCGGCAGAGTGGGCAAGAAGCCGTTATTAAGTCGAGCGCGGTGGGAGAGGAGGTGACGAGGAGAAGGGTGTAGAGCGTGGACGGAGTAGAGGAGTAGCAGTACGAAGTAGCTAGGGACTGAGCTAGAGCCAGGACCAAAGGGGGTGAAAGGAGTGAATGGAGTATGGGTGTACAAGAGACAAGAGCACAAGAGCACAGAGCAGGGCTGGGCCGGACTACTGAGTACAGAGACTAGAGAGTGGTCAGCGGGAGAAACAAAGCAGACGACTGGACCGAGCCAGGGGAAGAGACCAAGGGCCAGCGTGGAGAGCAGCTGGTGATGGATGGGAGCTCTGCGGACCTCCACTTGGATAGCTAGAGGCTAGCTAGTGCGCGCGAGTCTCCAGTTGCAGGTACAGGTATGGAGAATGCCAGAATGCTAAGCGTACACCACTGCCCACAGTTGTAGTGTGCTCACATACGTAAATGTAGTAAGTTGATGTGACTTGCCGCAAGTGGTATAAGCGGGCAGGGTGCAGCTCTGCAGAGGTGTTATTAGGATCAGTTGAAGGATTGAAAAGTGGAGGAAGTCAGCGCGGGGAGGTGAGATATGTCGAAGCAGTGAGCAGTGAGATCAGAGTAAGATGCAGTGTAGATGGTCGTACAGCATCGTAGACTATTCAGTACAGTCTGGAACAGCGAACCATAGAATCAGACAAAATCAGATAGAAAGCGCTGGACTGCCATTAGCAGACACGGCTAGTGGAATGGAAATATGACGGAGTACGGGAAGAGGCAGCACGGGGGAATGGGGAATGGGGGAGGCGAAAACGGCTACTTACAAGACTCGAGGTCATGCGTGGCCGGGGGTTGGCACTCAAGAGTATGGGGAGAATACGGAGAGAGGCAGGACAAGACAGCCAAGCTGGGGTTGACCTCTGGGCACTAGCCAGGTGTGGAGGGACAGACCTGGAGTCGAGTTTCAAGCGTAGGGACGAGGACTGAAGAGACAACAAGGTAATGGCGGGTGATGCTATTCGACGACATACAAGCTGTGGAGGGATGGGTGGACGGAAGGCGAGCTGTTGGTCGGATGTAGCGGTACTTTGCAGGGCGATCCTCTGCAGCCGCGACGGCTATGAATGGCCTCTTGCTGCCTGCCCTTTTGGCGTCGTGCTTTGTTTTCTCGGCTGATGCTGCTGGCCCTCACTTATTCTGCTTTTAATGGGCACTCTGTGAAGCCCGTCCTGTCGGCTATTCCCCTTTCTCCTCTGCGGCTACCAGCTGTAATTGTCAGCTAGTTCTGCCATCTTGAATCCAATGTATCTTTCGACATGGCATTTGCGCAAACCAGCCAGTGTCGCAGCAGTGCCGCGCGAGCACAAAGAAGTACCTGTACCCCAACGCCCTTGGCTGGTCGATTGTTGATTCCGTCCGCCCGACGTCGTTTTGGAGTTGGCTTTGTAGTCAGGTCGGCTGTCTGCCCAAATAGAATTAGTCTCCAAATAAAGACTGGAATGACACTGACAAAAGACAAAGGGCTGCATAACCGGCGACTGCGGGAACGCGGCCGTGGACTATTAACATATCAGTAGTAACAAATCTGGGGTGAAGTCGGCTTGGCCATCATACGTTGCGGGGGAGGGGAAGCTGGAGAGAGGGGAGTCGAAGTCATCCCAATCTGTATTGCGACAATGTCCAGTCGCGCCTTCTATATTTGCAATTGTAGTGATGAGAATATGTGTTCCTTCCATTCCGAAAACGACTATATCGTGGAAAGATGCTCCTTCTATTTCTGTATTCTAGTTGCGGACTATTTCGGTATGAAACGTGCGTGTTGCCGGTCGCACCTTCCGTTTCCTGCCTTCTGCCTCGTGCTCCTGTAAGGCGCTCTTTCCTATTCCAAAATGCTGACGCACTACCACGTGCCTTGTTAACGACAACGTAATTCTGTACATCTTCATAATAGCCCGCCGGTAGAATACACCCAGCATGATCCATGATACGTTGATATACGTTGCATATTACCACATCAATAAGGGACATCCTACCCTGCTTCAGTGAGAGGTCGAAGCACTCAGGTCTCAGTATATGCAGGCCTACGGAGGCACGGCGACAGGGGTCCTCTCGGCGCTTCTTCCCGCGGACGGGAGGAGGATAAAGCGAAGCGATGTTGTCTTCGAATATATATTATTAGTTATTAATGGGCGCGCTTTTCAGTCCGGCTGCATCAGTATGCAAGTATGCGAGCTCGGTATAGGTCTCTCCATCTCAAGCCTTCCCTTCCTCCTTTGCTCCATTGGGGTCAGAACTCTAGAGGCAAAGAGGCAAGGCGCGACAGGGTTGAAGTTGACCCAGGCGCAACCCCGCACTCTCAATTGCGACAACGGCAGCAGGCTGTTGGTTTAGAGTCAGAGAAGTCAGAAAAGGAAGACGGCGGCGCATACGATGCAGCGGTCACTTTGGAGACTACGAAGCATTCAAGTCTTCTCGGCGGATTAACCGTAGTAACCCAACCTAGCATGGTGTTCTCTGTACTTCTGAAAAGTTTGTTGGGGTTGTCAAAAAGATACAAATCCCTGGCGCATTGTAAATACTGTACCTGCGCCACGAGCAGTATCGTGAGGCGTTTCTCCGAATCCTCTCTAATTCTCTATGTGATATCAAAAGGCATCGCGGTGTCCAGCCATGTAATACAATATGTCGAGTATCAAGATATAAGCTTACAAGTGTCCCGTGTAACCATATCCACTCTTTGCAGTCAGCTCAACTGTCGCATCGCCAGCTGGTTTCTCGATTTATTTTTAATTTAATTTAATTCTCACGTCGTCTCTCTTTGCGAGCTCTTTTTCCATTTGACTTTTTTTCTCTGCAATATTTCCTCTTTTGCATCGTCCCCTATTCTTAATTTTCTATTTCGGTGCTTCGATTATTCTGTGAATTCTGTCATTATTGTCTAATACTGGTGCCTGCTTTGTTTTGTCTGTGTTGATTTTATTTTTTATTCTTATTTTCCTACATGTCCACTGTGGTCTGCGTGGTTTAATTCAGATGTCCTCCTGTCTGTGCCCCATGATCGGCATTGCTCTGCTTTTTACTTTCTGGCTTTCTGTTGTTCTTCTGCCCAATTGTTCCATATTAGATCATCCCTGCAGCTAACAATACTCCGTCAACACGCCACCCGTTACCCTTCCAGTCACTTTCTGCCGCGCTTAGATTGACTTGTGATTTAGATGAAGGATTGACTACTCTGTACTCTGTATTCAACAGTCAACAGCTGTGGCCAAGCTCTTCCTTTTTCCTTGAACGGAAATACTGTTGACTATTTGGGTAGTGGGGAGGAGGCGTGAACGTATACCAGGGACCAACAGTGCTAAATGTAAAAGTGGCTATCCCTCGTGGCGGTGGTCACCGATGGGTGAATGGAGGATCAGACGGAGACGCAGATGCAGTTGAGATTAGATTTGATAATAAATATTGTTGACGGCGATGCAAAATGGCCTGATGTTCCTGGGTTCATTGCAACAGATCACAAGCATGCAAACACGGTGTGTAGGACTTTGGAGTGAGTGTGATTCAGAGACTTCTGTGAAGATGGGCCATGTTGAAATGAGCAACGATCATGGCAGAACACCTGCTTCACAGACCTTGATACTTTGGATGCAGTCCTTGTCCCGACCATCACAAGATATTCACGGGCTAGTCCGATTGGGAAAGTGTGATATAAGTGATGCACTCCGTTCCCGGCGGCCATGCAGGTGCAAAGGTTGGAAACATATACATCGTGTGTAATTACTGTGTTGGATGGCAGCCGGGATGCTGCAAGGGAACAGCAAAGGGAACCAAGAGTCACCCTCCGTATGCGGATCAGCAAAGTTGAGAGTTTGTGTGGATGGATAGAGCATGCATGCAGCAAGACGTGCGAGTTCGAGAACAAGATAATGATGCAGACGACGGGCATCAACACAGCTTTGCTACTAGCTTAGCCGGAACTCCCCAAACAGGAAGTTTCAAACTCTTACAGATGTAAGAGAATACGACGACAGCAGCATAATCATAATGGCGACGCGAACGGCGAGTCGCGAGTAGGGACTTTTCTTCGGGATTGAGAGGATATTAAGAATCTTGCAGTCCTACGAGACAAAGCCGATGATGACGGCTCCGTGTATGTCGGCTACCATTCTGAGAGCCGCACTACAAGGTCCGTGACTCTGTAGTGAGACCTTTCTTTGCATGGCAGCCGCACGTCCGCCCGAAAATACTCAGCTCAGACAGACACAACGGCTATGAATAAACCATTTTAATTTCTCGGGTGAAGCTGTCAAAGGACGTCAACTCAATAGTCTCCTATTCGATGTTCAACTTTTTTTTCTTAAAAAAGTAAATAAACCAAAAAGGAGCGGATCCCCAGACTTTTTCCACAGATTCCCACTAGACGCATGACGCAGTGTTAGTGTAGGACTTTTGTGAATTTGAGACTAGCAACCCTTTACCGCACGACACCCGAGAGCCGAACAATGAAAGGAAATGACTATGGAGAATGAATTAAATGTTTTAAAATAATTTAAATAAACCAAAAAATGGTGAGAAGTGAAAGAGCCTCCTGGACTCCTGACAAGGGCGTCGACGATTGGTTGAGGTTGGGTCGGAGCCGGAGTGTATTCAATGTCGAGACCAGACAGAAACAAAAGAAAGCACATGGCGTGTACGAAGTACTACTCTGTAGGAACCGAAAGCAATGATCTGTGATTCATGATACCAGAGTCCTTCCGAGCCCAAGCCGTCCCAAGTCAACACTCGAATCGTCAACATCCCCTTTAGGATTTCTTGCCTCATACGTCGTGGAGCAATACTTTGTACTCTTGAGTATATCTACAACACGATACCCTTTCTCCCGTTGATCTTGATCGGCTCAAGGGTATGACTGCCGATATAGGAGGACAACATGTAACTCGACCATGCTTGTATTACCACAGGGTATTGATAACTTACGCGACGGCTGAGTTTATTCGAGAAAGGATACAAAAGTATGAGCTCATGGTATTAGTAGCCAAGTCCGCGCATTGGCCAGCATCCAACCACCGTTGACTCCGTGATAGGCCTTGCTTGAGATAAAAGACTTTGCATGATTCATAACACCTCAGCCGATAATAGGCGGCCGATGCCGAGGCAGGGTTCTGCGTCATACTTTGAATGTTTCCTTGAACGAGAAAACAAGCAAGGAACAAGACACAAAAAAAACGACAAGGCTGTTGGAGATCTTCTCGGCATATGAGCGGACGCATCTGAATCAAGACAAGCCCATGCACAAGTCCTACGAGTGGAAGCTAGCCATGGGTCAATGCGGTCTCCAACGTGGTCTCCAAGCTCTCCGAATAGTGATAGACTGAGAATCAGACTGCACCCAGACGACGACCCCGACCTCGCTCCGCATAGTGCCTTGTTACTCACACGCAGACTTTGGCGCATGGCAAGGGGTCTCCAAGATCTTATCTGATCCGATTAGATGATTTGATCTTTGATTTGATATGCTTTTGATGCTGACTGATGATGTGCTAATGTAAATGATCCCGATTAACGTCCATAACGCCCCTATACAAAATCTAACGTAAAGTACATGACAAGCATGAAAAAATGTGCAACAACTGAGCATGAGCCGCTTCTAAGCTGAGTCTTGGGTTGAGTCATAAGCCGCTGTTGCGTCTGCGTCTGCAGATTTAGATACACGGCCCGATTTCGCAACCGCGTCGACTCTGAATTTCGAGATGGCGATGCCGCTGCGAGAAGCTCAAACAGTTGCTGCAGCTGCTCTTCGTGTCCTACACCGTCTACCCCTTACATGTCCATGCTCATCAGGTACATCTCAAATACCCGCATAAACTTGGCCACAAACGCCTCCAGGTGGAAAATAACCTTGGTGCCCGTCTTGATGCGGTGCTCGTAAAACGCAGACCACCGGATCACCTCCGGCTTCAGGTCGTCGTCGATCAGCGCCACCAGCTTGAACGTCAGCGTGCGCAGGATCGTCGTCGCCGGGATGCAGTGTGTCAGCAGGTCGTACAGCTTCGCCCGCACCTGCAGGATCCGCGCCGGTGTGTGCTCGTCCATAATCTCCTTGGCTACGTGCCCGATCAGCGCCTCCCAGTCCGGCGGCGGGATGGGTGTGTTGTCTCCTACTTTTTCACTAAACTGTTAGTGCTCTCCCAGCAGCTCATGTAAAGATAAACCTACTTCTGGGCATGCACCGCCTCGTACATCAGCAGGGCGCGGCGCAGGTTGCGGCCGCTGTTCTCGGCAATGCGCTGGTGCAGCACCGGCAGCGCCGGCCAGCCCTCGCGCTTGGCCGACACCGCCAGCACCTGGCAGATCTCGGCGTGCGTCGGCGCCGCGACGCGCACGAGCAGCGTACGCGAGCGGATGGGCGCGATGATGTTGGCGGTGGAGTTGGCGAGCAGGATGAGGCGCAGGTTGGGCGAGTACTTTTCCATTGTGCGGCGCAGGGCGGCCTGGGCGTCGCGCGTGAGGTGGTCGGCCTCGTTGATGACGACGACCTTGAAGCGCTGGCGCGCCGACTGGTCGACCTGCTGGGTCTGGGCGACCTCCTTGAGCAGGTCCTGGACGACGACGCGGTCGTAGGTGCCGACGTCGGACGGCGTGATTTCGAGGTGGTAGTTGGAGGCGACAATGTTGAATTCGAGCTTGCGATTGCTGGTCGTCTGGAAGACACGGGCGTCGATCTTGATCTTCTCGACACCGGGGCCGTAGAGCTCCTTGAGCGTGGCGACGATGCGGGTCTTTTTGCCGGCGCCCGAGGGGCCGTACACGAGCAAATGTGGGAAGTCGCCGCTTTGTGCCTATGTTGTCAGATATTTTGGTCGACAAGAAAGAAGCGAAGCAGCTTGTATGCCTACCAGAGATCGTAACCGGTCTGTGAGGTCTGGGTGGTAGGTCAGGGTGTCGAGGGACCGTGGCCGGTGCTTGTCGACGATGAGCGCCATTGTGTGTGATTAGGTGGTGTTTGTTTTGTATAATTCGTTTAGTTAGAGTCGTTAAAGCATCAATCGTGACGTGGTCGTGGTCGTGAAGGTGGTGGTTTGAGTGCAGATATCAGGGTCGTCGAGAGGTTGGATGCCCACTTTACACGGCGAGCTCTACCGTCGACGTGATGCTCGACGTGAAAAGTAGACGCGTCGCGGTGGACTACTAAAGGAACCACTTAACGCGATCCTGGTCCGTGCGTCAGCACCTGTCAGGTCATGTGGCGATAAAGCTGCTGCTGGACTGGACTGATAAGACAGTTGGACTGATAAACACAGATGGTCTGATAAACACAGTTGGACTGATAAAGACAGGATGATAGCGGTCAGATGGTGGATCACATGTCCATATTATACCCCGCTTTAATTTTCTCTTCCAAAGACAAAAATCTAACAATGATCCACAATTCTGCCATTTATTCTGCACCAAAGCTGCAGGCCGCACGTGACCGATTAGGGTTCTCCTCCATCTTGGCCCATCTAGGCCAAAGGAACAAATCAGTGGTCGGCCCTAGGTGGGTCTTTTTTTTGCATTCGACTTTTTTTGGAGTTTTTCGCTCCGCCCCATATGGAAAGTTTTCCAGTACGTCCTCTGGCTGCTTGATGTCTTCCTTCCCCCCCTTCTGATCGAGAGACTTCCTTTTCGACAACCCATCAACAACCACCGACCAACACCCAAGTCGCCAAAATGTGAGTGACCGACGCTCATTCTTCGCATCGACGACGGTTATTGCTTCGACGGGATTGCATTTGTTTTGGTTTCTGGATTCTGGATTCGCTTCGGTTTCGACGACGCACGATTTGCATCAATTCGAGTTTCGAGATTTTGCGATTTGATATCACGAATTCGACGACAGACCACAAGACAAGAAAGACATCTACACACAAGAACACCACAGCATCTGCATCCCGACGAGCAACAACCGAGTCGATCTACACGTCGTGCCCAACTAACAATCTAGGTCTCACCGCAAGTACGAGGCCCCTCGCCACGGTTCGCTCGCTTACCTTCCCCGGTACGAAATCTCCCTCCCTCCTCCGAGTCCAATCCGACGACGACACTCTCTCGACGAGCCCTAGTCATGGACAGACGGACAGCAGCAATGCGGCAAGTATGGTGAACTAACAATACGCAGGAAGCGGAGTGCCAGCCACCGCGGCCGTGTCAAGTCGTAAGTCAAAGTCAGACTGAAGGAATTTTCTGATGGTCCACCCATTCAAAAAAGACTTCAACTAACCACTCCAGCTTCCCCAAGGATGACGCCAAGAAGTCCGTCCACCTGACTGCCGCTCTCGGCTACAAGGCTGGTATGACCACCATCGTCCGCGACCTCGACCGCCCCGGTGCCAAGTCGCACAAGAAGGAGGTCGTTGAGGCTGTTTCCATTATTGATACCCCACCTGTGCGTACGACGCAGCCCGCTTGGGTGCAATTTCTTCAAAAGGCTCATTCGCTTTTTGGGAATGTTCCAATGGCTAACATTGTTTTTCTAAACAGATGATCGTCGTGGGCCTTGTCGGCTACATCGAGACTCCCCGCGGTCTGCGGTCCCTGACCACCGTCTGGGCTGAGCATCTCGGTGATGAGCTGAAGCGCCGCTTCTACAAGAACTGGTACAAGAGCAAGAAGAAGGCTTTCACCAAGTACGCCAAGAAGCACTCCGAGAACAAGGGTGCCTCGATCACCCGCGAGCTGGCCCGCATCCAGAAGTACTGCACCGTCGTCCGTGTCCTCGCCCACACCCAGATCCGCAAGACTCCCCTGAAGCAGAAGAAGGCTCACCTGATGGAGATCCAGGTCAACGGTGGTTCCATCGCCGACAAGATCGCTTTCGGCCAGGGTCTGTTCGAGAAGCCCGTGTCGATCGACACCATCTTCGAGCAGGACGAGGTTATCGACGTCATTGCCGTCACCAAGGGTCACGGTTTCACCGGTGTCACCGCTCGCTGGGGCACCAAGAAGCTGCCTCGCAAGACCCACAAGGGTCTGCGTAAGGTCGCCTGTATCGGTGCCTGGCACCCTGCCCACGTCCAGTGGACTGTTGCCCGTGCCGGTCAGGACGGTTACCACCACCGTACCTCTGTCAACCACAAGATCTACCGTGTTGGCAAGGCCGGTGCCGAGGACAACGGTTCCACCGATGCCGACATCACCAAGAAGACCATCACTCCGTATGTTCCCTTGCTAATTTTACTAACCTCTAACTCGAATGGAAATGCTAACAAAACAGCCTCGGTGGCTTCGTCCGCTACGGTGAGATCAACAACGACTTCGTCATGGTCAAGGGCTCGATCCCCGGTGTCAAGAAGCGGGTTGTTACCCTGCGCAAGTCCCTGTTCACCCACACCTCGCGCAAGGCTCTGGAGAAGGTCACCCTCAAGTGGATCGACACCTCGTCCGAGTTCGGTCACGGTGCTTTCCAGACTGCCGCCGAGAAGGCCACCTTCCAGGGTACCCTCAAGAAGGACCTGGCTCCCAGCTCATAAGCAGCAGGTATGCCGGTCTGAATGTAAAAAATGTCGAGAAGACGAGGGATATAAAAATAAAACAAATTTTCTTCTGTTCATATAACCACACAGCTGGACGGGAAAATGGGATGGGGTTTCTACACGCTATTTATGTATGATTTTTTTTACACATCCGTTTTGCAAAGGTGTTTCTTTTTCTGTTCCTTTTTTCTCCTGCTGCTGTGTTTTCTTGTGTCTTGTCTTGTGTCGTGTCTTTGTTAATACCTGCATCTTTGATCTTTGTCAAAAATAAAGTTCAATATCTTACTTCTGGCTGCGCCAAGTGAGGTGACAAGACAAACGGTGGACAACCAGTCAGGGCCACACAGCAAGAACACCAACGAGCAAACTCATTAAGAGCACAGATGGAATGGACAGACAAAACAGCAGGACAAGAAGCAGGACAAGACAAGACAGTCGAGGAGAGTCTGATTCCCTGGCTGCTACATGGATGCGTCAGTGCGACGGTTCACGCAGCAGCGAATTGCTACATGCAATAAAAACAATTTAAATCTATAGATATGAAGTGATGAATGCAATGCAACATCTGTACTCGTAAAGACGAGTTACTGGGAATGCAGTTGTCGATGTTGATCAATGTCGTGCCGTGATGCTGTTAGTCGTGATTATGTCATCACCCATTTTATACTGCCGCCTGAAGCTGCTGTACGCCTAGTTGCGTCATTGCACTTCAGGTCTCAATTTGCCCCTCCCTCGGCTGCTTCATGGCCTATCAAACAGTAGAGTAGTCTGACAGCAACGTCAATAGCCTCTCATTCCTGTCGCACCTGCCGTTTCTTCTCTTTCCTTCTCTTCTTTTTTCCTTCTTTCCTATTCTAATGTTTACGTATTCTCGACTTGCCGCACGCCAGGCATTTCTATTCTCTCGATCCTCCAGACTATCAACACACAGACTCTCTATCGCTACACTCCGACTCTGTCAAACTTCATTGCCAGCTTCACCCAAACAAACACTACCTCGAGCTTTCTCTATATCCAACATCATGTCTTCCGACGACGCATACGCCGCCTTCCTCGACAAGGCCAACCAGGACGTCGGCTCGGACGTGCAGACCTCCTCCAAGAAGACGGCCACCGTCAACCACGAGCAAAACGTCCCCAAGGTCCTCACTGCTGCGGCCAAGGACCAGTTCTACGTCAGCGACGCCGACGAGCCGTTTGTCGCCGTCGCCGTGCCGCTGCAGGGCAGCAAGCTGCCGACCGAGGACGACTTTGTCTCGGCCGCCGGCCTGCCGCAGTCCGCCGACGACATCTCGATCCTCGACCCCATCGACTGGGACCGTAACGGCCAGTACAAGGAGCTGCTGGAGGCTGTGCGCGAGGCCGGCGAGGGCAACGATGTGCGCGTGTACAAGGTGCAGCAGGACGCGACGCGGGTCGAGTACTGGCTGGTGACGACGACGAGCAGCGGCCAGCTTGTCGGCTTCAAGGCCAAGGCGATCGAGAGCTAGGCGTTTAGATGAAGAAGAAGCAAAAACAAGTAGCGAATTAATATGATTTATTTTAACAATTTGCAGTGATGACTCAGCATCGCGCATGACGTCGGATATCTCGACATGGGATGAACTGATTCGGAAATCGGTCACATGGATGCTTACGTACACAAAGTAAACAATAAATAGCAAAAGGATGTGCGAAATTCACAAATTTGGAAGTGCTACGTGATAGAGATCTCCCTTGAAGCTGACTTGCTTTCAGTACTCCAAACCATCAGTCTGCCAACATCACATCACAACCGCAGCTACTCAAATTTTGTTGTTTCTGTCATGACTGTGAAGACCGACTAAAGTATAGAATGTCTACAAACGGGCATGTCGACGGGCATAAAGACAGGCCTCACGATGTTCGAGATGAGCCCCAAAAAGACATGGATGCCAACAAGACCATCGACGGCGGTGCCCATGCCAGCTACAATGGCGTCAGCGACGAGCCTCCCAGCGCTCCATCCAACGACAGCCCGACACTCGGAGATATATCATCTGAGAGTGATATCAATGGCTGCGGTGATAGCTGTGGTGATGCTAAAGCTGCGGATGAAGACAGAGCTCAGAACGAGGCCGACAGAAAGCAAAACCACGAGACGGAGCATGCAGCCGTACCACAAAAAGCCTTCAGCATCGACGACACCACATCCATCTCGAGCCCGCCCTCGATCTCGTCGTCCTTGATGGTCAGCCCGTCGCCTCCGTCCAAGCTCAAAGTCACCATGACCTTTATGCAGGCCTACCGGATAATGCGCGGTCCGCGCAACATTGAGCCCAGCCCGCTGTTCAGCTGTCTGCAGAAGAAGACCCAGGGCATGGGAGATGACAACAAGGACGACGACTGGTTCAGGCTGGCCTGCCTCGAGGAATCTAAACTAATCGACGAGGCCCAGGCCGAGCTGCAAGAGGACAACTATCAGCACACAGCAGACAACAACCGCCAGAGCATCTTCTTTCTGGAGCCGCCCGAGGTCAGCGGCGTTCCCTGCGACTCGGACGACAGCGACCTCGACGACGGCGACTACTGCTTCGACGACGACCGCCTCGACGACGGCTGGATCAAGGCCAACTTTGTCTTTCGCCCGGACCGGAGTCTTTCGGAAAGTGCCGCCACAGATGACTGCTCGTAGGACGAGTACGTGTCTGACGACGAAGGCGAGCCCCGCGACGTGCGCATCACGCCCGCCATCTTCCGCGCCCTGGCGGACGGCTGCACTCTGGACGACGTCGACAAGCTGCGCACCAAGTATGACCATTTAATTGCCGCCCAAAAGAGAAAGGAACAAGGCCCGCGCACGCCGCCCAACAAGATCCTACGGCTGTCGGCCGACACGTCGCACCTCAACCCCATCCGGCCGCACTGCCGCCGCCGCCAGTTTGACATCAACACAGGCGCCGAGTTCAGTCCGGCCTATGGCGTTGTCAAAGGCCCAGCGCCGGTTGCTGCGGCGCGCACGCCGCCGGGCATCACGCCGCAGCGCGCAGGCAACTTTTTGCTGCTGATGGAGCAGAGCCACGGCCAAGAGTACTTTACCACACGCCCCGGGCCGGCGATGCCCTATCTGTTTGAGAAGATGGCACCGCAGGCGGCGCGGATGCTGCGTGGGCAGCTGTACGGCACGCGGGATGTGGCCGCACCTGCCAGCCCGCCCGCGCCCAAGAAAGAGACCAAGTTCTCATATGTGAGTTTTTTCTATTCTTTTACGTTGAAAAAATACTAATTATAGGACGATGTGAATGAGGCTGTCAACGGCTGCCGGTTTGACGCCGACAAAATGGCACTGGTGCCTATGTCCAGCGTCCGCCGCGAAAAGAGCCAAGGCAAATCAAAGACAAGCACAACGGCAACTGAGAAAAAAGACACTGCCGACACGGGCCAGGCTTTGCTGGCTTCGTTCAACAGCCAGTGGCGCATCATCCAAACCTGCCACGCCGCCGACCGCCGCATCGCCGCCGCCAACGAGCGCGCCCAGACCGCCCTCTCCCTGCAAACGCGCCAGCTCGCCATCCTCCAGCAAAAGGCCGACCTGCTGCGCCAGACGCGCGCGGCGCGCGACCTCGCCGACGCCAAGGCGCACTACGAGACGGTGCTGCAGGCCGACCTCAAGAAGAAGCACACGATCAAGGTCATCAACGACGAGCTGCACAGCCTGCGCATGACCAAGGCGGAGATGGAGGCGCGCGTGGCGCGCGGGCGCGAGCTGCAGGTGGTGCTAGCGCGGCGGCTGCAGGACGGTGCGGCGCGGCTGGCGCGGTTGTGCCGGGAGCACGGCAGCGCCGATGCGCATGCGCTGTCGCAGACGCTGACGGCGGAGCTGGACGACTTGATGCTGGCGCAGCCGGACACCACCTGCAATTAGTGGCGATGGCCACGAACTATCTAGTTCCATAGTTTATGATTTTAAAGAAATAAAGATGAATGCAATATATATCATGAGCAGAGTTCGTATTGTACATATCCCAGCACGTAGGCCAGGCCAGGCAGCACCAACCACCATTTTATCCAAACGCCGGCATCCCAAGAAAAAAAATGAATAACGAAAAAGAGATATTTGTTTACTTGTTGGCGACGACACCGACCTTGGCGGCGCGCAGCACGCGGCCGTTGAGCTTGAAGCCCTTTTGCTGCGTGTGGAAGACGGTGTTGTGCTCCTTGTCGGGCTGCGGCGTCATGAACGTGGCCTCGTGCTCGTTGGGGTTGAACTTGTCGCCGTTGGGGTCGAAGCGCTCGAGGCCGTGCTTCTTGAGCGTCGACAGCAGCACCGTCTCGACCATGCGCATGCCGTCGACGACGCCCGCGAGGTCCTTGGCCGCGGCCTCGACCGACTCGGCCACCTTGGGCTCCGACACCATGCCGAGCGCGCGGTCAAAGTTGTCGACGGTATCAACAAGGTCCTTGGCGAACGACGTGATGGCGTAGTCCTTGGCGCTCTTCACGTCGCGCGCAGTGCGGTCCTGCAGGTTGCGGAAGTCGGCCACGGAGCGGACGTATTTGTCCTGCTGGTCAGCAACGTTCATACTTTATAGATTACTCGAGACGTACCTTCCAGTCGACGACCTCCTTGGTCTTGGTCTCGAGCTCCTTGCGCAGGGCAGCAGCGTCGGCGGCAGACAGGGACTCGCCGGCCTCCTTCTCGGCCTCGGCGGGCTTGGCCTCCTTAGCATCAGTCTCGGAGCTGTAGAAGCGCTGTCTTGAGGCGAAAGCGGGGGTTGTGCGGGCAGAGGCCGAGGCGGCGGCGCGGGCAGCCGAGAAGGCCGGGGCGGTGCGGGGCACGCGGACAGCAAGGCGGGCAGCCTGTGCCGGCGCAGAAGCAAGTTGGCGGAGCATTGTGATGTGAGGTATGTGTGACTGGTAATAAAGAATCAACGAAAGATCGGAACGAGTCAGGAGGCAAACGTGACCTCGGGCTGCTATAAATTTTCTCAATGGAGCTCTCTTTTTGTATTTTAATTTAATAAGAGATTTAATCCGTATATTCCATGCTGGAAGCTGCAGCCAGTGCGCTGTACTTCCTTGAAAGTCTCTCGGGTTCTACCGTTTCGGTCGCTGTCCTTGGCCCAGTTTAGTATTTAAAGTGTATACTAACTTTAATTTATAAATCAATTCTGCTCCGTTCCAGGACCCTGGCCCGTTATGACTTTGAGAGTGAGAAACGGCTCACGTGAACTGACTAAGCATCCGGAAACGGACCCGCTCTTTCAACGCAGGGGAAGCTCTTTCTCATTCTGTCTTTGGCCTTTGGTGCTAGCCCTGCCTGCCTGCATCTCGCCTTGCGACGGATTTTTGAAGCTGAGCATCGCGACAGCACCTCCACCGCCCACGACCCTCGACAACACCCACGGGGCCTCACGACATCGACGACTCATTGCGCATCTTGACGCTTGTCGCATCCATCTCGACGACTTCCGGCGTTGATCGTCTCCATCGCGCGTCTCCCTCAACTCGCCCCCGCGCGCGACGACCTTCTACTCCCCGACCTCCTTCGACTCTACCTCTCTACCTCTCTACATCATCACCCTACACAACCGCAGCCATGGATTACGATATGCTCATGGACGACTCCGAGTCGTTTGGCCCGGCCGTCAAGATCTCCGAGGTCGACGTTGAGCGCGTCAAGTTCGAGATGACCAACGTCGACCTCGCCTTTGCCAACGCCGTGCGCCGCATCTGCATCGGCGAAGTGCCCACCATCGCCATCGACATTGTCGAGGTCGAGGAGAACACCAGCGTTCTCGCCGACGAGTTCATCGCCCACCGCCTCGGCCTCGTCCCGCTCAACTCAAAGAACGCAGAGGACGTCGTCTACTCGCGCGACTGCGACTGCGAGCAGTACTGCGAGCTGTGCTCCATCAAGCTCACGCTGCACGCAAAGTGCACCTCGGACGAGGTCATGAAGGTCTACGCGCGCGACCTCGTCGTCGACCCCTCGCGGCCCAACCAGTGGGTCGGCACCCCCGTCATCCGCGACCCCGACGGACTCGGCGTCATGATCGCCAAGCTGCGCAAGGGCCAGGAGCTGCAGATGACCTGCATCGCGAAAAAGGGCATCGCCAAGGAGCACGCAAAGTGGTGTCCCACCGCCGCCGTCGGCTTCGAGTACGACCCCCACAACAAGCTGCAGCACATTGACCTCTGGTACGAGCAGAGCGCCGAGGCCGAGTGGCCCGAGAGCGGCAACGCCGACAAGGAGGAGCCGCCCGCGCCCAACGAGGTCTTTGACTATGACGCGCAGCCCGGCCGCTTTTACTATGATATCGAGACTATTGGCCAGATGGAGCCCGACGCCATTGTGCAAAACGGCATCAAGGCGCTGCAGCAGAAGCTGGCGGCGCTGATCCACGAGCTCAATGCGGGCGACGGCGGCGGCGAGATGGGCGGCGGCGGCGACGACGACTACAACCCGCGGTCGCCCGAGTACGACGGTATGGGCGGCGGCAACGGCGGCGGCGGCGGTGCAGACTCGTGGAACGATGCCGGCTACACAACACCGTACGGCGGCGGCGGCGGTGGTGGTGGCGGCGGCAACTGGGGTGCAGGCGGTGTGACACCATATGGCCAAACACCGTACGGCAATGCCGGCCAGTCAGGATGGAACTAGGCTTGTTGCCTGATCTCCTGTTCCTCGTCTTTCATCTGTCATCTGTCTTGTCTACCAAAATCTTGTCAAAATTTGCTCTCACTGTACTTATTCCATCATGCACACGGTTGCGGCGGCGGCGGCGTTCTTTTGATTTCTAATATATTCCGTCACTTTTGAATGATGCAGCATAATGTAAACTTGGTGATATAAATGCAAAAGTATTCAATGCAGTGCCGTCTATTTATATCCAATATAATAATAAGCAGAAGGCAAGAAAGACAATAAAGTATGCTGGGTAGATATAGACAACCAGCCTGGTCCAAGATGAACTATAGATATAATTCAGGACAGAACGATAAAATGAAAAGAATAAAGAACGCCCATGATGCATGACCAATAAACCAAAAGCCAATAACAGAAGCAAGACGGAGACTAAAACAAAATTCGAGCTTCCCACTGGGGATACAAAGCGATAAAACACACAATCAGAAACAACTTTTTAAGGCTCAGGCAAGCCCTTGTATTGCCGGTAGAGCTTGCGGTGGCTCTCCAGGAACATGAACGTAAAGATGGTGTGCGGGCCAAGGCGGATGAAACTCGGCACCCAGCCCTTGAACATCCACCGCAGGCCCTCCTTGGCATACAGGTCCTTGAGCACGGTTGTGAGGGCGCCGTGCGACGACATCACGCGCGTCTTGACAACATCGATCGGGCTCGTGATCGTAGCCGCGGCCACACCCGCCAGGAACGACGAGATCAGGTGCGTCGTCATGTTGTCGGTGAGCGGCGTCGTCGCCAGCAGGATGCGCTTGGCGGTGTCGTAGGACGCGAGCTGGCCGGCGGTCATGGCGGCGGCGCGCACACTGTTGGGCCAGACGCCGCGGAACCAGCCCTTGACGATGCCCTCTTCGCGCGCGAGGCGCACGAGGCCGTCGAGGGCGTTGCGGTAGCCGCGGCGCTGGTCGACGGGCAGGGCGGCGTCGTGCTGCATGCGGACGTTCAGGACATCGGCGGCGTTGCCAGCAAAGCCACCGGCCATACCGGCGAGCGAGGCGGCCGCGACCAGGGCCGGGAAGCTGAGCGTCTTCTTAAGGTTGCCGTCCTTGTCGGGCTTGGCAACGGCGTAGTCCTCCATGCTCGACTTGATGGCCTCGTAGAGGCCGAAGCGGGTGGTGGAGTAGGTGAGCTGGCGCAAGAGCGATGCCGACAGGCCGCTGTAGAGGCCGCGGACGCCCTCGTTGCGGACAATGTGGACAAAGGTGCCGCTCATGGAGCGCGGCAGGTCGCCGTGGCGCATCTGCAGGCGGACCTTGACGAGATCCATGGGGTGGGTGACGCAGGCCGCCAGACTGCTGGCGCTGCCGCCGAACCAAAAGGGGTAGTGAATGGCGGCATTTGATGTTGATGTTGAAGCTGATGTTGCGGCGGTCTTTGCGGTTTCGGCCGGAGATGAGGCCGGGGCCGGGCCGGTCTTTGTCGACGCCATGCTGTCTCTTTTGAGAGATGTGTGAAATGATCAATGAATCAAATCAATGAATCAGATCAATGTCAGATCAATGAAATAAAGTCAAAATGAATTCAATGCGCCGATCCGTTGATAAATCAAGAAAACGAAAACTCGGCGCAAGGCTCACGTTCGGGGACGACGGGCGGTAACCGAGAAGCGCAGAAATGGGCCGAGCGGGTAACAATTTTGATCTTTTTTTCTTTTTTTCCTTTTTCTTTTCTTCTTTTTTTTCTATTTAAGTAGGGAAAAAGAGGGCCCTTGCGTGTCGTAGTCTGCGGTTTGGCTAGCTGGGCACCAATTAGAGCCGGCAGAATGAGTTCTTGGTAATGCTGGGTTGCGACTGAGAGTGAGAGTGAGCGAGGATGAAGAGAGCAATGAAGTCTAAAGAAAACTCAAGAATGAGTAAAGAAAAGGGAAAATAGTAATTGATGAATTGAGTCGGCAATGACGTACTTTTCACAGAAAAAGGACGACGACCGAAGAAAGGCTCTGGGATCTCCAAATCTCCAAGGCGGTGATTGGCGGAGTAATGGTGAGGAGTAGAGCGTATTCTGTAGAGGGTAAGGAGAGTTGAAGAATGATGAGAGAGAATATTGAAATCACCAAGTTTGTACGAAGTAAGAGAAAAGATGCAAAGATGAAGACGTGGGAGAAAGGCGGTGATTGGAGAGGCAGGAAAAGTCAAATAAATTGAATAGGGAAGGAGGTTGCCGTCAGAAGCGGATAACTGTAAGCCCGGCTGGGAAGGCGCTCTGTAGAGATGTCAGTTCCGAAAAGGAAAGAACCAGCTTGCAACCACAGTTGGAAAGAGCAGATTGAATACGGAAAGAACTACCAGCAAACTACAAAGTGAAAGAGCAGATTGAATACGGAAGAGCAGTCAGAATCACAAGCAACAATACAGAGCAATTAAGTCAGACCAGTCGGGGTCGCTATGATAGCTCCGGTCGGCAACAAATGCGATCAGACGGTGTAGATTTTAGAGCAAAAGCACGATGGGCTGATGTTTGGGGAAATAGAGTAATCAATCTGTCGACTGACTAAACCAAGGAGCATATGACTAAGCAGGATGCAAGTGGAGAACCAGTCTCCACAAGAACCCCACCGGAATGCAGGAAGGACTTTTTGGCAGTAAATAGCAGGGTTTTTCGCCCGCCTACTTTCTTGGAGGATTCTGTCCTCTAGACATTACGACTTTCTATAGCTTTTATACGTTATATATCGATAACGGAGTGAAACGGGAGGTAGATAGTTTTAATTGAATGAATTGAATTGTAGTATCTCGATAGTTATAACTAAGAGATTAAAGCTAGAGGATTGGGTATAATCTTTAAGCTTTATATACCAAGAGAAAAATTTTTACTACAACTATTACTAGTTTTTGACCTTTAAATCAATACAACGACGCGTCGATATAACTTTACGAGTATATTTTTATTAGCTTTACTTTACGGCTTAAGCTACTATAAGTGACGGCTAAAGGCTAATCCGATAATTTTATACCTCCCTTATCGACTATAAACTTATATTTTACCCTACTTTTTTATCTACTTTTATACTTAAGACTAGATATATACTTTTCTTTTATTATACCTTCCTTCCTTTTTACTATAGCTAATTATTATTACGATAACGTTAAAAGGAAGAAGACCCTCGAAAGGCTTACGCTCGACTACCGCTTAAGAGAAGCGCGCGGAAATAACGTAACGGGCCGAGACCTTTAATAAGTAGTAGATGGATAATATCGAAGGTATTACGATTGTTAATTACGATTTTTATAAATATATTTAAGATAAGTTCGGTAACTAGACTAAGGAAGACTAAGCTAAAACGGGCTAAGCTTCGGTAGTTATATTTAAAAATAAACTTCGTACCCGCGGTATTAACGTCTACTAATATAAAGGTACTTTATTTACGATTTTTAAGGCTATATACGATATTATTTTAGTTTTCCTAAACTAAGATAAATAAAACTTTAAAGTAATATTAAAAAAAAAACTTATAATAACGTATAACCTAATAATCGTAGAATAAATCGGTATTAAGAACGTCTACCCGGACTTCCGACTTGTTACGACGTACGTAATAAATAGTTTAAGCCTTAAAATTAAAAACCCGATTACCTCGGCTACTTACGGGCGGATATCGAATTAAAACCCCGGGTAAAAAACCTTTCCCGTAGGCTCGGCGCCGCGTACTCGGTCCTAAAGCATACTACCGGTATAAAGCATACTACTTTCGATATATAACTATCGTTCGGGTTTTAAATAATAACAAGATAGGCTACTTTTAAGTATAATACCGCGATTTAATAAAACGTACTATATCTTTCTTTTTCGGTACGCTTCGACCCCGAATAACTAAAAAAACCACCCCGATATTTAAAATAACCCGTATAAGATCTTCGATACCGGGAACGCGGGTTATTTTCGTAAATAGAGAATCCGTTTTTATTTCCGTAATACCGGGTAAGCCGATAAAAAGTAGCTCCGTATTATCGGTAACTTTTATAAGTCGTACCCGAAGTTTTAAAAATATATTAGCGAGGATAACCCGATAAGCTTATTATATAAATACGATAACTTCGCCGACTATTGTAACAAACTCGGGCTTTAAGAAAAGTACTACTACCGGGCTTTAACCGTAATAATAACGGACGGTAAGCTTTTTAACAAATGCTTCGAGCTATACAACTTAATTAAAAACTTTAATAACTAAAAAATAGTTATCGTTATAATAGTAGATTATTTCGAAGATACTATAACTTTATAAGAACGGGTCGTCCGGTAGTACGAAAGCTTTTTCGAAGAATTTTACCGAGGGATACTTAATCTTTTTTTCTCGAAAGCCGTACGCGTATACTATAACTAAATTTACTATACTTATTATATACTCAGCTACGAAATCGAAAGATAAGTTTTTTTATATTCCCGTATATTAACGTCGTTTAAAGCGTACCCCCGAACTAAAAAAACCGTAAGCTTTATAAATATCGCCGTTAATAACTACGTTAGTTAGTTAGTTATAACTATAAAAAATTTCTATAAAATAAACGAGAGTAACGAAGCTTTAAATTTAATATCGGGTACGTATACTATCGAAGTCTTTTACGCCCTTATAAAATAATTTTATACCGATAAAACTTACTACCGTAATAACGGTAACTTTAATAACGGCGGTAATTTTAATAACCGTAAGTTTACCTATATCTAAATATCGTTAACCGACGTATAAATATTACTTTAGTTACGGAAATATTATATCTATAGTAAAAAAAGCTATCGTTAACGTATACATATATAAACTAAGTAAAACGTTTATAAACGCGAGTAGCAAAACAAAACGTAGAAGAATACGGGATAATATTTTACCGTTTTTAAAAATATTAAAGGAAGATAGAGTAAAATACTTTTATAAAAACTTAACGAAGACGATAAAGATAACGATCTTAATATTACCGTAGTTAATACGTACTTTACGAGTTAAGCAAACAACCCGTAAGCGCAAAATAACGATAATAATATCGTTACAAAAGAAAACGTATTTTTATTTTTTATTTCGTCCTCGATAGTAATTACGGAAAGTAAGAATAAAAGTAGTATACCGTTAATTAATACATCTACCGATAGCAAAAACGCTTTTATCGGCTTTATCGTAAACACCGGCACAGTAATATTTTCGACATATAATACGCTTTAGCTTACTGTTTTCCGTAAACTCCGTAATATACCGTATAATACCGGCTTTAAAAAAACGGTAAACGTTAAGTTCGGTATCGGAGCTATATCTTCGCTAAAATCTATAAATATAAAAACCTCTATTAGTATTATTAAATTCTATATAATACCCGTCGATATACTATTTTTAATCTTTTTAAAAAATTTAGATCGCCTTAAAAGTTACTTTAATAATACGCGGGATATTATAGTCTTATCGGGACAAAAAACCCCGGTTATCCGCCGACTCGGCTATACTTTACTACCGATCCCGGAGATAATTAAGCTTCGGCTTAATGTATAAAGCTTCTATATAAGTACGAAACTTCGGCAACTCTACCGCCGTTTTAGCTATTTATTTACCGAGCGTTTTTATCGACTGTTAGTAGTAGCTAGCGACGTCGATACTAAGCGTAGTAAGTTATAATAAATTCGGGATTTTTGCTATTACTACTAGCTTTATTAAAGACTACTTCGTCGTTTTAAATTCAACTTAAAGAAAGAGTACGACGTTATATTCAACGGTACGATTATCGTTAACGTTACTTACCTTTAAAGCAAGCTTTATATTTACGTTATCGATAAAGCAACTAGCTTTATAGTAGTACGATAGTTAAATAACCTTACGGCCTAACACAATTAAAATAAACTTCGTAAATATTAACTCGATACCTACGTCGGACTACTAGCTTTAATTATTTATAATTAAAATACTAATTTTACGGATAAAAAGTTTAAAAACAACGCCGTACTTTTCGGTTATAAACTTAAACCCGTACCGACCGAGGCTTATTATAACGTCGGCAAAATCGAAAGATATTACGAAATTATAGACCGCGTATATTCTATTATTCGAGCCGAAGCCCCTAAAGTTAGTAAGGTTTTATTTTTCTAGATAGTAATAAAGGCTATTAATAATACAATAAAACCTTATAGTATCGTACCGATTTTACTAGTATTCGGGGAGTATCCCCGAATGTCTATAACGTTTACTTTATCCTTTACGGTAATATAACGAGCCGTAGCTATTAAAGTCGCGATACAAGACTTAGAGAAGTATATAGCCCGGCGCCGAATTTCGAAGGCACTTAGCCAACGGAACGGGCCCGCGGTAACGGTCCCCGTAGTTAACGATTAGATACTAGTATATCGCCCGGCCCGTAACAGTAGCGAAACGGCAATTACCGAAAACTAACAAGGCTTATACCGTGTACGTAACACTACACTAAAGGAAGTAACGGTAGACTTTAGTAATAGTAGCTATAGCGTTTTCCGTATTACTTCCGTACGGCTTTACAAGTCCGAAAAGCCGGATTACGAGATCGCCGCCGAAGCTACCGAGACAGCCCGTAGAAGCCGTAGCCGCCCCGCCGTTAATAAAACACGGTAAAAACCGACTAATATACCTCTAAAGATAGTATTTATTAGAATTTACGGACCCTCGGCTACTATTTAGTATATAGCACCGTTTTTAATACTAAATTATAGTATCTTTAAACGTACGGAGATTAATAGACTACTCGAAAAGGGAGTTTTTAAGCTAACTTTACGTAAATTAGTACCTTTAAGTACTCGGATTTTTAATACGCGATTTATTAATAAATTAAAGTACGCCGGTACCGTATACGTTACGGAAAAAAGCCGGTTAGTAGTTTAAAGCTACGGAAATACCGAGAACGATATAATATTAAAAACGTTTTTGACACTATAACGTATAAACTAACGTATTATTTTAAGCTTCGTTGTTTGTATACTAAAAGGTAAAAGTATAGCGTTAATAATTCGAGATATATCTTAAGCTTACGTATAAGTAACTTCGTACTTAATACATAATATTTTTATTAATCCTAATAAAATAGCCCGAGCTATTTTATATCTTTTTTTAAACTCCGTACTTCGAGTTTTTAAACCGTTATACGGTATCCCGGAAGCTAGTAACTATTAATTCGTTACTTACTTTAAATATTATTCGGGACTCTTAAGATTAATATCGTTACTATACGATATTTGTTTAATGTTACGCAATAATACGATATTCGTTTTCGTCGGCTTCTAAATAAACGATATATTAATACTCGTCGATAAAAAGTTTGCCGTACTTAAAAAAACGGAGCTAAAGAAAGCCGGCTTTCGGGTTAAACCCCGAAAGACTTTTACGCCGGATACGCCGATTAAATTTAACGGTACGATACTTTATATATCCCGAAACGATATTATTTCTTTTACGTAAGAAACGTAAGTTCAAAATATCTCCCCCGTTACTAAAAAGCTTTAAGTTAGTTAAAATACGCGTAGTAAAGTAACGCTACTATTTAACCTAAAACAATAATACGTAGCTTAAAAAACTCGGGGCGCTTACGTCGCCTCGACGTATCAACCCGAAGCCGCGTATAATTTTTCTACCGCGGTATAATATACGAACCCCGGGCCCGCCGAAGTTAAACTTTTTAACAGCCGCTTCTAGTAATAATCGGAGTACCCCGACCGTAGCCTCCGTTTTATACCTTTTGACTTATTAATTACGAAAGTCGTCGTTTTTATTAATACATCGTTTATAAGTAATACTAACTTCTTATCGTAAATCGGTTATATAATTACTATATACGACGCTACCGGTACGGTAAATATTATCTATTAGTCGTCTACTAAATATCGCCGCGTTACTCGCTCCGTTTTTACCGCCGAGTTTTATACTTTTATATACGGTTTTAATATTACTAACTACGTAAAAGCTACTATTAGTATAATCGTTAGCCGTAATATTTTTTTAATAATTTATACAAATAATAAATCTATTTTTAATATTATTATAAGACTTAATACTACTATAAAAAAACGACTTATAATTAACGTTTCGATATTTCGGTAATCTTATAAACGTTATAAAATTACTTAAGTCCGCTAAATTACTAACGTCGATAACTTAACCGATACGTTTACTAAAAATAAACGTAACGATCCTTTCTCTAGCCTTATCAACGACAACTTTATCGAGATTAAAAACAAAGTCTAAATTAAACGCGAGAACGACCCTTAAATATATATATATATATACTACTACATACATACACAACTATACATATACTTAAAAAATACATTTAGTTACTATAAGTACGAAAACTACAAGAAAAAAAAAAAAATTAACAAAGAAAAGCTATAAAAGGAAGGAAAAAGATATTTAGAAGGATTTATATAAGAAAAAAAGTCTTTTATACTAGATTTTATACGTCGGAACATACTTTAGTTTCTCAGTCGTTTACCACGGGTTTCTCACCACTTTTCAAAAGTTACCTAGTATCGACTAACTAAACCAAAAAACATATAACTAAGCAAAATACAAGTAAAGAACCAGTCTCCACAAAAACCCCACCGGAATACAAAAAAGACTTTTTAGCAGTAAATAGCAGGGTTTTTCGCCCGCCCACTTTCTTAGAGGATTCTATCCTCCAGACATCACGACTTTCCATAGCTTTCATACGTTATACATCGATAACGGAGTGAAACGGGAGGTAGATAGTCTCAATTGAATGAATTGAATTGCAGTATCTCGACACAATCTGTTCATACTTCAAGGGTTCGGCTTAGCTTTCATATCCGATCAAAATCTGACATCTTTTAAAGAACGAAATCGAGACAAATGACGAAAAAAACTCAAAAAACTCAGAAGCTCATCTTTTGAACTTCATAAAATTGAAATAGATATAGTCTGATGAAAACTGCTTTATCAGATTTAATAAAAAATACAAATAAAAATGCTGCACATAGTAAACACAATTATGTGAAGATGTTGAGTGACAGATGATATTGGATTGAGACAACCTTCTATCGCACTGTAATACACTGTGCAATAGACCCTGAAGAGACAACAGGTCACCGTACGGGCAGGCACATCTCTCCCCGAGACTCCGCTCGCGGAGAGCCTGCGCGTGTCTGGGACAGCTCTCAGCGAGCACAGTGTCTTTTGCAGATCAACCAATTCACACGGCCATAACGGCAGCCCCACAGCTGTCACCACTTTGAAGCTTCTGACGTCGTCGTCGAAATAGAGCGTAGAACGTAGAGAGACGAAGAGCAGAGTTCTTGTCAAACAATGTCGGCTGCATTACGACTACGGCCACTGGCCCGCGGGCTGTCGCTGCCCCTCAAGAGTGCGCGGCCACTCCGGTTGTCCGTTCCTCGGGCTCAGACCCCTCTCCAGACTTTGAGATGCCGTCTCCCGGCATTGACCTCGATAACTTCTACAACCCCCCGCTACTTCTCAAACACCTCGGCACCGCCGCCGCCGCCAGAGGTCACCATTGACGGCAAGCCCTACAAGACAGACGCCTGGTTCAACACCCCGCCAAACGTCATCGCCGCCGCCGGCCGCCGCCTCCACCTCCAGCCAGACCACCCCATCGCCATCACGCGCCAGATCATCGAGTCCAAGTTTCCGGCGCCCACCTTTAAATACCACAACTCGCTGCACCCGGTCGTCTCGACGTTCCAAAACTTTGACTCGCTCGGGTTCGCCGCCGACCACCCCGGCCGCTCGCGCTCCGACACCTACTACGTCAACCAGTCGACGCTGCTGCGCACGCACACGAGCGCGCACGAGCTCGAGGTGTTTCGCGAGAATGCCAGCAAAGGATTTTTGCTGAGCGCCGACGTGTACCGGCGCGACGAGGTGGACCGCACGCACTACCCGGTGTTCCACCAGATGGAGGGCGCGCGCGTGTGGGACCGCACGACAGAGGGCGATGCCAACGGCGACCTGGCGGCGGCCATTCTGGCCGATTTGGAAAAACTGCCGACGCACGACGTGCCGGTCGAGGACGCCGGCCCGGCGTTCCACGAGGGCAACCCGCGGCAGGAGGCGGCGGGCCACTCGGCGGCCGAGGTCGAGGCGCTCAGCAAGCACCTGAAGCGGTCGCTGGAGCTGATGGTGGTGGAGGTGTTTACGCGCGCGCAGGCGGCGTCGGACTCTGACAGCAAGGAGGCCTTGAAGATGCGCTGGGTGGAGGCGTTCTTTCCGTTTACGAGTCCGTCGTGGGAGCTGGAGGTGCTGTACGAGGGCGAGTGGCTCGAGGTGCTGGGCTGTGGTGTCAGTCAGCAGCACATTCTAAACGCCGCCGGCGTGCCGTCGCAGATTGGCTGGGCGTTTGGCATTGGGCTGGACCGGATTGCGATGCTGCTGTTCCAGATCACAGACATTCGGCTGTTTTGGTCGCGCGACGAGCGGTTCCTGGAGCAGTTCCGGGGGGTGTCGGAGGATTTGACCAAGCTGAAGCGGTTTGTGTCGTTTAGCAAGCACCCGGCGTGTTATAAGGATGTTTCTTTTTGGCTGCCAGACGCCAAGGCAGAGGCCGCCTCGACTCTCAAAGGCGAGCATGGCGACGGGCACAACGACGTGATGGAAGTCATCCGCAGCGTCGCCGGCGACTGGGTGGAAGACGTCAAGCTGATCGACTCCTACACACACCCCAAGACGAAGCGGCAGAGCCGGTGCTACCGGATCAACTACCGCAGCCTGGAGCGGACGCTGACGAACATCGAGACGAACGACAAGCAGGCTGAGGTGATCGTGGCGCTGGCGAGCCGGCTGGGCGTGACTATTCGGTAGTATGGAAAATTTAAAAGACGGTGATTGTACGATAGCATAACGATCTCATTGGAAGTAAATAGAAACAAAAATATCACAACATTAATCATGAACATCTATAGTTTAGCAAGGGTATATTGGTAATTGCAAGTCATTTAGACCTCTTCAGTCCGGTGTGTCCACATCTCGCGATGCTCCCAGTCGTGTAAATAGCTCAAACTCCATCCGCTCGGCCGCCCTGGGACCCTGCACAATATCCCCCATCATGTCCGACCCGGGAGGGTAGTCAAACTCCAGCACAGGCTCGCCAGCGCCGCGCACATTGCAGAGCACCGCCTGGTCAAAGTGCCAGCGCAAAAAGGCATCGAGCGGCCGGCGGTCGTCGTCGAGAAGCGCGCGGTCCAGGTGCGTCCCTGCCAGGCCGTGAATGTCGGGCAAAAAAAATATAATCTTGTAGCCGGCCTCAGGGAGTATGGCAAAGTCGTAGGCGTCAAAGAGCTGGTGGAAGTTGGTCTGCATGAGCAAGCCATTCTGGACAGAGTTGATGGTGTCGGCCTCGCACGGCGGCGGCGGCGGGATCGTGACGAGATGTTGAAAACCGCGGCTCTGCCACTGGCCGCAAGCAACCGGTACAATGTGTGCTGCTTCAAAACCAGTCCAGTGGCCGTACAGCGGCCCGAGCGACTGCACCTTGGAGACGACGCAGCGGCCGTCGCGGGCGCGCACCTGCTGCTTGAAGGACTGCAGGCGCGTGCCCGTGGTTATAGACAGTCCTCTGGTGAAGAAGTGCTGGCGGCTGGGAACAACGGGCACACTAGACCGGATGAAATAGCTGCCTGGCAGCAGCTGGCTCTCGTCGCGGGGCAATATTACGCCATTGGAGTCGATGCTGTAACCAGCTGGCAACTCCATCGCCGTCTCGACAATGGTGTGGAAGATGGCGTTGGTGATGCCAGCCGTGGCGACGAGGCCGCCCAGGTTCACATCCGGGCTCCTGGCATCGGCAAAGAACACGTCCCGAACCAGTGGACGGATAAACGGGTATGAGGGATGTAGAGGCATCGCTGTCTTCGGATGAAAGATGTAGATGAAGGTCTAGATGTTGAAGCGAGAGTGGCAAGACCAAGTACTTTGGGATGCCGATTATCTAAGCAGTCTACGACTTGACTATTTCAACGCTGGTTGATGCCAGCTCATAGGTACTGCTCCAACAACAGCTAGCATCACAGCACACGCAGGTTTGACAGGATGCGAAGCGTATCTGACAGCGCCTCATCTGTAGCGGTACATTGTCGAAGCGGCGACTGCGCGGCTTGATCGCGTCGGTCGTGGATGTTTCTGGCAATGCCGACAGCCATACCGGATGAAATGTAGACCACGTCCCGGCCGGCCAGGTCAGGGGCTAGTAATATGTGCAACCCGCGCCGCAAGCTAGCCGAACTGTCTAGCTGCTCAGACTCGGACCTGGAAACGCTGTGTAGTTTCTTGCACTGCCATTTTGATAGTGAACTAGCGATCTCGGTATCAAGCCAAAGACATCAACTGCTGGCTGTGTCGTATCCGCCTGAAAGGTAATAAGAGATAATTCAATAAACATCAAATCAAATCAAATGATAAGCCACCGCACGACGTCGACACTCAGCCTGAAGGGGAATTCAAAGCCGAGCCATTGCAGATGCAAGATCGAAGATCAAGCACATGCCGGCAGGATGGACAGGCAACCGTCTGACAACCGTGCCTGACAACCCTGCGCCTGCTTAGCCGTTATGCGACGATCCGAGCGAGATGAAGACGTCAACTGGAGATCAGAGATGACCATAGCTGAGGCGGAGACGAGCGAGACGCAGAGAGCACGCGGATTGCAAAGCCTCTGTAGAAAGTCGAAAGTAGAATGAAGAAAGAAGAGAGACGTCATGCCAAGTGACACTCGAATCATACCGATCAGACAGTGGCTGTGCTGATTGGCCGGAGGCTTCTCTACGTTTCTGTGCGTGGAGGCTCAGCGGGTAGTAGGGATCCTCTGTAACCGGACAGAGGCCGCCACTCATTACAGTAGAGTTAGAAGTAATAGAGGCTATCCCACAGGGCAGTGCTATCTAACGTAACTAACCACCCCCTGGAGTCGTCAGTCTGAGCCTCGCTGGATGTTTGTTTTCTCTGTGTTTTTGAATACTGTGTTTGACGTTTCGTTTTCGCTATTCTCAACCTCTGCTACGCCTGCCTATTTGGTACTGAGTATTGCCTGCATTTGATATCAACCTGTCTTTAGTGGCGATACGTAAGATACTGTATGGAATACGGAATACGGCGTAGCAATGCACTCTGCAATCCAGCTTGTTCTTGGTCTGGATGATTCTTGATTGCCAATGCTACTACTTCTTCTGGTCTGTTATTGTTTGATATGCTCGCTGATACGAGATGCATCCAAGCAAATAGTGTGCCGTCCAACTCGAATACGATGCATCCGACGAGCCGCGAACATCATGCTGTGTGTTGAGTGTGTGTGTGTGTCTATGTGTCTGTCTATCTTTTTGCATCTGTCTCTAATAACAGTTTATGTGTCTTGTCTTCTCTGTCTCTGTCTGTCTGATTGACGGCTGCCTCTGTTTCATAACCATCTCATCCTCATCCTCATCATCGCCATTCCATCTCCTCATCACAACCGCAAACGCCAACCTGCTCAGCCTCCTTGACAAAGCTAAAGCCGTTTTACAGTCTTAGCCCGTGGATTACTCTTATCCGGAGAGACATTCTCTGTCTTTCTCCATGTCTCGTTTGTCTCGGCTACTCTCTACTCAGTACAGAGACAAGCCAATGCTACCAAATGACAAGACGCCCGAGAAACGGACCCACTTCCCTACAGCCACCTTCCCTCCAGAAAATCCTCTCTAATTCGCCCCGCCGGCCGCAGCACTCTCTTTTGTCTTGAGAGGGAACTCACTGTGAATTAGCAGCAAGTACTCTTGGCGGGTGTTTGCTAGCAAAAGTACTTGCTGCGCCGGCCAGCCCGCTTTATCTTTGTCCAGTATTAGTCTAGACCCCTGTTGGTGTCGCTGCTGCCCGCCACTCCTATCTGTATATCTACATCTGCTCCTGCTGCTCGATTCTACAGCAGGTCTTCTTCTCATCAAGCATCTCTCTCATCTACACACACACAATGGACTCTACTGCCCCCTCGTCGCGCTCAACCTCGCGCTCCTCGAGCCTGCGCTCGCGCCGCTCCTCAAACCTCACCCTCGACCTCTCCGCCCTGCCCGCCTTCAAGTCGCCCGCCGCCGCACCGCCGCCGCCCGTGCCCACCAACACTCTTCTGTTCACCAATCTTGAGCACCTCGACATCTTCCGCCCCGACAACCTCGACATCATCCGCGACCTCGTCGCCCAGTCCGCCACCATCCACTCGTGGGCGCCCCTCAAGTCCTTCCGCCGCATTATCGTCTCCTTCTATTCCGCGGAAGACGCTGCCCGCGTTCGTGCCGTCTGGGACGGCGAGTCCCTGCTCGGCGCCGTCTGCCAGGTCTACTTTGGCCGCGCCACGCCGCTCGACGTCGACCCCGCCGCCGCCCACCTCGAGCTGCCCGACGCCGGCAAGCTGTTCTTTATCTCGCCGCCGCCGAGCCCGCCGCACGACTGGGAGATGCGGCTGGAAGATGCGCCGAACAAGCAGGTGCACGCCGAGGACCTGGCGGACGCGCTGGCCAAGCTGCGCCACCAGGCGGATGATGTTATCACGCCGGTGGAGCCCGTCGAGCTCCCGTTCAAGAAGCGCAGCCGCAGCTCGACGCTGGTCATCTACCAGCCCGAGGACCACAGCGAGGACGCGGGCCTGCCGGCGATTGCGGTCGAGGACATGACGGACAGCAACACGGACGAGGAGCTGAACCAGGCGACGTGGGCGTCGTCGTCGTCGTCGCCGACGTCTGCGTCGCCGACCGCGGGCATGGGCATGAGCATCAGCGCGCAGCCCATTACGCTGACGCACACTGCGCGGCCGCCTGTCGAGCTGATGGCTGATGCATAATTTTGTTTTCTTTGTTTTTGTTTCTTTCTTCTTTCATATGTACTATACCTGGCGTTTTATTTCTTATTCTCATGGCTGGAGTTCAATAGCATCTACGGAGTTGTCGGATATCAATAATATCAATCTATTTCTATTAATGCAACGCTTTTATTCGTAATATACATGATCTATGAGTGGTATTGTACAGGTAGACTTGACTTATATAAAAAAGTCTACCATTCGCTGGGGAACTCGACGTTGCCCTTGTCGGACTTGCTGCGGACCGCGCCCCATTCTCTCTTGCCGCCGCGACGGTCGCCACGGTCGCCACGGTCGCTTTGTCTGGGTCTCTGCTGGCGGTCACCACGCTGGCCACGCTGGCCACCACGCTGGAAGCTGCCCTGTCTCGGTCTGAACTCTCTCTGCTGTCTCGGCCGCGACTCTCTGTTTTTGTCAGCCTGCTCCCGCTCGTAGACTCGCCGGCTACGGCCTCTCAATGTCTGCCGCTCCTCTCCTTTTGCCTCTTTTGCCTCTTTTGCCTCCGGATCGGCTTCTTCTGCCCTCGCCTCCTGCAGCCGCTTCCGACGGCCCGTCCACGACGCATCCCGCAGAATGCCCTCGCGCTGCCACTGCTTCGGCGGCTTCTTGCCCAGCGCCGCCCACCGCGTCCACACCTGCTTGCCGCGCTCAAACCACCGCATCTGCCGCTCCTCTTCGACCTCGGGCGACGCCTGCCATTTTGACTTGAGAATGCGGCGGATCGCTTCCGGCGACACCTGGAAGTGGTTCGCCAGGACGGCGGTGGTGTACGTCTCCGGAAGCTGCTTGTTGAGCGCGCGGATGCCTTCCAGCGCGTCCGGCGACAGCTTCTTGCGCGGCTGCCAGCCGCCCGGGAACTTCTCTTGGAGGGCCTTCTTTTGCGCCTGCCACGCGGGTCTCTCCTCTTTTTCGTCGTCCTCTTTTGTGTCAGACTCCTTCGGAGTCTTCGCTTTGGTGAGCCGCCGCGCCTGCTCCGCCATCGCCTCCTTCTTCTCCAACCGCGCCGCCTTGCGCTCCTTCTTCATCTCGCGCTTCACGCGCCGCGCCTCCACCTCGGCCCACCGCTCCGGGTCATTTTCTCGAAACTGCGCATACCGCTCCGCCTTGCCGCGCGCCTTTTTCTCGAGGCGGCGCTGCGTCCGGGCGGCCGCAATTCTTTCTTCCTCCTCTCTCTTTTCTTTTTCTTCTCTAGTCTCTTTTGTCGCCTTCTTCACCTCGAGCTTCTTGCGCGCCGCGCGCTGCTTTTTACTCAAAATCTTGTCGGCGAGCTCTTCCTTGAGGGCGGCTTCGCGGAGCTGTTCGCGGCGGGCTGTGCGGAGGATTTTTCGCTGTTTTCTTGCGTCGGAAATCTTTGGGGCGGGTGTAGGTGTAGATGTAGATGTAGGTGTAGATGTTGTTTCGGGTGCAGATGCTGACTCTCCCGCCTCGGCCTCAACCGCTTTCAACAGCCCCTCCTTTATAAGGATCTGCTCGGCCTGGGCTTCGGCTTCTAGTCGCCGGCGGATCTTCTTGCGCTTGTTCTTGCCGAGTGGTGTAGGCGGTGGTGTAGACGGTTTCGGTTCTGAGAGTGTCGGGTCGGTTTCTGGCGTGTCTGTGTCTGACTTTTCTTCTGACTTCTCTTCTGACGTCTTTGCTGCATCGTCATTGATTGTCCGGACGAACTGGAGGCCTGGCCTCACTGCCAACGTCCTCACTGGCAGCGTCCGCCATGTCGGCACCGTTGTAAAGTGTCGTGCTGCTGGTAGCCGTGTATTCGACGTTGGCACGAGGCTGCGCACAAAGATGCGCAGAGCTGCTGTGCGACAGGCACATGACGATGTCATATTTGCATGTCTTTTTTGTTTTTGAACGATGTAATTGTTACTGTTGTTACTGTGCTGAGCAGTGATATCAACAGGTGGGTCCGCTTGTATGTGAAAATTGAATTCTGCCGCAGGCTGTTCACTGTAAAGTGGACCTATTAGGAAGGCGGTGTCCACTCACTTTACATCATCACTTTAGTCTCTTTTACTCTCAAATAAAACTAATAAATCAATTGACGTAATGCTATCCCTATTCTATAAAGAAAATAAAAGACTTCTACTCCAGAAGAGACGCCTGGTTCGTGTACAGCACGTCGACGACACTGCTCAGCTTCTCGATCGTGGCCAGCGCCGCATCGTAGCTCTCGTCGCGCGACGTCTCGTCGTAGATGATCAGGCACCCTGCGCCCTGGTCCAGCACGCCGATAATCACCTTGTCCAGGATCATCTGCGACAGCTTGCGCTCGACCTGCTGCTTGTCCAGGCCCACCATGCTGGCAATGTGGTCGATCTCGACGCGCGAGAACGGCTCAATGACCTTGATCAGGTTCTGCTCGAGCATGGCGTCGTAGAGCCGGCGCAGGTGGTTGCGCACAAACGCATCGCTGGCCAGCTCGTAGCGGTACGTGCCGAGCGCGGCCTCGTACTCCTCGAGCGAGCGGTTGGCGTGCGCGCGCGCAATGGCCTTCATGGCCTCGAGGCTCTGGCCGGCGTACTTGACGGCCTGCTTGGACGCCATCAGCTGGTTGACGTCGTCGCTGAGGTTGAGCATGACCTTGCACAGCAGCATGTACTGCAGCGCGGCGGTGGCCTTGGCGGGCTCGTCCTGGGTGTGGTAGCCGTCGAGGGCCTCGATAAAGTAGCTGAACGCGGTGTTGAAGTCGCGGTCCTCGGCGTGCAGCATGCCCGACTGCATATCCAAATTAGCCTGCAGCAGCGGCGGCGTGTAGACGGAGGCGGCGCTGGTGCGGGCGCTCGTGAGGGCGGCACGGGCCTTGGAGACGTTGCCGAGGGCGTGGTAGACGCGCGACTCGAGCAGCTGGACCTCGACGAGCACGAGCTTGTCATCGAGACGCTTGAGCTCGCGCAGCAGGCCGTTGATGAGGTTGAGGGCGTCGTAGTAGGACTGCTTGGCCATGTAGAGCGACACGAGGCGGGTCTCGAGGTTCTGGCGCAGGAAGCCGCGGCGCTCCGAGGTGGCCCATTCTATGCACGACTTTGTGGTGGAGATCTGGATGTCGGTGGTGTTGGGGATGTCGCGGAACAGGTCGAGCAGTTGCCGTACGAGCTTGGCGGTCTTGGCCTTTGCAAAGGAGGACAGCACGGTGCGGCTCTGTGTGACGAGGTCGACGAGGTTGGCGGTGTCCTTTTGGTCGCGGTACAGCTCGCCGAGGGCAATGAGGGCGACCTCGTACTCGCGGATGGCGGCGTCGGAGGTGGCAGATGGCGGCTTGGAGAGGATGTCTTTGTAGATGGCCTCTGCCTTGGTTGGGCTGGTGGCGGCCAGCTTCTTGGCCTCCAGCACCCGGTCCGAGTCGGCAGGCATTGTGTGTGTGTGTGTGTGTGTAGGAGTGGTGGTGGTATAGAGTTAGATGTCGACGTCGAGGATGTTGACGTCGAGGAGCTCGAGGCGGGGCCAATGAGCTATGCTATGTGGTGTGTGTGCAGTATATGCGTCGTTGATGTAGAATAGAGGTGGTATAGAGAGATGTGTGACGTAGTCGTGGACGGTGGAATTGAAGATACGAAGATATCGAAGAAGTCAACAATGAAGCTCGTGATGTGATCTCAGAGCATCAAGCAGCCAGACACCACACAAGGCAGGGAGCTCTGTGCCCGCTCCAGGTTGCCAGTGGACGCGAAAGGCATTGCCTGGCCCCACAGCACCGCCACTGTGGCGTCTACTGACCGTCTTCACTCCATTTTCAGAGTTGATCTCTCAATAGAATGTTAGCGCCCTGCTCTACTGCTGATTGGCTCGCAGCTACCCCTGGTCTTGGCCGTATTGGGGCGTTGAAACTACCCGGAGCTCCTGGAGCAGCCCACCACAGCCCACAGCAGTCCACATGCAGTGCTGAATGGTGACGCTCTGACGCTGGGGCCATGGCGGGAAACATTTCGAGGTTTCAAAACGGAAAGAACAAGAGAAAGAGGAGGAACAGAAGAGGAAAGAACGATCTGGCGACAGCTTCAGCTCCTTTGCGTAGTATTCTAGAGTAATTTTGATCATTTTTGAGATTAGATTGAAGCTCCTCTTTGGCTCCTCTCTGTCCTCTTCATCTCTTCTCGTCTCCTTATCTACTTCTTTTCTCTCTTCTACTTTTGTTTCGTCTTGTTTCTTCTTCTCTCTCATCATCACCAGATCATTACTTTCGTTTCTTCACGCTGGCCGTGAGTTCATTCTTTCAGTTCTCTTCAACAATCTAATCTCTTGATCTGCATCGCATCTACACCACGACAAATACATCTACACATCTTCACCACCAACATCATCACATCTAATACAATGGACTCCTTCCAGCGCCCGCCAATGCGCGACTCGTGGTTCGCCCCCTTCTCCATCGACCTCGTGCTCAAGGTGCTCTATGTCACCTTCTTCCACCCCTTCATCGCCTGGGTCGTCGTGCTGTGCTTCCGCGCAGAGCACATGGAGTGGACCGCCATGCCCATCCGCGTGTCCTACTTTTACGCCATGATCGTCACCGCCTGCTGGGTCTTTAGTGCCGTCAACCGCCGCATCGCCTACGGCCTGCCGCGCGAGGTCGACCTCAGCGAGGAGGTCATTGTCATTACCGGCGGCGCCAGCGGCCTGGGCCTGCTGATCGCCGAGGTGTACGGCATGCGCGGCGCCACCGTCGCCGTGCTCGACGTCAAGGAGATGGAGAACGGCGAGGCGCGCGGCGTCACGTGCTACAAGTGCGACATTACGGACAAGGAGCAGCTCAAGCGCGCGGCGGCCGACATTGAGCGCGACCTGGGCACGCCGACGGTGCTGATTAACAACGCGGCCGTGCTCACGGGCAAGCGCCTCTTGGATTTGTCTCTCGAAGAAATGGACCGCACAATCACGACCAACCTGCTGTCGGCGTTCTACACGCTGCGCACGTTCATTCCTGGCATCGCGCGCAGCGGCTACGGCGGCACGATTGTGACCATCTCGAGCGTGCTGGGCGAGCTGGGCGGCGTGCAGCTGAGCGACTATGCCGCATCGAAAGCGGGCCTGACGGCGCTGCACCGGTCGATTACGGCAGAGCTGAAGACGAGCCACCCGGAGATCCGCACGGTGCTTGTGACGCTGGGCCAGCTGAGCACGCCGCTGTTCTACGGGGTGCAGACGCCCAGCTCGTTCTTTGCGCCGGTGGTTGAGCCGGTGGACGTGGCCAAGGAGATTATCAGCGCGATCGACAACGGCAAGGCGGGCGAGATTGGAATGCCGTTCTATGCGCGGTGGATTGCGTGGTACCACGTGCTGCCGGCGAGTGTGCAGAAGCTTGCGCGGTACATGTCGGGCATGGACAATGCGATGTCGACGTATGTCGGACGCGAGGGTGGTGTCAAGGAGAAGAACGGCGTGCTGATTGAGACGTCGTAGGTGTGTGGAAGTGTATGATAGTCTTGTCAAGCATATATGATTAATAGAGAACTACTGAGTATACTAAGTATGGGATATAAGAATAAGACTTGAAATTCTAATAGTATTTGAAAGGAAGAGGATAAACAATGTCAGTCCACGTGGCAGTGACCGAACCGGCGGACAGACGGACAAACAACGGACCACGCTGACAACACCCAACCATTATTCAATTATTCAACAACGGCGACCCGCAACTGTATTACATTTGCATCTCCATCTCCATGTTGCCTCCATCATCTCCATTTACCTTTACCTCTAATAAACCATGACTCACTCTGAAAACGTCACCATTTGTAATGCATACCGGGGCCGCGGCGACGGAGCAGGCCTGATGTTCCGCGGACGTCAGATTTAAGAAATAAGTTGTCCCGGTGTCAATCAGATGCTGACTCAAATTGCATTATGAATCATACATCTACATTCATCGGCACGGATCTACGATGGACTCACTCTGGCCGATGCTCGGGAGCCGGCCGGCGAGACCTCTACTGAGTAGACCTGAGCTGGGCTGGGCGAGCTGACTCGCTTGGAGGGGCGCTAACTGTATTAGGAAGCAATGCGCCCGGCTGACGGTGAAAGTACAAGCTACTTGTACATATTGAATAATCCTTCAGAAGGAAGGAGCGAGGTCAGCTTGGTTCTGAGCTGACTGCAGATGCTGTGCCACGGATGAAGGTGTCTTTACGAGTATCTCAATGAAGAATTTAGATAATTTTAAGAGAATTGATAATTCGAAAATACAAAAATACAAATACAAAATACAAGACAGACCTCTACTCCGACGGTGAGACGGTGAGCAAAAGTACCCAGGGTCCAGATGCGGAATAGGAATAATGCCGGCTAGTGCTCGTGGTTCGCTCTTTCCCTTTTCTCTCCTTGTTCACTGCATCTAGGCGAGCATGCGAGCAGTGATAAATCCGGAGCTGAATTGCGGATATAATGGTTCTTTTTCTTCTTTTATTCGTCTTCTTTTTTCTTCTACTCTGTAGATTGACAATTAACTGATTGACCGACCGATTGATTTCCCGCTGACAGCCGTTGCGCGGATTTATTCCATACCGCATCATGCCGCTATAACTCCGGCCTCCTTGCAGCTCATCGGTGCCGACAGCCAACATCTGAGACCTTTTTTTCTTATTCGTTATTCTTATTTCTTATTCGTTGTAATCTCTACAAGGATTTACTGCTTATTATATATTGATTTGTATTTGCAGAGTACATGCATGGTATCTTGGTCTGTCATACCGGGTTGTGTTCGCTTTGACGTACATAGGCCTGGAGTTATTGACCTCTTCCGACGATGCTCGGATTTGGGATTTATGATCTTTATATTGTATATTTTTATATTGATAAAGTAAAGTAGCTGTTTATTCCTGCATCATAGTAGAGTAGTGAGAGTGATTGCAGCTCGTATGGGTATATAAGCACGGCGCCCTCAATATATCTCCCTGCGGTCTTTGTCCGTCAGCCTTGCAAGAACCAACAGAAAGACAAGAGAAAGACAAAAGATACAAAAGAAAAGCACAAGACACACCAAGACATCCAACAGGTCGCTTATCACACCATCTGACACGGTGGTACAATCCGTCGGACATCCGCTTCTTTTATTGTGTGTGTTGAGTTGAGGTTGACTCTGCATCTTATATCTCAGCCATCAGACATCGTCACATCATCAGACCAAGGATCAAGCATCACCGCATCACGGACATTACTTGTACCACAGACGGCAAGAGACTGGTATCTCATACAAGATAAATACCACACATCGCCACATCTGTCGACACCATGACAAAGATTGAACTCCAGCCGACCGCCATCATGGCATCAGAACAAGAAGATGCCACTGCAGCACAAACAGCAACAACAACAGAAACACAAACACAGACAAGACCCCTCCCAAACGGCATGTCCCTCGAGTCCTTCATGGCCCTGCCCTGGCGCCCCGTCAACAAGTGCCGCTACCTCGCCCAGCAGGCCGCGGCCGGCACCCCCGTCCCCGCCAAGACCTACGCCGGCGGCTGCCACTGCGGCGCCATCGCCTTTGACGTCACGCTGCAGCCGCCGCTCGAGGACCAGCACACTGTCATCGAGTGCAGCTGCTCCGTGTGCCGCCGCCTCGGCTACCTGCTCGTCTACCCGACGCGCGACAACGTCGTCTTCCGCAACCGCGGCGGCGGCCAGAAGCGCTGCGGCGTCTACCAGTTCAACATGAAGCTGCAGGACCACCTGTTCTGCAAGCAGTGCGGCGCGAGCGTCGCCATTGACTTTCTGGACCGCTTCAAGCCGGGCTTTGACGGCTACGGCATCAATGTGCGCGCGCTGCGGGATGTCGACCTGTCGAAACTGAGCATTGAAAAGACCGACGGCGCCGCCTTTATCCCGCCGTTTGTCGACACCGCGGGGCAGTGGTACGAAGAGTCGGACACCGAGTAGATAGATATTTTTAGAACAATAACGACTTATGACTTTTATTCAATATATACAAAAACTAAGACTGCCGCCGTGCGTACAGCTGCTCGGCCGACGTGATGCAGTGCATGTTCGCGCCCAGCTTGTTCATCGTCTCCATCCACTCGTCGTACTCGTCGCTGTCAAACACAATGCCGCCGCCCGCCTGCAGGTACGCCACGCCGTCCGCCACCACCATTGTCCGCAGCGCAATGCACGTGTCCATGCAGCCCTCGACGAGGTCCGTGCCGTCTGCGCCGCCCAGACTGTTGTACCCAAAGTAGCCCACGGCGCCGGCATAGACGCCGCGCTTCTCGCCCTCGAGCTCCGCAATCAGCTCCATGGCGCGCACCTTGGGCGCGCCCGACACCGTGCCCGCCGGGAAGATGGACCGGAACGCATCGAAGCGCGTGCACTCGGGCCGCAGCACGCCCGACACCTGCGACACGAGGTGCTGCACGTGCGAGAACTTCTCGACGACCATGAGCCGGTCGACGCGCGTCTCGCGCGGGTCGCACACGCGCGTGACGTCGTTGCGCGCGAGGTCGCACAGCATGACGTGCTCGGCGCGGTCCTTGAGCGACGACCGCAGCTCGTCGGCGAGGCGGTCGTCTTCTTCCTGGGTCTTGCCGCGCTTGACGGTGCCGGCAATGGGGTGCGTGATGATGCGGCCGGCCTCGGACTTGACGAGCAGCTCGGGCGACGCGCCGACGATCTGGAAGCGGCCGCCGCAGTCGACGTAAAACAGGTACGGGCTGGGATTGACGGTGCGCAGGTGGCGGTAGACATTGAACGGGTGCAGGTCGGTGGGCCGCGCAAAGCGCTGCGACGGCACGGCCTGGATGATGTCGCCCTTGACAATGTGCTTCTTGAGCTCGGTGACGTGGTTCATGTAGCCCTGCTGGCCGACGTTGGACGTGTACTCGCGGCCGAGCACGACGGGCTTTTGTTCGGGCAGCGGCGTCTCGGGCGCGTTGAGCACGTCGATCAGCGTGTTGATCTCGGCCGTCGCGCGCGCGTACTCGGCGGCAATTTTCTCCGTGTCGTAGACACCGTCTGTGGCCTCGGCCTTGACGTACGTAATGACCTTGATGACGCCAAAGAAGCGGTCAAATGCGACGATCGTATCGTAAAAGCAAAACTGCGACTCGGGAATTTTGAGCACATCCTTCATGTCGCGCGCCGTCTTGGGCTCAAAGTAGCGCACGCAGTCGTACGACACATAGCCGACGGCGCCGCCCGACAGCGGCGGCAGCTGCAGGCCCGGCACGTGGGCGACGACGGACTTGGCGAGCTCGGCCTCGAGCGCGGGCAGGGGGTCGACGGCGCCGCCCTCGAAGCCGGGGCCGGTCTCGAGGACCTTGCGGGGCCCGGCGGCGACGAAGCTGTAGCGGCCGACGCGCTCTGTGGCGGCGCTCTCAAAGAGGCACGAGTAGGGCGACTTTGCGTGTGCGGAGACTTTGAGGTAGGCGGCGGAGGGGGTGATGAGGTCGGAGGAGATCTGGCCGTAGACGGGGACGAGGTTGGGGAGGGGCGCCTTGTTGGCGGCGGCGTTGGCGGCGGCGTCTGCGAGCACGGAGTTGACCGTGTCGAGCGACGGCACAATGAGGTCCTGGGATGTTAGTGGGGGGGGAGGGGGTAGACAGGGAGGAAGAGGAAGACTCACGGCGTCCATGTTGAGTGTGCGCAGTAGGTGTGTACTGGGTTGAATGTATATAATAGACAAAGTCGTCGAGTGTATTCGTGGTAGAGCAAGTCGATGTCGTCGTGATGATCGAGAACAGAAATGCGACAAGTCCGGTTTATGTAATCAGCGGTGACTCAGGTGTAGCAGTCTCAGAGTAGATGCAACCTTATCGTCCAGCCAGACAGATATAAGATATAACAAACACGGTCAAACCTCCGGATCTACTCTTCTCAGACTCACACAGACCAGACAGTCGTCGACAGTGACGATGTGACTCAATTGGCCCGAATCGATGTTGAATAAAATTTGGCAGATGTACCTTTTGGCAGTGTATACACACAAAAAGTACATTGTCTGATTGGAAATCGCAAATCTGTCTGCAATCGCGGCCTCGACCCCACCATTTCTGATAAGCATTTTTCGTCCGTAATCGGCTAGTGGGTCGTGGTATCTTATCGCCGTCTTTGGTCTTATTTACTTGACTTCACTCAGATGTTCATGATTTTGATTTGTTTGATTTTGATTTTGAAATAGCGCATGGTCCAGCCGGGGTATATGAACAGGAGAGAGAGATAAAATGACAGAAAATAATTTACAAAGAAAAAAAGAAAAAAAGAGACTACCTCACAGGGACAAACAGCAGCCCAATCACCACCACCGCAGCCACAATCCCTGCGCTCATCACCGCCGTCAGCACCGCCCGCCGCTGCATCGCTTGTACTCCTGCGTGCTGCACCGCTGCCGTCCGCGGTCTTATGAGAGCGCCGACGACGCGCCGCCACACCGGCTTTTGTGTGTGCATCCACGCCTCGCTGTCCGGATCGTTGCGCGGCCCCAGCGTCTGCATGCTCATCTTGCGCAGCGGGTCGACGCGGCTGGCCGTGGACTGGATTGATGTGGTGGAGGCCGACTTGTGGTGAGTTCTTGTTGGCAAAGAATTGGAGTTGGTCTTTGGCTTGGTGAGTTTTGATGGTCTGGTTGTGTAGATGGCTTTCTCGGGGTCGCTCGGGGCGTCGTCCTCCCACGAGCGGAGCAGCCGCTGCCCGCGCAGGTACAGCACAAAATCGATTCTATAAAAAGACAGCCAGAGCAGCGACAGCGCGGGCCACCACAGCGCGAGGCACGCAATGCGCGGTGCGTTGCCGTGTTCATACAGGACGAGAAGGGCCTGGAGGACGGCGCCGCCGACGAGCAGAGCCATGCCGAAAATGAACGAGACCGCCCACCGTGCCGAGAATACCTCGACATTGCCGACGCACCACGTCTTGACAAACGCCGGGAACGCGTGCTCGCGCAGCGCCGCGTCGGCCGCCAGGAACGCCGGCAGCAGCGCCGACGGGTGCGTCGTGTGCTTGGCGGCGCGCAGACAGGCGGCTCTCTCGGGGCCAAGCAAATCATTGTCTGAAAGAGAGCGCGGCCCAGCAGAATCAATATAGTGAGCAACGACACGGTCCATCTCGGCGCGCAGCGGCTGCTCGTGGAGCAGGGCCTGCTGGTAGTGGAGGCACCAGTCTGGGGGCTCCCTTGGGGACACTGTGGTGGGGGACGTCGGCACGTCGGTGCCGAGCATGGTCAGAATGTTGGCGAGGCGGTCGTTGTCGGCGCGCTGGTGGATGCTGATGCGGGGCAGGGCGGCGGCGGCGAGGGACGAGACGGCGGCGGCGGTGGCCTCACTCGCCAACGAGTTGGCGCGCGGGCGGTAGGGGACGGTTTCTGTGCTAAAGTTGCGGTGGTGGACGTAGGAGTGGCTGTAGCTGCGGTGGTGGCGGTAGTTGTTGCTTGCGCTGGGGCCGCGGTGTGCATCGTAGTCTGGGCGGTAGGGTCTGTAGGGTCGGTAGGGCCTATAAGGAACATAGGTTGGCGCGGGCTGGGATGGGGTGACAAGCGGCGTCGTCATGTCGAGCGAAGCTGAGCGCGACGTGGCTGCTGACTCGGCGGCCTTTTCTGCCACCTCGGCGGCCTCGGCAGCCACGACGGCGACGACTGCCTCGGCCGGCCCCCAGACCGGGGCGGCCTTGCGCTGGTGGACGGGCAGGCGGCTCCAGCGCTCGACGTAGTCGCAGAACCAGATGAAGAACTGGAGGTTTTCTGCGCGGCGCTCCACGTAGTAGAGGTAGTCCATGAACCCGTTGAGGTCGCATGGCTGTCTGTCAGTCTCCGTGTATAATTATTTCTAAGAGAGAGACTCACCTGTAGAGACTTGTTCTGGACAGTGTCTTCAAACGATGGGCTGGGATCGAGGGTGACCTCGAGGCGGTGTTTCTTTAGAGGCATGATGTCTGTGTGTGTAAAAGACGTATCGAGACAGCTGAATCAGAGTGACTGGATGATGGACGGATGAAGGGCTATATTATCATAACAGTCAACACCAACATCAAATGCCATGAGTGGGATATAAGATATGGATATAAAAACGAGTAGAGGGGTTGAGATATATAGTCTTGTGTTTAATATAATCTATAAAATCAATAATAAAACAAGGACGTGCATACAGAGTAGAAGAGAAAAAAGAGCCGCGGTGCACGGCCGGTTGGCTTCCGAGATATTTTCCAGGATTGCAGGATTCAGATGCAGGGGTCTGTCATTTTGGTTTTCTGTTTTTCTCTATTGTAGTCTGCCTTACCCTAAGTATATCGTAGAGCAAAACCAAGTACAAGTCTACACGATCCAAGATCTGAGACGAGGAAGAGATCCAGGAACAGGGTTGTATAGAGACCATTGAGGATGCACGACATGAGTGGTTGACTGGATGCATAGTAGAGCAAGCAGAAAAAGGAAGACAAAAATCAAAGAAAGCAACAGAAAACAGGGTTGTCTGGGTGGATGAGCGGCAAGGTGTAGATGGAGGCCAATGGCGATGCAGAGAAGGCGTAGGCGGATGGATGTAACGGTGGGTAGCAGGCTGCAGGGCAGACCGCGGGCAAAGAAAGTAGGATACCTCATACATCCCTAGTAGGCTGAGGCTCTAAGCTGATCGCCGTAATAGGCGCTGTGCAGATGCAGGCACTGAACCAGGAAATACTCTAGGGACATCAGAGATCTGATCGCTACGATATGACGTGTGTTGTACTCCAGCATACCACGTTCTGTGACGATGCGACAGTGCTATTGAGTGCTGGCTGCCACTCGATGAATCGGACACAAAACTTTAATTCAGGCTTTAGAGATAAAGGAGATTAATTAGGAGGTTAAGGGTGCAGCACGGAGAAGCCGGCCAGCCAAGGTCAAGACGAGGTCCAAATCAAGGTGAGTGATGTCAGTTTGATTTTGGATTGAATGCCACCACCACCAGTAACACCATTTACAATTCTTTCCAAAGAGCGGTCACGGCTGTATCTTCCTACTGTAAACTTGCATCATTTACTTTTATTCTTTTCCCTTTCTCTTCTTCTACTCCCCTTGTCCCCCTCGTTTCAGATCTGCTCGAGACCATCGGCAAACCATACTCTATCGCTATCTCTATCTTTTATCTGCTATCTCTATCAGCAGCAATCAGCAATAACAATCGGAATTCACTTGTCGATTCTACTTACTGCTTATTATGTATTTGTGATCATCATTGACATCCTTGTCCTTGTTGGCGGCTCAGATTTAAAGTGTGTTTGCAGGGTACGATCCAATGGTGTGTTGCCTAATCGGGAAGGTCTTGTCGTGTTAAAGCCTCACCTCTTTTCTTCCTCTCTCCTCTCTCATATGCTCTCATTGCCACTGTCCACTGTCCATGATGCATTCACCACTCACGTCATAGTACAACACCCGGTAGCATCTCTCGGTAGCATCTCTCGGTAGCATCTCTCGGTAGCATCTCTCTGTAGCATTAGCACAGCATTGTTGCCCTCGTAGCATCAGGAGGCCGGCCCAGTGTCAGCCAATGTCTGTCAGGTTGAGACGAGAGCACAGTCCTGGCAATAAGGTTTCTACTTGTATTGATTCTTGGTTTGGTTCTGTTTGCCTGTTTGTCTTTCACCTGTTTACCACTTTAGTGGCTAAGATACAAGAGTGCCTTGTTTTCACAGCCGAGACGAGACGCAAAAAGTCATGCGCCTGCTGACCTCGACCCGGTTTGAATGGCACTCTGTCTGTCTGTACAAAGTATGGCCTGTGACTGGTCTTTCTAGGAGTATTTCGACTTCTCTATGTCTTTACTCTTTAACGAGTGAAAAAATGAAATAAAAAATTAAAATCAAACAATCAAGACCGGCCCGGTCGGCTGTCAAAATGCTCGTCAGCAGAACACAACAAAACACCATACCCGGCACAATGGAGCAATGGTGAGACCTTGCGGCTTTTCTTTTGTCTTGTAACTTCTATCCAAGAGCCTCTATTCGTTCATCTTCTTTGAAATAGAACGCGTCTAACTCTAGCCTGCGGCGCTGCACAACTTTGTCTGCGTTTAGGTTGTGGGATTATGCCGGATGCCTCAGACTACGGCAGATGATATACAATATACAATACTAGACGGCAGGAGCGACTGAGTATACTGGGTATATACAAGTTAGGAATAGACATCGCCAATACTTGCCGAATCACCTCACTACTGAGTAGACGTCATCGCCCGGCCCGAAGAGTGTTGCAGTCGTATTCAGCTTGTCCTTGTCTATTGTGTCTGTGTACTTTGCTTGTATTATCGCCTATTCAGTCTTATCCTCTATCTACCTCTACATCTACATCCACCTGCCTCTCTAGACCACCTCCTGACTCCCGCGTTTCAGACGCCCAGATCTTCATGCGTTGGATGTGCACACGCGAGATCGCTGGTCGGAGGATTACTGTCTGTGAGCGATCTCCCTCTTTTAATATTTATTCAATATTCTATATTCAATATTCAACTTGATAGTCTAATGCAATTAATACAGACGTCGTACTCGGATCCGGATGTGAAGCTGTCGAAGAAATTCTAGGACGGCATCACAGTTTTGAAAAGTAGTATCGAGCAAAGAGCAAACAATAAATCTCCGCCAACAAATACAACATGAAAAAAGATTCAAACACACAATTCTCCGGCGTTCACATGCGAAACATCAGTGTCGTCAATGTGTTGAAGAGTGTGGTTGAGAAGTGGTGAGCATGAGAGAGGAGAGAGAGTACAAAGGTACAAAGTAGTGTAAGCCACATCCCCACAAATCTCCAGACCCACACCTCCACGTCCCTTACAGCACAGCTAATAGCTCCGGCCTAGACCACGTCAATAGCGCGTTCGTCACTCTCTACATCTAAGATACACACCATCATTCATGAAACTCGGATCACGGATGTCACTACTATCACCTACTATCACATGCTCTTCTAGATTATAGATTATAGATTACACCAAGTCTAGCTTCTTTCTAGACTCGTTCATGGCGAGGCCCCGTCGGCTCGACGCGGACAACGACACCGGACATATTGCAGCCCGGAGCAAATACGGCCGATCCGGTGGTGACCACAACGACGACGGTGACGACGACGCCATTGAACTAGCCATGGCCTCTCAAGACCAGCAGCCCCTGCTCACGGGCGACGATGTTGACACCAACGACGTCCTCCGCCACCCAGACGACTTTGCCGACGACCTCCCCAAGACAGACTCCTCTCCCGGCATCTACGTCTGGCTCCTCACCCTCTCGGCCGGCCTCAGCGGCATGCTCTTTGGCTACGACACCGGCGTCATCTCCGCTACGCTCGTGTCCATCGGCTCCGCCCTCGACGCCCGCCCCTTGACGTCCCTCGACAAGTCCATCATCACCTCGGCCACGTCGCTGCTCGCCCTGCTGGCATCGCCCGCCGCCTCCGTTCTCGCAGACGCCCGCGGCCGCCGCCGGGTCATTCTCGCCGCCGATGTCTTGTTTATTATTGGGGCCCTTCTCCAGGCCGCAAGCACTTCAGTAAGTGTGATGGTCCTCGGCCGCGCCATTGTCGGCGCCGCCGTCGGCGCCGCCAGCTTTGTCATTCCGCTGTACATTGCCGAGGCCGCGCCCGCCGAGCACCGCGGCCGGCTCGTGACGGTCAATGTGCTGTTTATCACGCTGGGGCAGGTCGCGGCGTACGTGCTGGGGTGGCTGCTGGCCGAGTACGGCAATGCGGCCACGGCGTGGCGGTGGATGGTCGGTTTAGGAGCGGTGCCGGCCTTGTTGCAGGCATTTCTAGTGTTGTTCATGCCCGAGTCGCCGCGCTGGCTGGTCAAGGCGGGCCGCGCGGCCGAGGCGCGCGCCGTCATTGCGCAGGTGCAGGGCGGCGGTAGTGCGAGCACGGTCAACGCCATTGTCAAGGACATTGAGACGGAAGTGCGCCAGGAAGAGGCGGCGCCGGCGAATGCGCGCTCCGCTCTATTCGGAGTCCGCCGCAACCGCCGCGCCCTCACCATTGCCTGTCTACTCCAAGGCCTCCAGCAGCTGTGCGGCTTCAACTCGCTCATGTACTTTTCCGCCACCATCTTCACGCTCGTCGGCTTCGGCCAGCCCACGCTGACGGCGCTCACCGTCGCCGCCACCAATTTCGTGTTTACCGTCGCCGCGCTGCTGCTCGTCGACCGCATTGGCCGGCGGCGCGTGCTGCTGTATTCGATTCCGGTGATGGCCGTCGGGCTGGTCATGGCCGCCTACGGTTTCTCGTTCCTAGATCTCAACGCTTCCGAGCACGACACCAGCAGCGCCGTGCTAATCCTCGTGAGCATCATGGTCTACGTCGGCGCCTACGCCATTGGCCTCGGCAACGTGCCGTGGATGCAGAGCGAGCTGTTTGCGCTGAATGTGCGGTCGCTGGGCAGCGGCCTGGCGACGGCCACCAACTGGGGCGCCAATTTCGTCGTCGGCCTGACGTTTTTGCCGCTCATGGACGCGCTGACGCCGTCGTGGACGTTTGTGCTGTATGCCGTCGTGTGCGCCGTCGGCTTCTTCTTGGTGCAGGCGTGCTATCCCGAGACGAGCGGGCTCAGTCTGGAGGAGGCCGCGGGGCTGCTGGATGCCGACGATTGGGGTGTCAGCCGGCGGCGGTAGTATTGTAGAGGTCTTATTGTATCATCTTGTTTTGAGTAGAGCTTGATAGCGTTTCATTATATTAATATTCACATTTTATCTCATGTTACATCGTCATCATGCATCGTTGGTTTGTAAAGCTTCCATCTCATATTGCTACCTAGATTCCAACCGAAACTAAATAATGCACGGCGTTTTGCCTGTGACGTCCTGAATGCTGGCAAAGATGCGGTCGATTGGCGTCAAAAGAGAAATGTCAATCTGTGCTTCAGACGGCTTCTTTGTGCCGGCAAGGTTGAGCTGTAGCTTGGCGGCCGGGCCATAGTCCTCGCGGCCAAGTTGGCGACCAGTCCTTGTATTTGCCTCGTTTTTGCCAAAACCCGCATCCACCATGCCAACAGCAGTTCCCTCGAGATCCATCGCAATGGAGCCGGAGTCGCCCCCCCACGAGAACACCTCGTTCTGAGGGAATGGGTTGGGTTCCAAAGCCGGACAAAAAACTGGCCAGGCCCAGGCAATGACTTCACGACCGGGGAGCGGCCTGCGCAGTACCGCCTCAATTGGGCTCAGCAAGCCCAAGGTGAATTGAGTGGTTGCGCCTCGCTTCATTACGTGGCGTGGAAGAGACTTTGGGTCTCGACCACGGAGTAGCATCGGCGGATGGGGAGCTTTCATCACGGTTGGCTCGGTCACGTCCTTATCGCCTGGATCACCGATTTCTTCGCCGCCGTACCGAATGCTGGCGTGAGCGACCACCTCAGCGTTGGTTTCAAACAAAACTGAATGGTGGAAACATTTTGTGGTGGGATTTGGCGTACTAGGGGTCACGGCTACAAGGGCCCAGTCCATAAAGAATCCTTCCTCGTCGGCGCCATGCGCTGCCGAATAGGCAACTGTTCCAACACGGTGCGTTTTCGAGCTGTTGTCACGGCACCCAAGAGATCGGACTGAAGACCTGATCTTTGGCAGGTAGGTGGAGAGATACTTCTCAAGCAGCTCGTACTGGTCGTCGTAGGCACCTTGGACTGCGACATGTCGAGATGTCAGGGCGTACAGGGTTTCCGACAGTGACCTTGCTCGTTTTGCAGCAGCACATAACAGCCCAAGCTTCCATCCGAAGTCTTTTCCAGGATCACTAGGATCGAGTGGCTGTAGGGTTTGCCCGGGAAGAAGCAGGAACGGTAGCACGGCCTGGCTGACCTGGTGACAAGAGTCAGGGCCCTATCATCACCTAGCTAAAGTGGGTGTCAACAATGGCTGAGGGACGCTGGTCCTCGTCACTATCAATCACTACAACACTTTGCCTCTGCGGAGGGCGGCGAATTGGTAACAGTTGTCACACTGCGCGCTAGTGTTGCATATCGTATCGTCCACTCCGTCGAGGACACGGCCAAGAACGGAGCGGCGGCAAGTGGTTGACTCTATAAAGGCTTTCATGGATGCCCTATCATTGTTTTCGACTAGCGACAAGTGGTGGCTGTGTTACTGGACCGGTCACTCCGGCGCCTTGACGCATCTTCTGAGGTTCGCCGCCTCGATAATCTTTAAGACCCAGGTCTTGAACCAGAGAGAAAAACTGTCTTTGAGCATCTTGTTAGACAAATATTGGGCGTATGCGATGGGTGCTCCTTTCAGTGCTGCGGTTGGCATCAGTCATGTGGTATATCTCCGTATTTCACCTGCTCGTCAAGCCAGACACAAGTGGCCTGGGGTCCTTCTTGTCTGCCTGCCCGACCCGTCTGCTGCACATAATTGATGAAGCCGTAAGGCCTCCCGGCATGAACAATTACTGCCGCTCCAGTAATATTCACACCACCAACCATGTCTGCTGGTTATCGGCGTTGAAATCAGCGATAGTTTTCGACCGTACTTCTGCCTCCAACCCGCCGTGGTGTTGTCTGGTCCCGATTGCGGCTGCCACTTCTTCACACATGCTTCCTGTTGTGCAAAAAATGATGCCTTTGCCTTAACTGTGAAGGAGCATATTGAGCGATTGCGCGTTTGACGCGCGTGTGGCCATGTTGTCGCCGTTCACTGGGAATGCCAGATGAAAAAGTGGTTGATTTCTGTAGGTTCTGAGAGAGAGAGAGAGAGGGGTGTCGAGGTAAACAGTCGTAGAGGGTAAGAGCTGTGGGAGAGGTTACAGCTCGAATAAGTGGGTCATAAGTACCGATGTACTCTGCAGCTCTCATATCCAGCTCACTTTCAAATTGTCCTGATATCGGAGCTGGTTGATACTAAACTCACTACTAGCCTTGCATATTCGAGCGTATCTTAGTCAACCCCACGCTAAATTATATAGTGCAAATAGCTATAACTAATATGCCCCCGCTAACAACTTTTTTCTCAGACAGCCAGCCAATCGACATCACGACAAACTAAGATTCCCGTCACCAGGCTGAGGAATTCATCATCCATATACCAAAAACCTCGCATCTCATGAGACCTTGTAAACATTCATACTTTTGTCACCAACGTTTACTTTGACATTCCATTCAATCTCGACTGATTTACTCAGCACCTACCAAAATGGACCCCGCGTCCGCTCCTTCCCCCGCGGGAACTGCGATTACATCATCACATGCGACAGACGCGACCAGCACATCACAACCACAGCCATCACCATCCACACGCCTCCAGTCCATCAAGGACGTCCGCGCCCTGCCTCCCTTCCAGCCAGACCTCTACCAGCGCGGCTGGTCCTCCATACCACACCCCACCCTGCCCCTGCTCGCCACCGCCCACAACAAGTCCGTCACCATCTTCTCGCTCACCAACTTTACCGCCCACTCCTCCCTCACCGGCGGCCACAGCCGCTCCGTCCGCTCGGCCACATGGAAGCCCAACCTGGCGCCAAACAAGCTGTGCCTCGTCACCGGCAGCTTCGACTCCACGGCCGGCCTCTGGCGCCACGAGCAGTCGGACGAGAGTCTCGAAAAGGAAGTGACATTTGACAGCGACAACGACAGCGACGAGGACAGCCAAAAGGACGACGCCTGGGAGTTTACGCTCGTCCTCGAGGGCCAGGAGCACGAGATCAAGAGCGTCGCGTTCTCGCCGTCCGGCCAGTTCCTCGCCACCTGCAGCCGCGACAAGTCTGTGTGGATCTGGGAGGACGTCGGCGACGAGGACGACGACGAGTGGGAGACGGTGGCCGTCTTGAACGAGCACGAGGGCGACGTCAAGTGCGTCGCGTGGTGTCCTGATGTGCCCGGCCGCCGCAGCGGCGGCAAGAACCGCTACAGCCTCGAGGTCCTCGCGAGCACCAGCTACGACAACACGATCCGCATCTGGCGCGAGGACGGCGACGGCGAGTGGGTCTGCGTCGCCGTGCTCGAGGGCCACGACGGCACCGTCTGGGGCGTGCAGTGGGAGGCCGACCCCGAGCGCAAGCGCTTCCCGCGGCTGCTGACCTGGTCGGCCGACCAGACGCTGCGGATCTGGACCCTGGACGAGGAGGACGAGGATGAGTCCGAGCCCGAAAATATGTCGAGCGGCGGCTTCCGCGGCCTCGGCGGCGTGCCCAACACGATGCGCCGTTCGCTGCACGAGTCGTGGACGTGCACGGCCGTGCTGCCGCGCGCGCACACGCGCGACATCTACTCGGCGACGTGGAGTGCGTCGACGGGTCTCGTTGCGAGCACGGGCAGCGACGGCACGCTGATTGTGTATGCCGAGGTGGACGGTGCCGAGCCTGTCGAGGCAGCACCCGAGGACGAGGCTGCTGCGATGCTGGACGGCGACGTCGTGATGGCCAACGGCGATGCTGCTGTGGCGTCAAATGGTCGCAGCCGCAGTCCGGGGCCGGCCAAGCACAGCCACAGCCACGGCGGCCAGGCGTGCAACCACGATCATGGCCATGACCACGGTCATGATCATGGTCATGATCACGGACACGACCACGCACACGATCACTCACACGACAAAGAGGAGGAGCACACACACGCACACGCCCCTCGGCCTGTGACTGCTGCAACCACACACTGGAAGGTCGTCGGCAGTGTCGCGGCCGCCCACGGCCCGTACGAGATCAACAATGTGGTGTGGTGCCGGCGGTTTGATGCAGGCACCGAGCAGCGCGGCGTCGAGGAGATGCTGGTCACAACGGGCGACGACGGTGTCGTGCGGCCCTGGGAGATTATCAAGGTGTAGATATAGATATAGAATTAATGTAAATGATCTGCATAAATGTACTGTGTATCCCGTGTCGCTATTAACTCCGTGTCCGCATGATGCCCATAAACCCCAAAAATCAATCAATCAGCCAGTCCTCCATCTCGATGCCCATGCTGCGCCCAAGACTCCGCACAACCTCCCACCCGACATTCACCCGCCACTTGCCCGCGCGGTCGATCGTGTCGCTCGCCTGCCCGCTCACCCGCAGCACCAGCCGCAGGCTCGCCAGCGTCGCAATCGCCATGTGGCAGTCGCCGTCCATAATCGCCGCCGCCGAGTTGCGCCCCGTCGCCGTCAGCGGCGCCGCGCGCGTCCACTCGCTGCGCACCGCCGCGTAGATCGCCAGCAGCCGCTCCAGCGTAAAGCTGTGCGCGCCCAGCAGCTTGCGCGCAATCTTGCGGTGCTTGCTGCGCGGGCCCTGGCGCGCATTTCCGCCCATGGTGCTGAGGCCTGCGGCGCCGCCGTGCTTGCGCTTCTTGCCGTGGTAGTACGTCGAGAAGAGCGTCATGTCGTGGCGGCCGGCATTGTGCGAGGCCAGGTAGGCACATAACAAAAAGAGACGGGCGGCGGTCGGCAGCAGACTCGCGAGGTGGCGCGCCGCCAGCGGCTCTTTATCTTCTGTTTTTATTGTCAAACCCGGCCGCGCCACAACGAATCCCGGATCCAGCAGCGCCTCGTCCTGAAAGTGCACGCGCGCCGCGATCAGCAGCTTGGAGAACTCGCGCGGCCCGTGCGTGCCCGCGAGGATCGGCGCCGTGAACTTGGGCCACAGCGCCGCGCACGCCTCCTGGAAGGCTGTGAGTGTGCGCCCCGCCGTGCGCGTCAGCGAGTCGTGCACGGCCGTGCACAGGCGCACCCAGAGCTCGGCGGTCTCGTCGGGCGTGGCGTGCGCGAGCGTCGGCGGCGGCGAGCGGCTCATGATCTCGACGAACTCGGCCTTGGAGTAGTTGCCAAACTGGACGTGCGGCACGAAGCTGGCGCGCAGCATGGACGGCGGCGGGAATGTGACGATAAATATTATTGTCAGGTTAGGGACGACCTCGGCGAGGCGCGCGAGGCCCGGCAGCAGCGTCAGGGGCGCGTCGCGCTGGCGGTCGACGGCGTCAAAGACGAGCACGAAGCGCCAGTCGGGTGGCAGGTTGGGGACGTCGCCGTACTTGTTGAGCAGCTTGGACAGCTCGACGGCGAGCTGGGACAGGGTCTCGCACTTTTGCGGCGGCCTGCTGGAGGTCGCAGGGTGGTGTCGCTGCATGGCGTCGGCGACGTTGGCGACGGTGCGCTCAAAGAGATGGCGTGTTGTCACGCATTTGTTGGAGTCGGTGATGGCATAGTCGATGCTCGGTTCGTGGGCTGTGTTGTCGTCGGCGTTGCCGTTTATATCGTTGTCGGTCGATGGCTCTCGTGATGTCGTCGGCCTTGAGGCAATCGTCTCGAGCACGCTCGTCGTCACGCTCGTCTTGCCCGATGCCTCGGTGCCATGGATGACAATGTTTGCACACGGTGCTAGTGACGGCTAATCTGTCAGTCTCGTTCAGTCTCTACCTCTTCCTCCGTCTCTGCACTCACGTCGATCAGGGTCGCCAGGGTCTTGATCTGCTGCTCGCGGCCGGGGAATCTGTAGAGGAGCGCATCAAAATGTGACCGCCCAGTCGGTCCTAGGGCAGGTATTGAGCCCATCTTGATAGTGTATTGGCATAGACCAGTCGATGTCGTCTGTCGTAGATCACAAATCACGAGCTTCTTCGTCGCAACGGTTTGCTGAGCTTGACGCGTTTAGTGGTCGATGCAGCGCTAAGATTAGTAAGTACCTGTGATAAGGGACTTATCGCACGCGTCTCTCTCTAATGCTGGTACCAATCAGTGGGGCCTGGGTCACGGCAAGAACCGCCAGGCGATACGCCATGCACTGAAACGGCTGGTTTTAACGTCAATAACCGTCACTCGTGCTGTAAAGCCTGCTGTCGTTCTACTCGTATGCCATTCCCAGTCTGCCAGTCAACATTGCATTTAACGATGCCTCGCATCCAAAGTATCTCGGGTTTTCAGCTGATAAATCTTAGTCATCAGTCATTGTATGCATGTGAATCACAAAAGGAAAGAGCTGGTGCCCGAGATGCAGCTCAGCTTCGTCCCAGAACGGAAAGGGCAAGCCGCAGCCGAGAATAAGAATCCCCGCCGGGCACGCCGACCAGCTGCCGCTCACTAACCAGATACAAACGGCAGGATGTGACAGTCGCTCTTGCTTTCTTTTTCCTACGGCAATGTCTCGTAATACTCGCTGCCTCGCTCCTGCCCCTGAGCCCTCCTGCTTTGTGAATAGCTACGGGGGACCTGCCTGATTTGTATTTTGGAAATAGCAGGGCTTACTCAGTAGTCGTCTCTTGCCGCCTTCTCATCTCACCCTTTGGATCATCATCCCGACTTTGTCTTTGATCATCTCTCCCATTTCACCATTTTCACGTCATTCAGTGGGCTCCCACTTGAGTCTCATCCCACTCTTTTGCCGCACCCTGGCAAATGCGTTCTTCTTTCTCTAAACTTTAAGTTCGTTTGGCGCTCCACGCTACGTCAGTGGCTTGAGGCTCTTGCATCCTCACGAGGTCATCATCTCGACGGATGTCGTTGCAAAGCGTCGATTCAAGAGCAGTATCCGAGAGGTGCATGCAGTATCAAGGATAAGGCACACTGCTTCACAAGTTTCACGACGAACAACTACAGTTGAGCACTGAGTTCAGACCAACAAACCGAGGACAGATCAACAAGCCGTTCACATGCAGGCTTGTCAGCCCTAGCAGCACTGCAACCTCGAGGCGAGTGGCACTCAACCCCTGGCATATCAGTTCGCTGCAACGGGCTTGTGCCACGTCTCACGGTTTATCGGCACGGGACGGCACGCGGTCTATCTTGTTTCATACGCCTGGCTCTTCCGTCAAGCAGCATGGCATACCCGGGTCAGCCGTATGGCTTATCTCGGCAGTATGGCTCATCTCAGCAACATGGCCAGCCTCCGTACGATCAACCACGGAGCAGCCAATCGCCGAGTCAAGATAGCCCAGTTCACCAAGTCCCATTACCATATCCCAGCCCGGCTTCCAGCCAAAGCTGGAGCAATCCCGACTTCACCCATTTCCAAGAGTCATATCCCCGGCCGCCACCGTCAGTGCCCGCCGTCGAACGGCCGTACCATGCCAAGCGCCCGCACAAAAAGTCCCGCGCCGGCTGCCACAACTGCAAGGCCCGGAAAGTCAAATGCGACGAGGCCCAGCCGCGGTGTCGTGCCTGCACTCAGCGCAATGAGGCCTGCGTCTACCCAAATTTGTATCTGCCCTTTGTGGCAGCGTCGTCTTCGGCACCAGCAGCATCGCAACCCTCCCGCTCTGCTGCAGCAGCAAATACAGGAAGAGCACGAATGCCTCTAGACATACAGGCGAGTTCTCGCTCCAGCTCATCGCACCCCTCTAGCAATGAGTCAAGACCACTGCAGCAATATATGCCTCCCATCAGGCTGCCACAGGGCTTTGTATACGAAGAGAGTGACGAGAATTCATACCAGGAAGCACATCGACGTGCGGGCTGGCAAGAGTATACCAGCTCACGACGTTATGGATACCCCGTGCTCAAGGAGCCCTTGTTCCGGCCGAAGCAGTTTGACGAAAAAGACATGGAGGTGATGTGGTTCTACTCGGCCAAAGGCTTCCGCGCATTCTCGTCTTCATTCAACCGCCGGCCCAGTGTCGAAAAGGCACTGCAAGTCACCATTCCCCAGTATGGATTTGCCCACACCTACCTGATGGACTGCATTCTGGCTCTGTCCGCTCTAGAGTTTCACTCTCTCAACCAGCCCATTGAGTCCCAGCGAGTCCTTAGATACCGCGCACGGGCATTTAATGGCTATCGACGAGCTATAGAAAGTGCAACGCCGGACGAGTACCCTGCCCTGTTGGCATGCTCACTTCTTCTTGTTGCTCTATCTTCCGGTCAGTTCCGTGACCCAGGGTGCAAGCCTCTTTACATCCTCGACTGGATGGTTGTGTGGCGCGGTATCGGCCTGATGATCAAGCTCATGGACCCCGTCATGATGCAAAAGTCGGGCCTTGCTATTCTGTTTGCGCGGCCCCCCATTAACATGGACTCGTCAGCCCGATTTGTGCCAAACAACCTGCTCCATCTGCTCGGTCCCATCAGCGAGGGCGACCCGGACTATGAGTACATCGACGCATACATTGGGACCCTGAAGCTTCTGGGGTCTCTGTACCGCGACATCCATGCTGGTATCAGCCTCATCTTGTTTCTACGCATCGTCGTGTGGTTCACCTTTGTGCCGACAGGATTTGTCGAGGCAGTCCGCAAACGCCGCCCCCTAGCCCTGATTATCATTGGCCACTATCTCGTCTTTGTCAAGCTGTGCAACTATATCTGGTGGCTGCGAGGCATTTCCGACAAGGAAATCCTAGACATTAAGGATATCTTGGGTGATGATTATCTGCCATATTACACGGCGCCACTTGCAGCCATTGGGGTTGACGGACTCGAGAAGCTGCGCGAGCTTCTGCTGAGGCCAGAGGACTGGACACGCAACAACTACTACAATGCAGTGCTGGATAGCCTAGTACAAGACCGGGCGTTTGCGAGCGGCAGCGAAAAGGTAGTTTACACCAGTGCGTGGATGGACGAAGATCTAGGAAAGGCATCATCATCATGGAGGAACGAAGACTATCACAATTTATCCAAGCTCAGATTCAACAAGGACGAGATCAGCGACATGGAGATGCCCATCGACAAAGGCTCGCCAGAGTCGGCCTCCAACAATTCACGAACAAAAGTACAAGGACAGCCACAGCCACAGCCAGAATCTCATACAGAATCGCAACACAGTCAAGCTCCTACTCGCTAAGTACAACTCTGTGGCATTGTGTGCATCACTGTTCGACTTACCCCCACTCTACCCTACAGCCCAAACCATAGCTCGCTTGCCGTCAGGTTCGACGGCACAGAGTGCCCAACACCCGTGGCATAGATGCCCTCGACATGGTCGCCATAGTCGTCCGTCTGGTAGTTGCTCTGGGGGTAGCTCTTTCTCGTGTCCGTCGGTGTCTGCGAGACGCCAAACACGTCGGTCCACTGCTTGATCTCCTCCTGGTAGTTGCCCGGCGCCAGCGTCGAATCGGCGCTGCCGTGCCAGATCTGCATGCGCGGCCGCCGGCCCGTGTACCCAGGGTACATGTCCCGCACCACATCGCCCCAGCCTTTCGGCGTGTTCTTGGACTGCCCGCCGCTGCAGCTGTTGTTCCACTGGTCGACGCCGCCCGAAGACGACACAAAACAGCCAGCGGCCACGCCGCTGTAGAGCGACACCGCGGCAATCAGCTCGGGGTACGTCGCCGCCAGCACATTCGACATCATAGCTGTTTGTTAGCGGTGCTTCTGTTTTCCTATTCAGAGAAACTCACCACCCGAACTGCCGCCGGTGACAAACACCTTGGCAGGATCGACCTTGTACTTGTCAATCGCGTACAGAATCATGTTGGCAATGGCCTGCGAGTCGCCGCCGCCGCTGTGGCTGAGGGACGCCTTGCTGGAGACGTCCCAGCAGGTGCCGCTGTGCGGGCTGCTGGGCCAGACGGTGATGTAGCCCTTCTTGTCGGAGCCCTGCTTCCAGGGGATCTTGCTGTTGCGAAAGTAGGTCTGGGCGGTGGACTGGCAGGAGTGGATGACGACGACGAGGGGCGGCGATGCGACGACGTTGTCGGGCACGTAGGCGAACATTTGGACTTTGCTCGAGGCGTTGTTGGGGTAGTCGACCTGTGTGAGCTGTGCGGCGCGGGCGGCCACGACGAGGCCGGCAAGTGTTGTTAGAAGCATTTTGGCATAGACTGTCGTTGATACAAACTTAGGTCAAGATGCAACAAAGCCAAGACATGTTGTGAAGTGATGGCTGCTACATCTACACTTTTATATCTCGGCGCTGCTGGCACCGGTTCACGGCACGCAAAGCACGGGCGGGCCAGATGCTATAGAGATATTGCTGTATATTGGCCATATGGGTTTAATCTATGGGTGTTAGCTCTGTTTAAGATATAGTGACGACTTCCTTTCACATTTTGCTGTCTTCATATCATCACTGCAGTAGTTATAAAATGTAATATATTGTTGTATACACAGAAACGACGCTTCTTATTTTTTTGTACAAAAGTCTGGCTATAGATTATTCCGGCAAGACTCGCAATGCTTGTTTTTCTTTTCTTTTGGTTTCTTTTTTTCAGCAACTTTCGGTCCTCAAGTCCTCCTTCTTTGATCCTGTGATAGATGAGCCGCCCGCCATCAGATTCCTTGCCGATCGTGTGTCGTCCTCTCAATTCCCAGGACGCGCTCGTCTATCCAAGACTGTCAAGACTAGAACAGATATTGAATCACGACCTGTTGGTGGAATAACTTTCTTTTGGAACACTAGATTACACAAGAAAATCGAGTAGATGAGGTCTCTTTGACAGAAGACACAGAGTAGACAAGGAAATATCTTTTGTAGGCAAGGAAAAGGCTTTTGTATATCGAGGGAAATCAAAGAGAGGTTGGACGAGGGACCGTATAAGTTGTTTGAAATTAAAAAAAAGAAGAATCCCGCAAACCCAAACCAGAACCTACAAAATGCTCAAGCCAATATTCTCGTCACACGCCGTGGTCAGACAGTCAGACAGTCAAAGTCTGAAACCGAGAGACCGCCAGCGCAGCGACAATCATAAAGTCTCAAACTTAGTTCTGCTCCAGCTCAGCCAGAATCTTCTCACCCTTGGCCTGAGCCGAGGCGAAGTTGCCGACCATGTAGAAGGCACCCTCGGGAAGGGCGTCACCCTCACCGCTCAGGATGGCCTTGAAGGAGGTGATGGTGTCCTTCAGGTCAACCAGAGCACCCTCGATACCAGTGAAGACCTGGGCGACAGTGAAAGGCTGGCTCAGGAAACGCTGGATCTTACGGGCACGCTCGACAGTAAGCTTGTCGGCCTCAGACAGCTCGTCCATACCCAGAATGGCGATGATGTCCTGCAGCGACTTGTACTCCTGCAGAATCTGCTGGACACGGGTGGCAGTGTTGTAGTGGTCGTCACCGACAATGCGGGGGTCCAGCATACGCGACTTGGAGTCGAGGGGATCGACGGCGGGGTAGATACCCAGCTCAGAGATACCACGGGACAGAACGGTGGTGGCGTCCAGATGGGCGAAGGTGGTGGCGGGGGCGGGATCAGTCAGATCGTCAGCGGGGACGTAGACGGCCTGGACGGAGGTAATGGAACCCTTCTTGGTGGTGGTAATGCGCTCCTGCATCAGACCCATGTCGACAGCCAGAGTGGGCTGGTAACCGACAGCGGAGGGAATACGGCCCAGAAGGGCAGACACCTCGGAACCGGCCTGGGTGAAGCGGAAAATGTTGTCAATGAAGAGCAGCACATCCTGGCCCTCCTCGTCACGGAAGTACTCGGCGACGGTCAGACCGGTCAGGGCGACACGGGCACGGGCTCCTGGGGGCTCGTTCATCTGGCCGAAGACCAGGGCGACCTTGGAGTCGCCATCCAGCTGGATGACGGAGGTCTCCTGCATCTCGTGGTACAGATCGTTACCCTCACGGGTACGCTCGCCGACACCGGTGAAGACGGAGTAACCACCGTGGGCCTTGGCGATGTTGTTGATCAGCTCCTGAATGAAGACGGTCTTGCCGACACCGGCACCACCGAACAGACCAATCTTACCACCACGGGCGTAGGGGGCCAGCAGATCGACGACCTTGATACCAGTGACGAGAATCTCGGCGGTGGTGGACTGGTCGATGAACTCGGGAGCCTCGGCGTGGATGGGACGGAACTTGTCGGTCTTGATGGGACCGCGCTCGTCAATGGGGTCACCAGTGACGTTCATGATGCGGCCCAGGGTGGCGGGACCAACGGGGATGGTGATGGGGGCACCAGTGTCGGTGGCCTTGGCACCACGGACGAGACCCTCGGTACCGTCCATGGAAATGCAGCGGACGGTGCTCTCACCCAGGTGTTGCTGTGCTGTTAGTTTTTGTTTTTGTTTTGTATTTTGTTGCAGGTTGCAGGTTGGCGGTGTATCGGAGATCGTGAGGGAATACGTACGGCGACCTCAAGGACCAGCTTCTGGCCATTGTTCTGGGTCTCCAGGGCGTTCAGAATGGAGGGCAGCTTCTCGGTGTCGAACTTGACTGTGGGGGTTAGCTTTTGTTGCGTGTGGTGGTAGTGGTGGTAGGAGCTATGTGGCTGTCGTCGGTGTCTGGTCATGTCTGATCATGTCTGTGTCGACGTCGTTGTCCGTTGTCCGATGCCGGTGATATCTCAATGCTCAATGCCAATGCCAATGCATGTCTTGTTGTCCTTTTTCTTCATACCGGAGTCCGGCTCCGATTGGCTTCCGGGTGTCCGAGACTATGCCGAGGGCAATTGAGGCAATTGATGTCCGACTTTTCATTCGGTTTCGACGTTTGACGTTTGACGGTGACCCATTGACGACAGCTACCACACTCCTGTTCTATTCCTAGTTCTTACCATCGACGACGGCACCAATGACCTGCGGGATTTATTAGCTGCGGCCACGACGACGGGACAGGCACCAAAAAGGCGCAATTGAGGCCGACATACCTGGTGGATCTTGCCATCACCAACAGACGAGGTGCTGGCGAAGCGGCTGCCCTGGACGAGGGTAGGGGTGACGAAGCTGGGGCGGGCAATGCGAGGAGTCGTGAGGGACGAGCGGGCTACTCGAGCCGCTCTGGCGAAGTTGGCGCTGGGATGTTAGATTTTGTTTGTATTTTGGTGGTGGTGTGGAAGGGTAGGTGAGAGGTGAGGGCGACGAGGGACCGGAACAGAGCAATTGCCTCATCAATTGAGCACTGCACGGGCGAGGGGATGGCTGGCAGTCGATGCCTCCAAAGAGCTTACCTCTTGAACATCGTGGCGATGGTAAAGAACGCTTCGCAAGATGTATGGGAGATGGGGTGAGAAAAGGAGTTTTAGGAGGAAGAAGAGGAGAAGGAGGGAAAAAGGGAAAAGAGAGAAAAGAGAGGCAAAAGGCGAGCAGAGTAGGAGGGAGAGTAGGAGAGAGAGACAGGAGGAGAGCAGGGGCAGCAGCCAGTACGGAGGAGGTCGGGAAAAAAAATGCAACGAGCCAAAACGGAAAGCGGAAAGAGGATAGGGAGGGAAAGAGGAAAGAGCGAAAGAGGGAAAGAGGGAAAGAGCGAACGAGGAGCTTTCCCTGCTGGACCCATGGAGAACCCAGAAAACACGCACTGTACCCACAGCTCTTCTGTGCTTGTTCCTGCCTGTTCCTGCCTGTACAAGATGGAAGCCTCAGGCATCAGCCAAGCACAGCACCTTCCACGAGGCATTTTACCATTGTTTTTCTATTTCTTTTTCTATTTGTTTAAAATGCTCGCACTGTGTCGTCGACTCTCTGTAAAAGACTCCAGACAGCTGTCGTCCCCTGAACCCTCTGACCCTTTCTCTTTTTCAGCGCTATCAGCGCCCTGTACTCTCTATTTCTCTCACCTCTTCCTTCCTCCCGAGGGATCCCGCGCTCACAATAACCGAACGCCCCACTCTTCACTGGTGGGACTGCAAAACAGAAAAAAAGAGCGCTGTTTTTTGTTTCTGTGCTGTTTTCTACAGAGAACAGAGAACTCTTGTTTTCTTTCTTCTCCACCGTTGCTCCGTTGCAGCACTCTGAACAGATCGCTGTCCTGTTTCGTACAGCTCTTCTCTTTCTACAGTGCTCAGCTCTCCACGTGATCTCGGAGTCCGAGGGTTGGTCACGTGTACTGACGGAAGACGACGGGTCCACTTCAGTCCGATAATCTGGTCTTTCTCCGTCCCAACTCAATTCGAGGTCGAGGTACTTTGGTACTTGATCACATCAACATAGCTCCAACACCAAAGAACGGTTTTCAGGTACACTGTAAATAATGATTATATAAGCAACCAATCTCATATCTGATCTCTTCTCTTTTACATCGACAGTTTTACTCTCGACACTGAAAGACCTCTCAAAAACCACTCATCGAAATAGCGTAATTTTCTCATACAAAGAGTACAAAATATCCCTGCAACTGTCCGGTTCCCGTATTTGCCCTCTATGGCTCCAATGGCTCCAATGGCTCCATATATTTCTCCAGCAATCAGCCAGAGCTTGCGAGCATCGGCGCGGTAGATCTTGGCTGCTGTGGCGCGAGCTGCGTCGTGTATGGCAGCTCTTTGTTAGTGACGCCTCAGGAGATATGCGACTACAAAGTCGACTCGAGACCAAGCACCTGATATGTTAGCTGTGGACGCGAAGAACAAATAGTTATGGACTTACAATAACTGTCCGGCTGGGGACATAGACGTGTGTCCAGTTGCTGCGCTCGTTCCAGGTCATCGGTGTTGTGAAGAACCGCGTCTCATGGTCGACCCGGCTGTGGCCGCCAAACTCGGCATCGTCAGAGCTCAACACCACACGGTACGTGCCCGCCTGCTCGACGCCGACGCGGTAGTCCGAGAACGACGACGACGGGTGGAAGTTGAAAATAAACAGCAGCCCGGCACGCTCAAACACGATAACCTTGTCGCTCTCGTTCTTGAGCGAAATGTACGCCTGCGCGTCGTGCAGCCAGCCGTACTTGGCCTCGAGCTTGTTCATGGCGGCGTCAAAGTTGTTGAGGAACTTGTACCGCAGCAGCGGATCCTCAGTCAGGTTGAGCTGCCGGCGGGCGTACCAGAACGAATTGTTGTTGCCCTCGCGCGGGAAGTCGAGCCACTCGGGGTGGCCAAACTCGTTGCCCTCAAAGTTGAGGTAGCCCTCGCCGCCAAGACCGTGCGTCAGCAGGCGGATCATCTTGTGCAGGGCCATGCCGCGGTCAATCACCGACGTCAACGGCGACAGCGTCGACATGTGCGTGTACATTTCGGCATCGCACAGATGCATCATCAGCGTCTTGTCACCGACAAGCCTGTTTGTTAGTTGCTGTAGACTCTTGGAGATACCTAGAGATAAAGAACTTACGCTTGGTCGTGGCTCTCGCAGTAGGCAATCGTCTTCTCGCCGTGCCGTCTGTTGGTCAGTGTCCAGCAGATGCTGCTGACATCCCAGTCTTCGTCCTGCTGCTCCTTGAGGATCTTGATCCACATGTCCGGGATCGCCATGGCCAGGCGGTAGTCGAAGCCGACACCGCCAGTCGACACTGGCAGACACAGCGCCGGCATGCCCGACACATCCTCAGCTATTGTGATGCATTCGGGGTACAACTGGTGCAGCATCTGGTTGGCCACCATCAGGTACACCACTGCCTCCTCGTCAACGTCGGCGCCATAGTATTCATGGTAGCCTCCGGAAAAGCCGCTGTCAGTCAGTATATGTCTCTTCTTCAAGTTTTCCTGTGACAAAAAGGCACTCACGTTCCAATACCGTGGTGCAGGTAGAGCATGCTTGTCACACCATCAAACCGGTAGCCGTCAAAGTTGTACTCGTCCATCCAGAACCGCAGGTTGCTCAGCAAGAACCGCAGCACCTCGTGGTGTCCGTAGTTGAACAGCCGGCTGTCCCACAGCTCGTGCCGGCCCTTGGCACCGGCGTGGAAGTACTGGTGGTCCGTGCCGTCAAACTCGTTGATGCCGTCCAGTACGTTCTTGGACGCGTGGCTGTGCACAACGTCCAGCAGCACCACAATGCCCATGCCGTGTGCTGTGTCAATCAGCTCCTTAAGGTCTTCTGGTGGGCCGTAGCGGCTGCTGGCAGCAAAGAAATTGTTGATCTGGTAGCCAAAGCTGGCGTAGTAGGCGTGCTCCATGATGGCCATGAGCTGGATCACGTTGTAGCCGAGCGCCTTGATCCGCGGCAGCATGTTCTTGGTAAACTCCTTGTACGTCGCCACCTTTTGCTCGGGCGACGAGATGCCCACATGGGCCTCGTACACGCGCGCACTCTCGGGCCGCTTTGGCCGCGGGTGCTTGGCCACATATCTCTCGGAGGCCGGTGGGTTCCAGAACCGCGCATCGTATGCGGGAGACACGGACAGGTCCTGGGTGACGTACTTGATCCAGGCGGGCAGGCGGTCGACGCGCTCTCCGCTGGGCAGAGTGAGGGAGATCTACTCTTTTAGTATCATGCCGTGGTGTAGTTGAGCTTCATAACGCACCTTGATTTTGGAGTTGTGCGGGATGGCCGTCTCGCCGTTCTTGGCCGGCAGCGTGATTTCAAAGACGCCAAAGTCGTTCTTGGTCATGGGGTGAGCATCGCGGTTCCAGTCGTCTGTATTGTTAGCTCTGTCCACATCGACAGGCCAGACCTCTACTTACTGAAGTCGCCAACGAGCGATGCGTGTGTTGCATTCGGTGCCCATTCGCGGTAGACAATGTTGTTGCTCTTGTCGACGTTGAGGCCAAACTTCTCGGCACCTTGCGAGAACTTGTCCAGACTGCCCTCGGTCTCCTCGATCTTCTTGATCCAGTCGTTGGCCTTGGAGAACCGGCGCTTCAGGGCATCCTTGAACGGCGCCAGCCACGGGTCGATAGCAATGACGCCTGTTGTGTTGTTAGTTGTGTTCTTGTTTCCGTATTTTTCTTGTCCTTTCTCTTGTCTTCTCTCTTGTCCTCTCTCACGATCCTCTTGCTGTCTTCCATCTTGTCTTCCCTTGTCGTCGTCCTTTGTATTCTTCCACTTCCTCTCTTTCTTGTCTTCTTTCTCTTGTCTTCCTTCTTCCTTCCTTGCGTTGCCTTTCTTATGTTCTCTTCTTTCCTCTGCAATCCTCCAGTTGCACACTTCCTCGTCTCCTCTGCCTCTCGCCAACTCCTCTCGACTTCTCCCTCCCATATTCCCACCATCTCGCCACCACATCTCTCAGCTTCAGCTTCCTCACACCATCACCCCATCTTCTACCTCTCCGCATCGCTGTGGGTCTTACCTGTGCCATCCTGGGGCAGCTCCTCCACCGTCTTGGTATCTGTCGACATGTCGGCTTGCGTGTTGTCGTCGATGTCGTCGCGTCGTCGATGGTAGACCTCAAAGTCGAATCTCGAATCAGTTCTCGGTAGAATCAGCAAAGAATCTACTTGTCGAGTTTACGCAAATCCAAGAGACAAGAATCACGCCGAGGGGAAGCTCTGTATTTATTGGAATTGAAACCGAGTCTGAAATATGGGGCGATAAGGAGCTACTGCTGGCGCTGCACAGCTGGGGTTAGTGCTGAGCTGCTGTACGGAGTAGGCTGGGGCGCGGAGAGGCCGTTGGCGAGGGGAAGTGGACGACAGCAGCTAATATGACAGGAACGCGGAGCTGGAATTCAGTCTCAGTGGTTAGCGAACTAGGGAAGGGCCGACTATTCGAGTCTTCAGGCCTTTAATGAGGAGAAGGAGATCTCGCCGCTTTGCTCGCCAGATTCAATATGTACTGGTAGGAAGAGGCAAGAAGCCAAAAGCAAGAAGCATCGCTCTTCCCCTCTTCGTCCTTCCAAGTTTTCGTAACATCGTATTTAGAAGGTGCGCCCAACAGTTTTGCGAGGCGAGCTCCTTCCTGCTCCTCCTGCAGCTGGCCAGGCCGTTCACACCACCCATGCCGCCTGCCGCAAAGCCTGTTCTGGACCTCAGTCTATGACGTCGTGGCGAATATCACGCAAAAGAAGCGTAAGGGTTGTGCAGCTCGGTAAATGTAGGAGCAGACCAGCGATGCACTTCGTGATGTTTCTGCTTTATGTATTTATGGCTGTATTTCAATGCAACTCTTGATGTTTTTGATTTTGTTTTTATTTTCAAAAAAAAAAAAAACATTTTTGGCAATATCTTCATGATTTCACCACAAATCATTTTGATTTAGTTTGCACATTTTGAACACAGAAAAGATACCGTCAATATCTAAGCAAATACTTAATACAAGAAAATTTATGATAGTATTTCCTAACTTGCAAAAAATACAAAAAAATCACAAACAAAAAGACCGTCAAGAATCAAAGACAAAAACGACATCTTACATAATCCAACTTCATGATGCCCCTGAAAGATGCGTGACAGCGCCTACGCTGTGGGCCGATCGTGCAACAGCTCCATCGCTCTTGCCTCTTTGACTCGTATCTTTCGCCATATCCAGTGCGGTTCTTAAACTGGTTCATCGCTGTCTCGGTCGCTCCTTCCATTCAAATAGATATTCGCGATCTCTTTGCGATAAGCATACCACGTTTTCACACACGGCTAATAATCACACACGGCTAATAAGCGTATCAACTAAGATACCTGCAGGCTTATCTTCCCCGCGTATCGTAGGCTGTAATACGTGTAATACACTGAGCTGCAGCATCTAATCTGGCCCTGTTGGGAAGGTGCGAACCAACCATAGCTTCCGTCCCGCGACCAACGGCACGCCACGCTTTGTCCGCAGCCACCAAGTAATCAAGCGTACTCAGCCGTCTCTCACATCCTCACCGTGCCATCGTCTTTTAACATTGTCATCTACAACCAACAAGCACCAACTCACTACCCACATCATCCAAAGGTGCTCGTACCAGCACTGCCGACGCGTCCAGCTCCAAGCTCTCCTGCGCCGATCTCGCACTGCTATCTCCATCCACAATCAACGATCCACGACAACGCTCTTCATCTTCGTTACATCGACAACGACGCACACCGACTGCAGCTGTCTGTTTCAAAATGATCCACTGCCATTTATAGACAGTTTCCTCGAACTTATACTCGAAAGCTCCCGAAACAAAATAATGGCGGCCGTCGCAAAGTCGCAGTCGGCCGTGCGCCTCGGAGCTCCGTGGGCACCCCGGCCGGCTGCCTGCAGGGCCTCGATGCAACCGATGCAACCTTTTCTTCACACACCAACACAGTCACGACACCTCTCCACCATATCAAAACGACTGTCAGCCCGGCGAGCAAACGACTTGACGTCCGGCTTTTCCAGCACATACGACCCGTCCGAAGACGGCGGCCGCGGGCCCATGTTCACAAAGTCCAAGTTTGGCGTGCCGCAGTTCTACCCACGCGACCTCAAGAAGCGTGTCGACAACTACGTCATCGGCCAGGACCGCGCCAAGAAGACAATATGCTCGACCATCTTCAACCACTACCAGCGGCTGCGCCGCAAGTACCACCACGAGGATTCGGACCGGCTGCTGCGCGAGAAGCTGCAGCGGCAGCGGTTTGCGCGCGACCGCGACCTGCACGAGCGCAACCGTGAGCAGCACAACAACAGCATGGGCTACGACGACGACTACAATTTTGAGGAAGACATGCCGTACAAGCCGCCAGACCCGAGCGAGAGCTTTTACCGACCAGAGGACACGAGCATACCGCAGCACGTCAAGATTGACAAGAGCAATATCCTGTTGATCGGACCAACCGGTGTCGGCAAGACCTACATTCTAGAGTGTGTACTTCTCTGCATCTTTATTTGACGAATAATTACTAACCAACAGAACCCTGAGCAAAAAACTAAACGTGCCGTTCACGATCAGCGACTGCAACAGCTTCACACAAGCCGGCTACATTGGCCAGGACGTCGAGGCGTGCATCGAGAGGCTGCTGATCGAGGCCAACTACGACGTTGCGGCGGCCGAGTACGGCATTATCGTGCTCGACGAATTCGACAAGATTGCGCGCCGCGAGACGTCGCACGGCCGCGATGTCGGCGGCGAGGGCGTGCAGCAGGCGCTGTTGAAGCTGGTTGAAGGCACACGAGTGACTGTTAATGTCAAGGACACGCGATCGGCGTCTCCGTCGTCTTCGTCTACAATTCCGTCGTCGTCCTCGCGGTCGGCCAGTCCCATCACTAGTACCTATGGGTCGCCATCTGGTCCGAGCAGCCCCTCGGGATCGTCGCCGACACAATCATCACCATCGCCCGGCAAGGCCGACCAGTACACGGTCGACACGAGCAACATCCTGTTCGTCTTTACGGGCGCCTTTGTCGGACTCGACAACCACATCCTGCGGCGCGTGGCGCGGCCGTCGATGGGCTTTGGGTCGGAGATCCGTAGTAGTAAGGGCGCGTCCCTGTCGGGGAGCAAGGCCGTGCTGCCGGCGTCAGCGTACGCCCACCTTCCGCACCAGCCATCCACGTCAGGCTCTCCTACGGGCTTCACGCCACTCGACCTGGCGACACCGCTGGACCTGCAGGCCTTTGGTTTTATCCCCGAGCTGATTGGCCGCGTGCACAACGTCTGCGCGCTGTCTCCGCTGTCGCTCGACGAGCTGTACCGCATCCTGACGGAGCCGCGCAACAGCCTGGTGCAGCAGTACACGGCGCTGTTCGAGACGTACCCGAGCCGGCTGCGGTTTACGCAGCGCGCGCTGTATGCGATTGCGGAGCGGGCGTCAAAGAACGAGACGGGCGCGCGCGGGCTGAAGATGGAGATGGAGCGGGTGCTGGCGGAGCCAATGTTTGATGCGCCGATGGCGTACGTGCTGATTACGGAGGGGTGTGTGCGCGGCACGGACAAGGCGGGCTACTGGGGCAAGGACGGGCGGTTTGAAATTGAGCGGCGGATCCAGGAGGAGGACCAGGGGCTACCCGGGCACGAGGCGCCGGTCGAGAAGAGTATAAGTCTGAGTCCGCTGCGGCAAGCCGGGCAGAGCGGTGCATAGGTAGCCACCGTATACAGCATACTAGAATCATGATGATTGAGTCAAGCATGCTTAAAGTGAAGTAGAGTGGATGGTCCTATATTGGAGTAGATACAGTATTTACATGATTCTTCTTGCTGTTTGTAGTGCCGTAGTTTAGTTGCTTCGTTTTGTGGTACTTTTTTGACACCTTTCCTGTACTTTTCCGGTCCAGAAATAATAAAAAAGACCAACACCAAGGGTACAAAGCACGAGACTCCAGCAAGTAGAAAGAAGAGAGCGACAAAATGAATGACAAGATCAGATGGTTTATTAACAAAGGAGATGTAGATGATGTGAATTCGAGGATGAAATATGAATATAAAAAGAAAAGAAAAGCTGGACAACAATCAACACGTCTGCTTAACCAGACTTGGGCGGCGACTGGATCTGGCCCTTGCCGGTGTAGCCCTCGGACGAGATACCGGTAAATGGGTCGGCCTTGGCCTCGATCAGCTTCTCGTTGGCAGCCTCCTGCCACTCGCGGTTCATTGTCGGGGGCGCACCGCCGGCGAACAGGCGCATGGAGCTGAAGATGAGCAGCGACGCGCCGACGCCAATGGCAGTGTAGAGGGCGACCTTCTTGCCCTCGCCGGCAGGGGGCTCGGAGCGGGGGCCGTGGGGGCCGAAGGAGATCCAGTAGGCTGTCTGTTAGCATGTGGACGGTATAGTATAGGTATGCGTGGCATCATGTGAGGTGTGAGGTGAGGTATATCGGGTGCGGTATATCGCGATGTGGCGGAGCGTCGTGATGAGGCGAGTTGCATAGAGGCTGCATGCAGAGTATGTCAAGACCGATGCTGACCCTGCAGACGATGCCTAGTTCCGCACGTCCGGCGGCCTCGGCCCGTGGCCGGCCTCAGGGTCCCGGCATGCCGCCATGGCAACACGTCCCCGATCCACCAATCGACATCGCGATATATGCCGGATAAACACCTCATACCGTGCACCCGATCCCGCACACCACACCCCAGGTGCAATATCCTCCCATCCATATATCACTCACCAGCCTTCTTCTCGCTAAGGGTCAGCTCCTTCCAGTTGCCCTTCATGCGGTCGCGCAGCGACATCCACAGGTCGGCCTGCTCCTGCAGCGGCAGGCCCTCCCACCGCTTCTCAATGTTGGCCAGGGTCGGGTTCGAGATGGCGTGGGTGGTGGCGGCACGGCGGCCGACGACGGAGGCGGCACGCGCAGAGCTGCGCACGACGGTACGGGCGTTCATTGTGGTGGTGGTGGTGGTAGAGGGGGTGGTTGAGGTGGTCGTCAAAGTTGTCGTCGGTGGCGAAAATTTTTCGTGATCGTGTCGTCCTGTAGAGGGGAGAGGGTCTGGGACTAGATGACTAGACGACGAGGGACTAGAATAAAATAATAGAAAAAGAGCGAGGCTCAATTGAATCAATGACGAGAGACGTAGAGTAGAGGTAGAGGAGGAGAGGTACGAGGTAGACAGACGTGGTCGGGTGGAAGAGGAAAGGAAATTGAGATTTTTGGTGGAAACGGTGCTACTGAGGGCTACCGCTAGGAGGGACTGGCTATGCTTGGGGGGGCATCGTATGACAAGAAATTCAGCGTGCAAACTAGGGCTCCACCTAAAAACCCGAGGGAGCTCTGCGCCGGACGAAAGAAATCGCTCGCAATTACCCACCTACAAAAAGGGAGATGACTAAGCTGGATTGGCCAATCAGGACGCGGCCCAAGCAAAGCATCGATTGGGGTCAGGCCAGCAGCTTACTGAGATCTGAGGTGATCATAGGTTTTTCAGTTGGATATACTCAGTAGATCAAAGACATCACGAATTCATTAATATAAACATAAAGCACAAATAGAACATACTACGGCGACAGATACACGCCGTCTTCAAAGCACGCATATCCACCGTGGAAGCAGGTCTCTGCGTGGCTCCATGCTCCTTCCTTCCTGGAATCCAATTCGCCAATCAGAGGCCGCAGAGCTCCGTTGGTCCCGACAGCCGAGCACACTTGCTGTAAGCAGTAATAGACGCTGAAGAGTGCTGGGAGAGGGGAAGCCCAATGCGACGGCAGCAGATGTCAGCCTGCATGGCAATTGCATGATATCGTCTGATCATTCTAGGAGGGTTCAAATGTGTGTATTGTATCGCTCGTAAATCATCAACTGCTAACTACCAGAAGTAAAAATGGCCTGTCGCCGGAGGCTACCGTTTGTTGTCCTTTGGTGTCTCTGGTGGTGGTGTGGAGCTGCACGTGAGTGATGAGTCAGCATTGAAAATTGGATTACATCGAGGGCAGCTGACCACGACGGAGTGATGAACTGACGACGAATGAAGTAAAATAAATCCAGGGAAAATAGCAGACGGTTTCTGATGGAAGACTTACATTTTTGGTGGCTCAGGTACTGGCAGTTCGTTTGAGCTGTCGAGATAGGGCTTGAAGACGTAGACACCTGTATTGTTAGCTGAGCTGGCATCATGAAGACATGCAACGGGGTGGGATGGTGGAATAGATTGGACTGTATGTTTCTGGCATGTAGATGTATGCATAGAAAATCCATAGACAGACCATCCAAAGACCGGCGGAGGAGACTCACCATTCACAATGCCAAAGACAATGGCCAGCGCCGGCGGGAGGATCTTCTGGAGAGACATGTCGACGAGATGATGTAGAAAATAGAAAAGGTGTACTTAACAAGTCAAAGTGGCCAGCACTCATGTAACTTGTATTGTCGAATGGTCGTGGTCGATGATGAGGCTGCGGGAGTGACGTGAGTGACGTGCGTCCAGATATCGGAGCTTAATTGGGTTGATTATGTAAGTTTTGCTGGGGTCGCCTTTAGTGGACCAGCACGCCTAGACTATCAATTACAGCGGGAGCGTGTTCCGACGCGTCTCCTACAGCGCTTTTCTCTTAGACGCGTTCCACTATCACGGGTCACCACAGGAGGAAAGAGCGACCCGGACGGCCCTTGCTTGTGATATTTTTAGAATTTATTTTCATCTGGACTTCTAGATTTGGACTGACTTCACTTTGAAGCTGTACTCATACTGGCTTACGACGATACTGAATAACCTCGACATTTACATAACGACTCACACATCTCGACACTATCACACGACAACACATGCACACCTCCCGTTTATGATGCAGCACCAGCTCCAATGGGCAAAGACTGGCAGCTGTTGGGCGAGGTCCCTGATTCGGACGACGACGATGGCCTCGACAGCCAGGAATCACTGCCAGACCTTCCAGTGCAACAAGACCTCTATGGCGACCTGAGCGAGGACGAGGATACAATACTAGCAGATGCTCCTGCTTTAGATGCCCCTGCACAGCAGCCGGTTCTAAGCGTTGTGCTCTCGCCGCGGAAATTCAAAGATATTGATATACCGGCTGAGATACCGTCTTCACCTCCACGGCAGAAAACACCACCACCCATATCCCAAGAGTCCAGCATCCTCTCGTCTCTTTACGGCTTTGACGACGACGACGAAATAGACTTGGTCGACGACGGACTGCCGGTGGAAGACGAGAACCAGCACTCGCAGCCTCGAAGCCAGGCTTTGGCAGAGAGCTACGATATCAGCAATGTCATGTCCAAACAGGAGGAAGGACTGGGAGCTCAAGAGGACGGGCAGGATGAACCGCACATTCAGAGCCAGGAATTGCCAAAGCAACGACCACAAAGCCCTCCACAACTTTCACAGGCATCACATCATTCATACACACCACCACGACCTCGCACTCCCCAGCAATCCCAACCCAGACATACTCCTCAACAAGATGCAGATGCACCGCAACCGCCGCCACAAACAGCCGACCCCTTCTCGTGGTCGCCCACATCATCACTCTCCAGCCTCTCACGATCACCGTCTCCCATGCTGCCGGAACCCGCGCCTCAGCCCGCACCGGCTTCCACACACCCCTCCTCAGGCCACAGAGCATCCAGCCCGCCGTTCGAATTCCCAGTCATACCAGACTCACCTCGTGCGTTCCGCCTCGGCTTTGTGCGCTCTCTGCGCCCCCGGAAACCAATCCAGCAGCACCCATACCTGCTCGAGAATGCAAAGTATACACACGCCATGAAACGCCACGGCATGAAGCCCGTCCGCACCGGCTACAACCCGTCTACCCAAAGGCAGCCTGCAAATAATACAGAAGAGGACTCCCAGGAGCAGTACGAGCAGCCCTCGGAGCACGACACCCAGCTGCCCGATGTGTTGAGCGACCCGGCCTTTATCAACGATGATGTGTACGAATTTCCCTCCAGTCCTCCGGCGAGATATAGGGACAGGGACCGGCCCGAGGTGCCTTCTCTATCACCTAGCACGTCGACGCCGGCCAACCGTCTGCTCTTTCTGGCGAGCAGCCAGGGCCGCGCCGATGACGCCACGGACGATACCAGCATGGCTGAGGAGGACGACTTTCCCAACCCGGCTACGTACTTTCAAGAGCGCCGGAAGCGCCAACTTGAATCCTTAAAGGCTGCCAAGTCTTCCAAGTCGAAGCGCCATGGCACACCGCCGACATCGTCGGCAGCAAAGCGGGCACGGCTGCTTGATGCAGCCCTACAGCCCGGGGCACAGGCGAGTACAACACCACCGCGTGCAAAATGGATTCCCGTGCCGTTCAGCTCGTCGCCCGACCCTCTGCCACGGCCTTCGGGGCGCATGCGTGTCATCAGGTCATCATCACCGCCTATTTCATCACCTCCTCCACAGCCCTATACGATACCCGACCTGAGCGAACCCGAGAGTGACGGAGACCCAGAGGAAGCCGAAGAAGAAGACGCTGGCGAAAACGAGGCCGATGCTGTCCGCCATAACGTCAGGCGAATCAAAGGAGTCCTGCCGGCGTCTTGGCTGCGACTGGACAAGCAAAAGGCGCGGCCAAGCAGCGACCGGCCGCCGCCGACACAGCGCAGGCCTGGACCAGTGGACAATGCGCCGCGACGAGGCGTGGCGCTGCCGAGACAGGGCACCGGATCGGCGCCTTTTCTCGCCTCGATTTTTGACGACTCTGACGATAACGACGCAACCCCTGCACCTATTTCTACAACACTTTCAAGAACTAATGATAACGATAATGACAACAACAACACATATGCTCGCAGCCGCCCAAAGATTGCAGCGGCAGACCTCTGGTCCGAGATGGACGACGACGACGGTCCGCCCGTGTACCAGGTCATTGACGACGAAGATCTCGGCTCCGTAATGGAGTCGGACGTCATCGACCGCATGGAGTCCGGCCCGGGCCGCAGCCGGCCGACCGGCAACAAAAAGAACACAAAGACAAGGCAACCCAAGATTGACCGCATGTTTGACCGTGCAGCCGCATCATCGATTGCGCACAAGACGAAGAGCAAGCCGACCGGGCTGGCACGGACACTGTCAAAGTCGTCCACTTCAAAGTCGGGCACATCAAAACCGCGGTCCGTGCCAAGAGCGTCTGGCACCGGATCTGGTACTACCAAGCGGGCTCGTCGCGCACCAAAGACTCCGCCAATGCTGAGCATTCTCGACTTTGTCGAGTCTTCACCACGTATACGCCAGCCTGACTTTATCCGCGTGGCTGCGCGTGCAGCACGGAAATCGCACACCCTCGGCAAGGCCAGTCCGTCGCGCAAGGTCATCAACCTCGGCAGCCGCAGCGACAATGTGGACGCGCTGTCTGTGCTGCAGGACTGGCGGGCGAGCAAGATCCAGCCGCGGATCCCGAACCCGGCGCGGCTCAAGCCGAGGAAGCCGCAGTCGCGCACGCCTTCAGGGGCCGGTTTAGGGTCGGGGTCACGATCAAATTCAGGGCGGCCACAGCATCCTGCTCTGCATGAGATATCGGCCAATCTTCCTATCCCTAGACAACCGAGCAGCCTCAAGGCTTCCACCCCCGCAAAGAGGCCGGCCAAGAAACAATATGTCAACAGCATCTCACAGAAACTGGCGGCGCCGCGCCAGCCTGCCTCGACTGCGCCAACCACCAACTCAATGAGACCAGCCCAGCTAGAAACTGCGGTCAGGAGCAGCAGGGACACAGCTGCTGGTTTCGTGGCAAAGAAGAGAGCGCTGGACGAAATGTACCGACAGAGACGCAAAGAAGCTGCTGTCCGGCCCAATGTTCATCTTGAGCAGTTTCTCGACAACCAGTCCAACTACGGCTCTGTCGATATGGACACAATGGATGCTATGGACATTGATGACTTTGGAGAGGAACGGCCGGTTGAACAGCCACCTGCACCTGCACCTGCATCTGCCAAAAAGACCAAGACTCCCAGGAAACAAGCAGACCGGTCTCGGTTCCGCAAGCAGTACGTCCCACAAGCTGTCGACACATCTGCACCTCGTTTCGTCCATGCCCTGGACCCCCTGCCAGTGAATACCGCTCTAGTTGCAGTCGATCTCACTGCTGATACGGCCGACGCTGCCGTTGTCGAGCCGGGATCAGACAAGCTGCGCGGCCTCGGACCCTACGGCTCGCAGTACTCCCAGCACTTTGACATCTTTCCGCTCGACAGCGGCGTTTTCTTCCACAAAAGCACCATTCTCGGCAGCGGCCGCCTTGCAGCTGCCCTGGGCTCTTTTCTCGCTGCAGACATGCCGGCGCCTACGCCCGTGCTTTCCTTCCAGCTCGATGAGAGAACGCTCTGCTGGACCGCGTGGAACGATGTGTCGTCGTCTGAGTTTGGTATCCTGATGGACTGGCTGGCCGACTCTTTGTTTTCCACTTCTCAACCAGCACCACTGACGACTACCACACTGTTCGGCCCCAAAGTGCACACGCTCTTCAACTTTATCCTCGACTTTATCCAGTCCACCATCTCGGTGGCTGATGTAGAGGCGCGCAAAGCGTTTGTGCTCCGGACCATGGAGGTTGTTGGCAGTTTTGTCAAGCGATTTGAGTCTGCCAGCATCCTGCAGCCCGAGGTATCTGAGAGCTCGTTCAACATGGTCAACAACAGCCACCTGGCCTCTCTCACAGGCACCGTCACAATTATGTCCTGGCTGCTGCGTATCTGCCGCGACACGCCCGAGTGCAAGATGTACGCGTTCCAGACCGAGGACATGCTCTCCAAGGTGGCCAAGGTATGCGCGCGGGCCCTCTTAAAACACGGCCTCGACGGCGTGCGTGCGAGCTACAACGACCTCCACCGGCCGAGCCTGCGCGAGCGCGGTATCCGGCGCGACCTGCAGGCGCTGTGCTCGTGGGTCGTGCTGGCCAAGGTACTCGAGCATGCACACGTCCCCCGCAGCGGCTTCTGGGACGTCACCTACTGGGCCATGTACGGCAACACTAAAGACAAAAACACAGTTAAGATACACACGACGACCGACGCCGGCCGGCTCGAGCAGCTGTGGGAGGACATGTTCACGCTGCTGCCGCTGACAGAATTTGACAGCGCGGGCGCGGTGCAGGCCGGGATCCGGCAAAGCATGCCGGTAGACGGGTGGGAGCTGCCGAAAAAGGTGCTGGAGCGGGTGTTCCAGGTGTACAAGGCGAACCCGCACCAGTCGCCGAGCTTCAATGCGTACTGCCGGGCGCTGGTGGGCCGGTGCCACTACCTGGCGCAGGAATGGGGCTGGCGCAGCTGCAAGGCCGTCATCGGCACAATCTTTGACTTTTACGGCTCGCAGGACTTTGCGCACCTGCGCAACGAGGAGGTGTACAGCTCGCCGCGGTTCCTGGAGGAGCTTTCGTCGTCGCCGTCACTCAAGATCGAGAGCGAGGACAAGTGCTTCCACATTTTCCTCAAGATGCTGGGGGTTGTGATTTTGGAGCTGAAGCGGCTGGGGCTGACCAAGGAAATGGCCAACCTGGTGGCGCGCATTCTGCCGAACCACGACCGGCAGTACTCAAAGGAAGCGGACGTGCACCAGCGCGACCTGGCGGCGCTGCGCAACCACCACGACCTGCTGTGCACGCTGTACTGGGCGGTGTCGCCCGAGGTGCGGCCGCCGCTGCACCAGATCGAGAAGCTGGTGGCGCCGGCACACTCGCACAAGGAGGCGTGCCTGATCAACATCCGGGCGTGGAACCAGCTGGCGCGGTTTGTTGTTGTGGGTAACGAGGGGTACGGCGTGTACCGCGGGTTTGTGGCGTGGATGCGCAACATTTTCAACTCGATGCTGGAGCAGTACCAGTCGGCCGAGTCGGACATGCACCGGCAGTTTGAGAATCTGTCAAAGAGCATGATGCAGGGCATCGGGCCGGAGATGGTCAAGGCGATGGCGGCGGCGAACCAGGCGGCGGCGCTGGACGTGCTGCAGGCGTGCGCGGCGGCATCGTTTGACGTGATGCAGCGGGCGCCGACGCTGGGCGTGGCGACGTACTGTCTGAGCACGGACCAGCTGGAGGGCATTTTTGTCAAATTGGACCTGTCGTCGAGCAAGTGCAGCAACTGGACAATCTTCCAGACAGCGCTGGACGTGCTGGAGCACTACATGGACCGGATCGACGCAGTGATGGACGCGCAGTATGCGAGCATCAACTCGAATGCGGAGGCTGGGGCAGTGGACCCCGCCGAGGCAGACGAGGCGGTGATGCTGCTGGACCACAGCGTGGCGCGCGGGTTGTTCCGACTGATCAACACGATCACGCACATGTCGTGGGACGACCTGCCGCGGTCGGTGGCGGCGGTGCGCGTGCAGTGCACGGAGAAGAGTCTGGTGCTGGCGGCGCGGCTCGCGAGCCGGTTTGTGCACGCGGGCATGTACAACCTGGGCAAGTTCTTTGGCAATACCAACAGCAACGAGTATAGCTTGTTTGAGAGGCTGCCGCATGCCCCCGGGCTGGTGCAGCGGCGGTACCTGCCGCTGTTTGTGTGCGGGCTGGTGGGCAGCAACGTGTTCGACCTCAAAGACCTGGGCGGCACAAACATGCTGGAGCAGTGGCTGCTGGCGGTGGTCAAGCCGGCGCGGTTCCTGGGGTACGAGAACCGGCTCGCGCGCGTGCTGCAGCAGCACAATCTGCCGTATGTGCGCAGGGCCAACATTGTAGACGGACCGCCCAGCTACGATACGAACCGCACGTACTTTGCGTGCGCCATGGCGTCGATGCGGCAGCAGCTGCGCGAGGAGGACTCGCTGACGCAGTCGTCGAGGAAACACCTGCGCACCGACTTTGCGCGCGCGCTACGGCTGGTGATGAACCAGATCAAGGAGGATCTGCGGTTCTTGAGCCGCAGCGCCGCCACTGCAGCCGCCGCCGGCCACGGCGCATACGTCCTGTTTGTGCGCGAGATTGTCGCCCTCATGCGCTCGCACGGCGGCGATATCTGCACGCTCGACGAGTTCTACCTCAAACAGAGCATCGAGTATGCGCCGTCGCCCGAGGACCCGCAGCTGCGCGCGGCGAGCATTGTGACGTACGGCCTGCGCCTGGGCGAAGGCGAGGCGACGGCGGCGCCGCAGCTTTTTTACTACCTGCACAACAGCTTCAACATTGCGCTGGCCAACGGCGAGCTGGCGGCAGAGTGCCGGCTGCTGGAGCGCAGCATGGCGGCCAACGGGGGCATTCTCAAGTTTGTGCTGGAGCGGATGCTGCCTGCGATTCTGCGGGTCAGCATCTCGACGAACCACAAGGTGGCGACGGCGTACTGGCCGCTGCTGGATGTGTACTGCAGCGCGGTGGAGCAGTTTCTGACCGAGTCGGTGGTGCCGCAAGCCATCGATGATGAGGTGATGGCAGGTGGCATTGCGAGTCTGTTTGGGGATATTGTGCAGTTGCTGGTCTACGCGTTTGGTGGTTTCAGTACAGAAGAGGAAGAGATGGACACGGACACGGCCACCCTCAAGGTGCGCATCCGCACGATGGCGCAGCTGGCGGCGCTGGCCAATGTGCTGCGGCCGCTGATCATGGCGAGCGTGTGTTTGGAGGCGTGCACTGACGCGACGCGGCAGCAGATCCAAGCGTCCATTGCATCGCTGTACGAGCTCGTCACAGTGTACGGCGATGCGAGCACCAGCGCCGGGGAGCTGCTGTCTGCTGTAACGCGGGGCTCTTTTACGACTACGTCTTTGGACCGGCCGGCGCCGCAGGTGGCCCAGTTTGCGGCATCCATCAGCAAGCACGTCGCCGACAACTGGGTGGTCGAGGCGGACGGCAGCATCAGCGTGAAGCGGTCGTCGACGACGACGACATCGACGGCGACGTTTTCGTGGTCCATGGACGAGCTGGTGGACGAGCTGCGACGGCAGCTGGGGCTGTGGACGCTGGTGCCTGTGCATATGCGGTTCTCTAGCAATGGGCGACGGCGGCCGTACGAGGGCCGCGTGCGGAGGTAGAGGTAGACCTGACTTTATTTTGGGTGTAGATAGATTACATGATGTTGAGCCTCATTTGCTTGTCTAGTGATTGCATGTATGCCTAGGTCTTCTTCTCTTTTTCTTCTCCTCTCCATCTGCCCCATCCCAACGCACTGCCTCTTGCGCCCTTTGACGCCTTATTCGCCTTTGCCTTAACCTTTCGACTGCCTCCCTATCACTTATAACCAGCCTCGACTGACAGCCTTGTATTTCTGCACCTTGTCCTGTCATTCTCCGTTCCTCCTCCGTGCCACACGCAGTACACATTGACTTGCACACACACCGAATCTGCACTCTGCACAAGCTCTGCACGAATACTACCCAACACTCCGAAAATTCTAATCGAATTGCAGCCCATTGACAATGTGCACTTTTAGCTTCTCTCTTTTCTCCTCAGTCCCCCGAGTGGCACACCTGGCTTGGGCCTCTACGCTTCAATGTCTGCATGTTGTGCACTTTTTGTTTGTGTTCTGCACATTGGCCCAACAGACTTAAGTTTGGGCAGCAGAGCATTGATTATTTATTAGAATAGACGCCGTCGACGGAAGAGCCGTACCGGAGGTGAGAAGCAAGAACTGTTGGGCTGGTCACCGTCTTTTCTTTTCTTTTCTTTTTCTTTTTGATTCCTTTTATTTTCTTTCTGATGCTTCTTGATGTTTTTATGCCTCGCCATGTTGACTACGTGAAGTAGGCTCTTCTTCTTATATCTTGCATATCTTTTATCTGCATTTCATCTACATCTTCTTGTTGTTCAACATCTTCACGTTCATCCTGATCATCTTCACAAATATCTTCCACGGCCGTACCCTGTCTCACATTAATTAAAAACATGAGATATTAAAATCAAGACTACATCAAAGGCTCTCGTGTGGCAAATTACCATTGGACAGCCTTTGATTTAATCATCTAAATACACGCTTGTACTACACCGTTCTTTTACTCCTCTTCCCTCTGCCACATGGCTCCATACAATAGGCCGCGGGCTCGGCCGTGTCACTTGATTGCCTGGTCCTGTGCGGCCGCCTGCTGGTCAGTAGTGTATCTGTGTCTGTTGCGCTCGCTAATGGATAGTGTTGTGTTTGTGAATTCTGAATTTAACGAGAGATGATAGGTTGATCTGTATATTGTACGCCCAACCCCTCGTTACCACGTCAGAGGTATTTGTCCAATGGGGGTAGATGTTTGTAGTTGGTAGTAGATGTCGTTGTGAGTAGTTGAATTAGCAAAGAGAAGCATGATATCAGAGAGAAAGAGAAAGGAAAAGAAGAAGAGAAAAATAGAAAAAGGAAAAGAAAAAGAAAAAAAGAGAAGAGAAGACGAAGACAAGGCAATCATCAGATCCTTACTATCGGCTCCGATCTTTAATATTCACGTTATAGTGTCGTCACACAAGAGTACGAAGGGCAGATTGTCTTTTCACTTTGGTATATTGTTTCTTTCTGTCTCGTCATTTTCTTTTTGTCTTGCCTTGTCTTCCTCCTCTCAATACCTCCTCTCCTCCCGCAGCCACTACCATGCAAGGAAAAGGAGTAGCCCGATCAGCACCTCTGCCGTTTGTCTCACCGTACTTTGCGGTTGAATCTGTGTCCAGGTGTGTTCTTTCTATCATATTCTTTTACTGTACAGACTAATGTCTTTCAACTCTTCTCTCTACTCTTCTCTCTATACTCTAAGATACCTCTACCTCTCTCTACCCTACCTCTTAACACCATCTCCTGACCCAAGTTCGACGTGTACAAATGCGACACGACGTGCAGGCCGCTAGGGAAATAGAAAATGTGTGACCGTGGCTGTTAATATAAATGAATTTGAACAAATAAAAGAATTCAACCCGACCATCTACATCACTCTGTGCCAGTCTACCTTTACCACAAACACGAGAATCCATGGACAGCCTTGCTTGTTGGGCATCGACGAGCTTCTCCTCATCAGGATCAGGCGTGATGTCCGCGAGCGGAGGCTGCAGATGTGCAGCCACTCTAGTTCTATGCTGTTTCTGGCTGTCTCACTGTTTGTCTGTCTCTCCTCTCATTTTCTCTCTCTGCCCTCTGTCTTCTACCTCATTGCCGCGCCTTGTTCACCGTACTTCGAGCCTTGGCCATCGTCGTATCAGGCTTATTCGTGTATTCCACTAGTGAATTCGCAATTAATCCATTTAACCATCTACAGAGTAAACCCAAATCAAGAACTACGTCGCATCGAATTGTTTCTGTTTCGCGTTCTGACTTTTAATTGGTTATTATTCTTGAATCCGGCACGGCGGGTGCAACGCTCACGTGACCGCACTAATATGTTTCTTTCGATTTTACAAAGTATTACTTTGTAGAATGGAAAGAGAAAAGAAACAGCGCGTTGATGCCGTCATACCAAATGCCTCTGCGAATCTGCAAGCACTGCGAACCCAGCCAACAGCTTCTATGGAGTTATGCCCAAGACCTCTTATATCTTCACAAGTTCTAGTATAGATCTCGCCTTATGCTTATTCACATTCGCGTGGCTTGGCTGTTCTTTCCTTGTCGGTCAAGATTCATCTCCTTCCGTTTGAGGCAATATCTTGTTATTAATTAAACTAAATAAATAAATAAATTCGATTCTTGACGTGTACAACCACCGTCGCGCCTTCCTTGTTTTGCTACTTCCCAGCCTCATCACATGAGTCCAACGTCTTCTCTTCGTCTTCTCTCAAGTACTTGATCTGTTTTATGCTGCTGTCATATTCTCATCCTCACCGCATCTCTATCTCTGCCATACTGTCAGTACATCACTGTTTCATCTTCTATTCTACTTCATTTCCCCGTGCTACCCTGCCCCTGTCGTCTAGCGCACCTGGTCCGGCTGTTTAATCTCGACAAGCAGCCTTCCGCCTAGCCTTCTCGGATCTTTTCTTTTTCTTTTTTTCTTTTTTTTTTTCTTTTTTTTCTTTTTTCTTCTGTTCTTTTCTTCTTCTATTCTTCCATTCTCCCACTCATAGTCCACTCCTTCCTACTCTACTTCCTATTTCCATTTCCTGCTTCCATCCTTCTTCTTCTATTCTTCCATCCCATCTCCCCATTTCCCACGTAATTACTATTCCCACCGCACTGCCAGCCCGTCTGACTGCAGCCCATGTAGGCCCAACAAGGCTTTATTCTTTTCGTACTTTTATTGTACCTTTTTCTTGTTCTTTTTGTTTTTCTCTTTCTCTGCTCTTTTCTCTAATTCATTCTTTTCTCTTATCATTCGGATAAATTAAAACAGTGCCGTTCGCTCCTTCCTTGGCCAGCCTCAGCTCCTTCCTGCCCACACCTCTTAAGGCTCTCGTGGCAGCCTTCTCCTTTTTTGTTGTTTTCTCTTCTTTTTATTACAATTTTTCTCACCTCTTTCCTTTTTGATACCTCATACTCTTGGTCGTTCTTACCCCTTTTGGATCTCGGACATCCTAGCTTCGGCTGGTGCCTCGTTCCTTCTGTTTTGGTATTTCTATTCGATTTCTATCCTTTTTTCGATTCGTTCCTTCCTTTGCATCGTCCTTTTCCTTCTTCTTCGGGACTTTTGTCATTTTACATCGCCTCCCTCTTACATACGTTTGCCCCTTTTATCAAATATCACGATCTTTATTTGAACAACGACAACCTCACCTCGACCATCGCCATCATTGCAAACATCTTATCCTCGGCCGACCCCACTCGCCCGCGCACTCATTACCACTGATCGCGTCGGTAATCATCACCAATCTAGCGAGCCCACTTTCCACTTTCGACATTCAATTTAACCTCAAAATCTCATCTCGGCCGTCTCAGGCAACGTCCGCCTCTGTCGTCGTCGTTTGTCCACCCTTGCCTCATCTCCATCTCTCATATCGATATCGTACCTCTCATCTCCTCTCGGCCAGTCATAGCAGCTACCCCGTCACCTCGGCCTCCAGTCACGTCGAGCTGTTCTCGGTCTCAATTGGCCTGCCTCGCGCGCGCTCTCCCACTTTCATTCTTACTCTCTCTCTTTTTCTATATTCTCATTCAACTTGGTACTCACTCATCGACTTGATACCACCGTTCGACTGACTGCCGACCACACCATCTCCAACACACTTGCATCACCCCAACACTCCCGTCTCTCACTGCCATCCATCTCCGCCTTTTGTACTACCACGCGTCGATCCTTGCCAATCGCGCATCGCCAATCCGTCACCGTTACTTATCGGTCTTGGTTGCTGTCTACCATCTCCATCTCCAACTTCGCCTTCGCCTTCGGCCTGCACTTGGATATCTTGAGTTTGGTCTTTGCTCTTTTGGGTTGTACTTGTTCAGCACTCTCACTTCTGACCCAACCTGATCGACTATCACAACTCAGCTACCAGCCGGGGCGCTCTGTCCCCTACATCTTGAATGGCCTCGTAACGATTCAGTTTTAGTTCCCCCCTCAACTACACATCCAATGGACAAACGATATCGCGACGCCGACGACGAACCTGCCTCTGCCTCTGCAAGCAAGCGTATGCGCATCAGTGATGTCTCGTCGGCAATGCAAGCCGTCGCCCACGAGGCCCTGGCGATGAGCAATGGTGCCGGTTTCACAGCCGTCAACAAAGGCCGGTCGTCTATATCAGCTCCGTCGCCAGCTCCAGCTCCAGCACCAGCGGCTCAGTCACACCCACACCCACACTCGCACTCGCACTCATTACCACAACCACAGCAACCACTGCACCCATCTACACCTGACCGCCGGAATAGCTTCCACACGCCCAATGCCGCCTCTCGCACCACAGACTCGGCCCGTGTTGTCATGGCAAGCCCGGCCAGCCACGGCCACAGCCACTACGCCCCCGCAGACAGGTCCAATGGCGCAATCGACCCCCTCGCCGAAATCACGCAGCGCTTCAAGACCGCCGTCGTCAACGGCTGGTCCCGCCGCTCGCCCACCTACCACACCGTAGACGTTATGCTCCTCTACTGGGAGGACGACGAGCTTGAAGTAAAAAACAGCGTCCTCAACTTGGAGTCGGCCTTCCGCAGCTCCCTCAACTACCCCACGGAGCTCTTCACCATCCGCTCGTCCAGCACCAGCCTCGAAAACATCCGCAACAAGGCGCAGAACTTTTTGACCAAGGACCAGTCGCTCGACCGCCTCGCCATTCTCTACTACTCCGGCCAGTGCATCTCCGTCGAGTCGCCCGACGGCCAGCCGCCGTCCTTGTCTCTCGTGCCGCGCAACCGCCGCGCCGGCGGATCGCTGCCGTTTGCGCCCATCCAGTCCGCCTATGAATCGACTGGCTGTGATGTCCTGCTGCTCATGGACCACTCGGAAGCCCTGCCCTTCCTCACCCTCGGCCAGCGGCCCAACAGCCGCAATGTCGTCGAGCTCATTGTCGCCCCAGCCCCAGACCCCGAGCTTGGTCTCGTCAGTTTCACCAAGGCACTCACGGAAGAGCTGTCCCATGCCTCCCACGAGGAACCGTTCAAGGTCGACGCTCTGCACTCGACCATCTCGCGCCGCATCTCTATATCAAAGCCACGCGGTCGAGGCCGCCCGCCCAAAGAGCCCCAAGCCCGCCCGCCCGTCGACCAGCAGTACCTCCCCAAGCACCAAATCTTCTACCACCGCCGCAGTGTCGTCCTCGCACCCCTCCCCAAAGAGCCCCAGGTCATCATCTGCGTGCGCGCCCTCGGCGGCGCCACCGACGTCAACGTATGGTGCCAGTGGATCTACAGCGCCAACCCCAAGGCCCGCAATTCTGTTCTTATCGAGGGAATGTACATGGGCTACTCGACCGTGATCGTGCTGCGCGTGCCCGTCGCCGAGTGGCACAACTTCCCGCCGTGCCCGAGCCTGTCCTTTGTTGGATACACGACCTTTGGCGATATCCCGCCCAAGACCCTGGAGCGCATCAATGACCAGCTGTCGGCCAAGCTCTATTCCGACTCGGCATCCCCTGCGCCATACCAAACGGCCATGCCGCCAGTACAGTCCATACAGGCGATGCAGGCCATTGCGGCTATGCCGGAGCCGGAACCTGTACAGGATAAAGACCCACTAGTACAGCCTATCTTTGGTATTGATGCCGGGTCCCGAGGCGTCGAGAACGAGACCGATGCCAGTGGCCGGAAACCGAGGAAGGCGCTGCCCAATGAGCGGAGGCTCCTCCCCTCGGGTGCCCCCATTGCATCGCAGCTCAGCCGCCGCAAGGAGCCACCTCTGGCGCAGTCCGAGCAGTTCCGCCCGACGCAGCAGCACCTGCAGTACCGCGACACGGTGCAGCAGCAGTCGCGCCAGACGGCCGACAAAAACGCCAATGCAAACATCATCACACACACAGACCCACAGCTGGAGGCGGCGGCCCAGCGGCCGGTCAAGATCTCCATCAAGCAGGCCAACCAGTCATACACGTGCAAGGAGTGCACGGCGGGCTTCAAGGACATAGACGCCCTGCACAACCACGTGCGCAAGCAGCACACGCGGCCCTTCCACTGTGTCTTCAACTGGGCCGGGTGCGAATCGACATTTGCTAGTAAAAATGAGTGGAAACGACACGTCATGAGCCAGCATATTCTCCTGCACTACTGGGTGTGCCAGGTCGAGCCGTGCAGCAAGATCGTGAACAAGGCCCCCAACGCCGCCCATAGCAAGTTCTCGCTGCCCAACGGTGCCATCTTCAACCGCAAGGACCTGTACACGCAGCACCTGCGCCGTATGCACACGCCGCTGCCCGTCAAGAAATTGATCAAGCAGGCCAAGAACAACGTCAAGCCCCCGAGCAATCCGGCCATTACCGACTGGGAGTCGCACCTGCGCGAGCTGCAGGAGGGCGGCATCCGGCCGCGCTGCCGCCTGCCCGACTACATGCGCTGCCCCGTGCACTCGTGCTCCGCCGACTTCCACGGCGTCAACGCCTGGGACGAGCGCATGGAGCACGTCGCGCGCCACCTCGAGGCCGCCGCTGCCGGCCGCGAACAGCCCGTCGTCTTTGGCGGCCAGTCCGACCCCACCCTCACCGACTGGGCCACGCGCTACGAGGTCGGCATCGCCAAGCGCGTCGGGCCCAACACGTGGCACCTCGACAACCCGCTGCGCCCCGAGATCATGGAGTGGACCGGTGACCCGGGCGTGGCCGTGTTTTCAGCCGACAACACGGAGACCGAGGACGCGCAGAGCCTCTACCAGAGCCAGGCCGAGTCCTACGAGCAGCAGAACCAGTACCTGCACCAGCACCAGCACCAGCACCACTTCCAAGTGGCGCCGCAGCCGGCACAGCCTCTGTTTGAATCGCCAGAGCATCCGCAGGCGCACCCGGAGACGCACACCCAGCACCATTTCCAGGTGCAGCCACAGTATACCGAGCAGGCAGACCAGAGTATGACAGACACTGCAAACAATGACGCCGAGGCTGTAGCAAGCCGCGAGCAGCCCAGCAGCAACACCCAGGCCAGCCGGGATATGGCCAGACACCTGGCCCGGTCGGCCTTTGAGGCCGTCTCTCGATTTGAAATGAGAGGAGGTGCCGCAGAGCCGGAAACGACATCTGAGCCTGTTGAGGCTGTTACCTCTGAGGCTGAGGCTGAGGCTGCCGAACCCGAGCCGGTGTCGGCCATAACTGCCGCCCCTACCGAGCCTGCCGAGGACCACTCCCCTATTGAGTCGACGACCGACGCAACCACGCCCAAGAGCACCGCGCCCGACGCCGCCGAGAAGGCCGAAAAGACCGACAAGCGGGACAAGACACCGACGCAGAAACGGCCGACCGTCTACGACGACGACGACGAACGGCCAAACGAGGACGAAATCACCGTCGCCACCGGCAGCCCGCGCCGGGGCTAGATAAAAGCAAAACAAAAGCAACAAAAGCAAGATCAACGAGGGCAACCGAGTAACGACGAATACGACTTTTCTTCTTTCATTCTATGCATCGCGTCTTTTCTTTGTTTACAGTGCACAGTTGTGCTGCTCTGCAATGGCCAGATTTTTTTCTTTGATTCTTGTCTTTTGGTTTTCTTGATTTTCATCTTCTTGTCTTTTGCCATCTTCTCTTCTTCTTTTAGAATCTTTCTTTCTTCTTGGCTACTTCACTGCGAACCAAGAATACGAAGCAATATGACCTTTTCTTTTGTTTGTCTTATTTTTTCTTATTTCTTCTATTTCCTTTGTCGTTATGTCTTACGAAGTCATGTTTACGCTCAGATGACTGATATCACTGTCACAAAAACCAGATAGAAACAGCCCAGTATATATATACTTTATCAAAGCAGTTTGCCATTTATATAGTCTATAAAACAAAACTTTTGTGTAGATGCCGAATACTGATGAGCTATACGCCATACACCAGATACCAAATACCAACCAAATCGCAGCCCATATAATTATCATAATTTACAAAATAAAAGATTACTCCCGCCGCACCATGGCGTCTTTGGTGCCCACCTGCCGCGGCACCACCTCGAAGCCCATCCCGCTCTGCTTCTTCTTGCGCTTCCGCGCCCCCGAGTCGCCGTACTGCTCGTCAAACTTGCGGATCGCCTTGAGCGACGCCATGTTCTCGCTGATGCTCGCGCTGATCTCCTGCAGCGCAAGCTCGAAATGCCGCGCCGTCAGCGTGCGCCGCGCCGGGAACACATACTCTTTGTCATTCTCCGCCTTCTTGTACGCCTCCATCGCCTCCATCTCGTCGCGCACCGCGCGCATGGCCGCCGCAACGCACACGTTCTTCAGGTCCGAGCCCGAGTACAGCTCCGTGCCATCGGCAATCTTGTCTAGGGACAGCCCCGCGTCCAGCTGCTCGTGCCGCAGCATCACCCGCAAGATCGCCAGCCGCGCGTCGCGCTCCGGCAGGTCCACCAAAATGCGACGCGGCAGCCGCCGCAGCACCGCCTCGTCAATGTCGCTCGGCCGGTTCGTCGCCACCATCAAAAACACGCGGCCCTTGTGCTTGTTTGAGTTTTCCTCAGCATCGTGGTTGCCGCTCGTGCTCGGCTTGAGCCCGTCAATCTCGCGCAGGAACTGGTTGACCTTCTCGGCATGGCCGGTGCGCGACGACTCGCCGTTGCGCGAGCCGAGCAGCGCGTCCGCCTCGTCGATGAACAGCACGCTGGGCGCCAGCGTGCGCGCGACGGTAAACGCGGCGCGGATGTTCTTCTCGGTCTCGCCGACGTACTTGCCGTTCATCGAGGCGCCGCTGACCTCGAGCATCTTGAAGCCGCTCTGCTTGGCGACGGCCTTGGCCAGCAGCGTCTTGCCGGTGCCAGGCGGGCCGTACAGCAGGCAGCCGGGGATGTGCTCGGCGGCGAGCACGCCGTAGCTGAAGGCGTCGGGGCGCAACAGCGTCAGCGTTGTCAACGACTGGATGGCCTCCTTGGTCTTGGCGGGCAGCACGATGGTGTCAAACGTCGTCGTGATCTCGGCCGGGTCGACAATATCCTGGACGAGTCGCTGCTCATACTGGTTGAACTTGAACTTTTTGTAGTCTGGTTTGGCAGGGCGCGGCGTGTTAGGAACGGTTGCGTCGCCAGGGGCGGCGTACGAACTGTCGTCCTTATCTTCCTGATTTTTGGCCGTATCCTCGTCCTTTTCACGGGCAAGACTCTCAATCTTCTCACGCTCGGCGGGTGACTTCCACCACCAGAGGTCGCGCAGGTTGTGTTTCTTGCCGTCGCGGTACCGCTTGATCAACAGCGGCGAGCTGTAGTTGCCCTTGGCACCTCCTTGCTCGCGCCAGAGCTGGTCAAACTTGGCGACTGTCCAGCAGGCGTGGATAAATGTTTCCTCCTCGCTGAAATCCGCGGGAGATGTAGAAGCCGATGTCGACGACGCCAGGGCAGCCGCATTGTCTTGGATGTGGTTGAAGAAAGTCAATGACTTTTTTGTAATCAGTTGGTCCGCGCGGACAGCGTCTTCGGAGAAACTATCGAATGGATAAGGTCTCTCTGATTCCCTCAACATTTTGTAATATGTAGAGCGACAATTAATATCATTTTCAGTCCAGGGCGGTGACACTCCCCACCCGGGGTAAATGTGGTGCATCAGATTTCCCTTGACGATGCTGATCCAAAGCATGGCAATACGGTAAACACGGTGGATGTCGTACACACCCGAGCGCAGCGATTCAATGACCGGGCGGAGATTGGGTTGGTAGTAATGGGTGCGTCCCCAAATATCATGGGGAACCGTAAGCTCCTTTGCCAGAAATTTGCCCTGGGCGACAATGCATGTGCTTGTCAGAGCAGACACCATCTCGACGATGTTGTGGACATTTTCAGCCAGGACGTCGCACTGGCTCGCTTTCTTCATCCGTGTTATGTACCCTGGATGGTCGAGCTGCAGCTGGTACGGGAAGATGTCGCAGTCCTCCTGGCGCAGCTCTTCTGCGCGGTCAATCAGATCTGGCGCGTCTTGCTTGTGCGAGATATTTGTCGAGCCTACCAGCAGCACTCTGCGGCGCTCCTTGAGCCAGAGCTTGTCGATGATGCCGCGCAGCTTGTAGAGGATCTGGTTGCCGTCAAAGTTGGAGCTCAGCTCGACAAAGTTGTGCACGTGGATGATGACTGGCGGCTTTGTAGTTCCGGTTGCATTGGCCGTCTTGGTTGCCTCGACTGCCTCATCGTCAGCCGACCGCACAATGGCCTCGAGAACATGGTTCATCTTGAGGTCGTCCCACCGGTCGTCGGCATCGCTTCTCAGCGCGGACCGTGATGTCGACATAAAGTCCGCGGGCAAGCGCGAGAGTGAGAGCGAGATGTCGCCATCGCTGCCTGCGTGGCCAGACTCTTCTTCGCCGTCCCGACTGTAGACAAACTCGTTAACGTTTTCGCCGCCGGCTGCGGCTTCGGCATCCGCGCCAATGCCTTCGTCTCCGTCAATATTCTTGGGGTACCGCGGCAGCAGCCTGCCGTTAATGCGGGCTATTGTGTAGCCGAGCATGGCTATGGTGCCGCGCGACAGCCACGGTGACTGGCCAAGATATGGACCGGCAACGGATGCGATCGTCTTAGCATCAATGTGCACAATGCGCGCCGACAGAGAAAGCGCAATCTCGTCTAGAAGGCCCTCTGTCATGGTCTGCGAGCTGTGCTGCATCATGGTTACGACCGTGACGGGCCGCCGCCAGTCACGCCGGACTGCCTTGGCGTCGGGCGGTGGCAAAAGCAGCCCGGTGGCCACGGTGGACTGCAGATCGCGGAACATGGCACGTTCGTAGAACTTGGTGGTGATGGGGATGCCCAACTGAACTGAGATGTCGACCTCGTTTTTGAGGTACTCCGCGGTCGTGGCTGAGTATGTCATCCGGATAAACTCGACCATGTGGGCGGCAAACAAGTGCCTCTGTATGAACATATTTTCGACGGCGCCGAGGTTGTCAAAGAACTTGTACAAAGGGTTAGACTCGAACCTTTCGAGGTTCTCCCTGGACGGGGACTTTGACTCGGGGATTTTAAGATTCTTGGCCTCCTGAGTGTCCTTGGAAGCGATAGTCTTGGTTTCTGCGGGGCGCGAAGCATATGCCACTGCCAGATACTTTGCCGCCGCCGCGACAGAGGCACCTCGCCGCACAATCGCATCTAGGCCGGTGCCCGACCGCATCTGCTCACGGGCCAGCTCCACTTTGTCCTCCGTCCATTCACTGCCTTTCAAGATGGTTTCTAGATAGCCATATATCCGGTCGTGGTCTTTGGGAGAAACATCTTTTGCTTTGCCTTCAGGCCCTACATCGTTTCCAACGCTTTCGTATGTGGTGTAGGGTATCGGCAGGGTACTCCACTCGGGCTCTGTTGAAAATTTAGCCGCGTTGCGTGGGTAGAACAAGAAAGCGGCATGCGTGAGGTCATCGTCGAGTGTTGTGCTGAGGAGACTGTCCGCATTGGCACGCTTGTCGTAGCACCGCACATGGTGGTCCTTGAACCAGCCGGGCAGGGTATATGGGGGCGTGCCGTCGGTCGCGCGCGAGCGGATACCGCGAGTCCGTCCGCCAGAGTAGGTAGAGGTTGACGATGAGGACGCAGGCGCAGCGGGGCTCGCTTGCTTTTCCTTTAATTCAGGCGCAGCGTCTGCCGCGGCGCTCTCTCCAGAGCCAGTGGCGGTAGTTGAGCTCTCGGGCGACGTTGTTGCCGACTGGCCATCTTTGCCGTCTTTGCCATTATCTCCCGAGTCCTCAGGCGCCAGCAGCCTTGCCGAGATCTGTAAGCTGCGTCCCCTCGGAACAGTACTTGTTATGGGACCACTGTTGGCACGGCCGTGTCGCCGAGCATGCTGCCGGCTGCAAACCCTGGCGGTTGCGGGCACGGCTACTGCCGACTGCAGGGCGCGAGCCCTCACAGTATACATCAAATATGAGCACTGCGAGTAGCCTGCTGCACTGAGCTGCAGAATAGAGTAGTAAATGTTGCGCGTGGCCGGGAATCGCTGTTCACGTAGCTGGCCTGGTGAAATCGAGGCTCAATTGACGTTGAAGAGATGTAGTTAATATGGAGAAAGCTGACTAATCATCATCACGATTATATAAGCCCTACAATGACGACGTCGCACGATCTTGATTTCTTGTTCTTATTCAATGATACGAATAAATCATTTTAATACGCCTATGATTGCCAAACAGCCTGCCTAGATCGCCCTTTTGAAATAAATGTAGTTGTACATGGTATACTTGTTCTCTTGCCTCACAACGCCTCCGTGCTCGCCTTGAGCCCCTCGGCCGCCAGAGCCTCCTTATACAGCCGCTGTGCCTTTTCTATGCTGCCAATCGTAGGCCCCAGCAGGACCCGCACAGCATCTGCTCCGCCGCCGACCGAGCTGGGCCGCCACCGACACCGCTGTCCCGTCTTCTGGAGCAGGAAGCGCAGCTCCTCCTTCTTGGCCTCGATGATGGCATTGCGCGCCTGCTCGGCCTCTTCAGCGACGGCGTCGATGCGCACCAGGGACCGCGCCAGCGACTCGACATGGTATGCCAGCTCCTGCGCCCGGTCGGGGTCGCCTGACAAAAATGCATTCCAGAACTGCTTGAGGAACTCGGTCGTCGTCGCATTGGTAATGTACGCCTTTTGCGCAATCTCGGTCGGGATGCCCATGGGCGCCTGATCGTCGGCACTGTGTCCGTAGAGGTCCTTGCGCCGCTTGGAGACGGCGCGCACCACCTGGCTCTGTGCGGCATTTCGCGCAGCCCTGGATCCCACGTGGTCGACGCGCTCGCGCCCCCGTTCATCGTCGCTGTCGCTATCGACGTCGATGCCGAGGCCAGCGTGTAGATCAATGCCGCCGGCGCCGTCGCCTTCGAGCGTGTCAATGTCGGCTTGGACATCAAACAGTACCTCGGAGGGCACCTGCTGAGCGTACATGGCCTTGTCCTGGGCTGACCCTGCCGTCTCGTTCTGGCCCGAGAAGAACTGGCTCTGCTCGCGCACCTGCAGCACGATGCGGCTGGTTTCGACGTCGCCGCGCAGATCGCGCAGCGCTAGCTCTTCCTGTGTCGTCTTGTCGCCCTGTGTATCTGTCGTTGGGTCTTTGTCCGACGGTGCCACGGTCGCCATGATCTTTTCGCTCAGGCTGTTGAGCGTGCGCACAACCTTGTTGGACCCCGGACGCATCTCGACGTCCTTGCGGTTGCCGCTCTTGAAGCCACCCTGATTTTCCTCGTTGGCTTCCAGGTCGATGATGTGCGGCACGTGCGACGACAGAATGAGGCTGGACATGGTCATGTCATCTGTTTCGTCGTAGCGGTCAAAGATGGGATCGGCGCGGTCGGCGTCCTGCACGCGCTCGCCTCGTAGTTTCTTGGACAGTCGGCTCAGGAAGAAGCGCGACCAAAACGCTTTTTCTTCCACTTTAGGCACATTCTCGTTGTAGATACGCTTGACGAGCGGGTGCTGAGCTAGGATCATCTGAACCTGCTCAAGGCTGATGTTCAGCTTAAGGTCGCCGTCGACCGTCTTGGGCTTGATTGTGGACAGCACATTGTAGGCGCCCTTTTTCTGGTTCGCCTCAATGGCGTGTGCACGCAGAAGAGAGGTACGTGTCGACCAAAACTGTGTGTTAAAGGCCGCGCTGGACACGGTCTCGGGCTTGGACTGCTGTGCGTCCATGTACGTCTGGTTCAGCGCCCTGTCTTTTTTCAAGAGGGACTGCTGCAGCATGATATCGCTCTTAAGCTGGCTGTCGTCGAACCATTTGTCGGCGGCAGGCTTGGCCGTGGCCGTGTTGGCAAACGACATGGAGGCCGACGCGCTGCCTGCGTCATTCGTAGGTGTGCCCGCGCCAGATGCTGCCACGGGCTTGGGTATACTCGGGTCATTGGCGCGGCTCTCTGCTATTATCCTCGACAAAAGGTCTTTAATGGCGTTGGCCTCAGACCGGGCGTCGGTGGGTGAGTTAAAGTGGAAGAGGTAGACGGTCGGTTCGCCTTCGGTGCCGGGCAGCTTTTCGAAGATCTTGAGCATGACCTTTGCGGCGGTGTCTGGTGTTTGCTGAAGGTCTGCACAGTCAGTAAGTTCCGTGTCTTGTGTATTCAGTTACAGCCTAGCTGAGCTCACTCGTGATGTTTGCCGTCGCCAACGTCACGGCGGCGCCTCCGGCCACCGGCGTCCATGATACCCGGGTGTGGTCATCTGTGACGGCAATGATGCCCTCCTTCTTCTTGTACACGGCCTTTCCCTGGGGTGCAGCCATGGCAGCAGTCTCTGGCCGTCTTCTGGTTGAATCCTATCGTCTGGCCGTCTGCCTGCCTCGACGTCACTATGACAGCCTCGTCGCCACGACGATCTCAGCGGTGGTCAGGCGCAGGCACTTTGCCATGTGATTGCAGTAGCCGAGTATATTCGCCGTCGAGAATCAGGATCTGTGAGTTGTAATCCGCAGGCGCAGTCGTACTTTGTATGTTCGGGTTCGTATGCTCGTACTTCGTAGCCTCGCGTTCGCTCGCTTGACGTCGCCGCGAGATGCAGCCTGCAGACAAGCAAGGCCAAGGTAAGCTAGCACACAGCTCCGGAAGTGGGTCTGCTGCCTATTCTGGACTGTCTGCTGCTCTGTCCATGATCGCCCTACAGACACTACAGCGAATGGCCGTCTCTGTAACTCCGCAAATAGTGACCATAATCTGGCTTCTCGTGACCCTGCACGTGGGGCCAATTCGGATGTGCATTGACTGCGTCTCCACCCCAGGCCACCGGACACAGTGCTGTCACAGTAATGCACGGCCCTCGCGCTGTCCTCTTTGGCGCTGTCCCCGGAGCAAAACGGACTGTGCAGCAGCAAAGCCGAACTGTGCGACCCACTACTTACCCCTTAGGACGATGCTTGAGCCGGATTTGCCGTCATAGTGCGGGAAGCAGCCAATGAGTTTTTTCGCGCCTTTTGGCCGCCCGTCGCTGGCATTTGGCATTGGAAAGCTGAAGATTTCCCTCATCCCTATTGGAAAGCGCTTTGCTATTTTCTGGATTATTTCCATATTATTTTCTGTGTTGTTTATGGAGTAGCAAATTGATTGTCTATATTTAGTATATTTAGCTGACAAATCGACTATTCACACTACAATCCTGCATCTAGATTATTGTTTTTGTTTGCCTGCCGTCTGTGACTCCGCCTACTCCAAACGATCCTCTCTTCTCTTGCGTCCTCTATCTTGTCTCTTCAATCCTTTTGTTTGCTTGGGTTGTTGTTTTGTTCTCTATCCTTTCTTTGCACGGTCTTGTTTGAAGATCGTCGTTCATGTGAGTAGCTCTCCCTTTGGCCCATCGCTCCTTCCTGCACCGTCTTCCTCGGCTCTCGAGCTCCTTCCCAAATTTGCTGCTGCTCTCCCTGCTCCTTGGCCTCCCTGCTCCTGCCTGCCAGCTGTCCTTCACCCTCATACTGCATCCGAAACAGAAGCCACGTCCACTGTTGTCCAACGCGCCTTCCTTTTACATATCTTACACACCACGCACATGCATGTGACTTGCATCTAACAACCCAATCGCAGCCGCCCTTATCCCTTACCGTGTCGTTTCGAGCACCATCGTCACGACCGCTTCCTCTGCGCAACACTCGCGATTCTCCTGAGCTTCCGCTCACCAACAACTATATCCACCCTTTCTCGACCTACTTCCGCACATCCTAAACATATTCAACATGTTGCGCCGGTCACTCTGCAAGGCCAGCGGCCTCGCTGCCCCCAGCTTTGCCCGCGCCGCCTCGACATCCTCGAGATGTGCTCTGTCCAGCCTCGCCCGGCCTACTGCCTCTACCAGCCTCGCCTCGGGCCGTCGCCCTCTGGCTCTTGCTCTGCAGTCAAAACGCTTCGCCAGCGCCACCCACTCGCCCCCGGACTCCAACGACAACTTCCTCTCCGGCAACGCTGCCAACTACATCGATGAGATGTACCTGCAGTGGAAGCAGGACCCCAAGAGCGTCCACGTCTCGTGGCAGGTCTACTTCAAGAACGTCGAGAACGGCGACATGCCCATCTCGCAGGCCTTCACTCCCCCGCCTTCGCTCGTCCCCAGCTCCAGCGCTGGTCTGCCCGGCCTGGCTGCCGGCTCTGGTGTTGGCCTGGCCGAGGGCTCCGACGTCACCAACCATCTGAAGGTCCAGCTGCTTGTGCGCGCCTACCAGGCTCGCGGTCATCTCAAGGCGGATATCGATCCTCTTGGCATCCGCAACGAGTCCAAGGGCTCTGGCAACGTCAAGCCCAAGGAGCTGACCCCCGAATACTACCAGTTCACCGAGAAGGACTTTGACACCGAGTACACCCTGGGCCCCGGCATCCTGCCCCGTTTCAAGCGCGAGGGTCGCGAGAAGATGACTCTGCGCGAGATCATTGCCGCCTGCGAGCAGGTCTACTGCGGCTCCTATGGTGTTGAGTTCATCCACATTCCCGACCGGGAGAAGTGCGATTGGCTGCGCGAGCGCATTGAGGTGCCCCAGCCCTTCAAGTTCTCGATCGACGAGAAGCGCCGCATTCTGGACCGCCTCATCTGGAGTTCCAGCTTTGAGTCATTCCTGTCCACCAAGTACCCCAACGACAAGCGTTTCGGTCTGGAGGGTTGCGAGACCCTGGTGCCCGGCATGAAGGCCCTGATCGACCGCAGCGTCGACTACGGCGTCAAGGACATTGTCATCGGCATGCCTCACCGTGGCCGTCTGAACGTTCTGAGCAACGTCGTCCGCAAGCCCAACGAGTCCATCTTCAGTGAGTTTGCCGGTTCGGCTCACGCTGAGGACGAGGGCTCTGGCGATGTCAAGTACCATCTTGGTATGAACTTTGAGCGCCCTACCCCCTCGGGCAAGCGCGTCCAGCTGTCTCTGGTTGCCAACCCTTCGCATCTGGAGGCTGAGGACCCCGTTGTTCTGGGCAAGACCCGTGCCATCCAGCACTACAACAACGACGAGAGCACCCACAACAGCGCCATGTCGGTTCTGCTGCACGGTGATGCCGCTCTGGCTGCCCAGGGTGTCGTCTACGAGTGCCTGGGTTTCCACTCGCTGCCCGCCTTCTCGACCGGTGGCACCATCCACCTGGTCGTCAACAACCAGATCGGTTTCACCACCGATCCCCGTTTCGCCCGCTCCACCCCCTACTGCACGGATATCGCCAAGGCCATTGACGCCCCCGTCTTCCACGTCAACGCCGACGACGTCGAGGCTGTCAACTACGTCTGCCAGCTGGCCTCTGACTGGCGCGCCGAGTTCAAGCAGGATGTCATCATTGACCTTGTCTGCTACCGCAAGCACGGCCACAACGAGACTGACCAGCCTTCGTTCACCCAGCCCCTGATGTACAAGCGCATCAACGACCACCGCCCCCAGATCGACATCTACGTCGACAAGCTGCTGCAGGAGGGCACCTTCACCAAGGAGGATGTCGAGGAGCACAAGCAGTGGGTCTGGAGCATGCTCGAGGACAGCTTCTCCAAGTCCAAGGAGTACCAGCCTACCTCCAAGGAGTGGACCACCTCTGCCTGGAACGGCTTCAAGTCGCCCAAGGAGCTGGCCACCGAGATCCTTCCCCACAACCCCACCGGTGTTGACAAGAAGACCCTGGAGCACATTGGTGAGATCATCGGCACTGCGCCCGAGGGCTTCACCGTGCACCGCAACCTGAAGCGCATTCTCTCTGCCCGCACCAAGTCTGTTCTTGACGGCAAGAACATTGACTGGTCGACTGCCGAGGCTCTGGCTTTCGGTTCGCTCGTGACTGAGGGCCACCACGTCCGTGTGTCCGGCCAGGATGTCGAGCGTGGTACCTTCTCGCAGCGCCACTCCGTCTTCCACGACCAGGAGACCGAGGACATCTACACCCCCCTGCAGCACATCAGCAAGGACCAGGGCAAGTTTGTCATCTCCAACTCGTCGCTGAGCGAGTTTGGTGCTCTTGGTTTCGAGTACGGCTACTCGCTGACTTCGCCCAACGCGCTTGTCATGTGGGAGGCCCAGTTTGGTGACTTTGCCAACAACGCACAGTGCATCATCGACCAGTTCATCGCCTCTGGTGAGGTCAAGTGGATGCAGCGCACCGGTCTCGTCATGTCGCTGCCCCACGGCTACGACGGCCAGGGCCCCGAGCACTCGTCTGGCCGTATCGAGAGATACCTCCAGCTGTGTAACGAGGACCCCCGCGAGTACCCCTCGATTGAGAAGCTGGACCGCCAGCACCAGGACTGCAACATGCAGATTGCCTACATGACCACCCCTGCCAACCTGTTCCACATCCTGCGTCGCCAGATGAACCGCCAGTTCCGGAAACGTAAGTCTTTCCAATTCTTTTGATCTTTTTAGTTCTGAAACTAACAAACAGCCCTTATCATCTTCTTCTCCAAGTCGCTGCTGCGTCACCCCATTGCCCGCTCCAACATTGAGGACTTTGTCGGCGACTCGCAGTTCCAGTGGATCATCACCGACCCCCTGCACGAGGAGGGCGCCCTCAAGTCGCACGACGAGATTGAGCGTGTCATTCTGTGCTCGGGCCAGGTCTACGCCGCCCTGAACAAGTACCGCATCGACAACAAGATCGACAACGTTGCCATCACCCGTGTCGAGCAGCTGCACCCCTTCCCCTGGCAGCAGGTCAAGGACAACCTGGACTCGTACCCCAACGCCAAGACCATTGTCTGGGCCCAGGAGGAGCCCCTGAACGCCGGTGCCTGGACCTTTACCCAGCCCCGCCTGGAGACTGTCCTGAACCAAACCGTGCACCACGACCACAAGCACATCATGTACGCTGGCCGTAACCCCAGTGCCTCGGTTGCCACTGGTACCAAGTCGTCGCACACCAAGGAGGAGCAGGATCTGCTGGAGATGGCCTTTACTGTCAAGCAGGACAAGCTGAAGGGCGAGTAGAGTAGCAGCCGCAGCTACAAGTTCCAATATCCGCAGACAGGCCAGCCGGGCGGTCGCGGGGGAGGAAAGGCCAAGACTGGAGGACAAGCAGTGCAAATGGAGCAGGACAGGTCCAGGGGAGACGAGCGGGAACGGCTAGCGAGGCGGGCGGGCACTGATGGCGGCACCGACGATCTGACGGAATGGCTCATGGCGACAAAGGCACGCCTTTTTTGGCTGTGATCTTTGATCTTTGCTGTGTGCTTGCCGCTGTTGTTGTTCTTCCCCTCCTCCTCTGCTCTTCTCCCTGACGACGACCTGGCTTTCTCTGCTTGTGTTGCTGTCCTCTGGTCGTTGGCAACAGTACCATTTGGTTGTTTTAATATGTATTCTTTTTTGCGTCATTGCTACGTTTGAATTCTCATTATATATTCTCATTATTATATTGTTTCGTTTCGTTTAGATGTTTTGATGATTGTGTTTGTCGTGCCTTGCTACAACCATGATAGACCATGATAGACCATGATAGACCATGATAGACCATGATAGACCATGATAGACCATGATAGGTTCGAATACAAAGATGTCACACAGATACACTAGTCGCTTCCTAATGCCATGATATATTACAATAAAGAGTATCCCAAATAAACGCAAATAAAGTACAAATAAAGAACCGTCATCTAGTCGCAAGTGTCTCTCTAGACACCCTAGAACCGGTACTTTTGCTCCTTCTTCTTCTCTGTCTTGCGCTCCTCGGCGACCTTTTGCCGCTTCCGGCTCTCCTGCGCAATCATCTCGCTCAGGTCGTCGTCGTACTCGCTGCGCCGCCACTGCGCGCCCACGCCCTCGTCGCGCCGCCCCTCCTCGAACCGCCGCTGCAGCTCTTCCTTGCTGATACCGTCCTGGCTCAGCAGAGCATCGGGGTCCAGCGCAACGTCCACATCGCCGGGCTTCTTGCGCTTGCGCGCGCCATCGTCCTCCTGGCCCAGCACGGGCGCGCCGCCCGTCTTAGACAGGTCGTACGTGCGGTCGCTGCCAAAGAAGCCCGAGGCCTGGGCCTGGCGCTCGGGGATGACGGTGTAGGCGGACCTTGACGGACCGGAGCCCTCCTCCGTCTCGTAGCCGCGACGCTGCTTGCGCAGGTCAAAGTCGCCGGCCATGCTGGCATCGACACCGAGCGGGCCGGCCGGGTAGTCTGTAGGGACTGTGCTGACGTAACCGCTGGGTGTCTCGAGGCCGCCGGGCAAGTCACGCGCGTCCTCTTCCTCCTCTTCTTCCTCTTCCTCCTCGTCATCATCGTCGTCCTCCTCTTCGTCCTCGTCGTCGTCCTGCGGCGGCTGCAGCTCGCCCCAGATGGTGCGCTCGATCGGCACACCGAGCGCGGCGTGGGCAGCAGCCTGCGCAGCGGCAGCCTCAGCGCCCATGGGGTTGCCGTCGGGACCAAGCACGCCAAAGATGTCGCCGCCGTAGAGTGGGCGGTTGAATTCGTCGACAGGCGGCTTGCCCCACTGGCCAATGGCGAAGCCCCAGGACGCGCCTGGTGGCAGGGGAGCGTTGAGGCCGGGAATCTTGAGGTTGGGGTAGGAGGGCGGCGGGCCGATGCGCTGCATCTGGAGCAGCCAGGGCGGTGGGAAGCCGGGGGACATGTTGAGGGCCTCCTTGAGGCCGTCGGACAGCTCTGTGCTAGGCTTGAAGTTGCGGTACTCGGTCTCCCACTCCTTGCCCTCGTAGTAGACGTCGCCAAAGCGCGTGAGACTTGGTTTTGTCTGGAAGCGGAAGAAGGCGTCGTAGAGTTTCTGGTAGTCGATGTCGAGCTTGCCCATCTTGGGCTGGACGCGCTCGCGCTGTTTCTGCTTGAGGGTCTGCTCTGCCTGCTTCTCGAGCACGGCGTCGCGCATCTCGGTGATGCCTGTCTCGGCAATGAACTCGGGCAGCTGGAAGGGCGGCTTCTCGACACCGCGCTTGCTGGAGAGGTACTCGCGCTTGAGGGACCAGTGGCCGGGCACGGGCACGACGTTCTTCTGGGCCTTGATGATGACGAGCAGGCGCGGGTCGGAGGACGAGACATCGTGCCAATCGACGACCTCTGGGGTCTGGACAAGAGCCTTGAGCTGGGCGATAGACAGGGTGTTGAGCTTCTTGCGCTTCTTCTTGGACAGCTTGGGCTGCTCGTCTTCGTCGTCGGGGATGGTGTCGAATTGGTCGTTCATGAAGACCTCGCCCTGGTTGCCGGCATTGGCCTCGCGGCCGACGGCATCCTCGAGCAGGTTGGGGCCAAATTTGCTGAAAACATCCTTGAACTGGGCAAACGAAGGGTCGTCGTAGTCAAAGTCGCCTGGCAGTGGTTCTGAGTCGAGGTCTTCCTTTTTTACTGTGGTTGCAGCGCCCTCCTTTGGCTCTGGTGCTGTTTCTGTTGGTGGTAATGATGGCTCTGCTGCCTCTGTGACGTCTGTAGACTCTGGTTTCACGACGGCCTCGGCCTTGTGCTTCTTCTCCTCCTTCTTCTTCGCCCGCCGCATCTGGTTCTTGGTCATCTTGGGGGCCGCCATCGTGCCTCCTCGAGCCGCCGGCGAGCAGCTGGATGTGATTGGGAGTAAATGTGCAGTCGGGTTTATCGAGGATGTGCTGTCAAAGTCGCCGTGTCCTTTGTTCGATGGTTCGCCGTTGTGATGGATGGTGCGATCGCCTGTTGATGTGCTGCGCTTCAAAAAGGTACGTCGTCTGTAGTCGCCCCAGCCTGCTGCGCGCAACGCGAAATTTTGGTGGTAGCTCCAGCGATAAATAAGTGGAGAAAAAGTTGGCTCCTGCTGTCTGCTGTCTGGGACAGATGTGGCTGGTGTAATTGGGAGTACTGAGTCTAGTGTGGCTGATGAAGTCCAAATTCATACTAGCGCCAGATGCATCGGAATCGGCATGCATACTCATGTAGCACGACGTAAGCTGGCCAGATACGAATATATGCCCCACTTTAAATAACGTGTGTCTCGTATTGAGAGCACTGTAATTGGTGTCCTTTTGCGCTGTTGGCTCTGTATTTCTGTAAGCTACAGGCCTACAGACGCAGAAGCACACAATCAAGTGTCAGCAGCAAGTACAGCACTCAGCACGCTCAGCAGCCATTCCCCCTTTCAAGCGTTCCAGCATCAGATCAAGCGCGTGCCTCGACGACGATCGACAAAAGACACGACCGGCACGATAACACACAGTCAAGACACGACAATCACATAAACAAGCTCGACGACTAGGCAATGCATGGCTGTGGGTGCCCTTAACCCTGTCCTTTCGTTTCCACCTCACCGTCGTCATCGCGAACTGAAGCCCCTCGACTCGACAGCGACCTCGACACCTCGACAGTAACATCGACACACGTTGCTTCTGTGTATCAGTGTCTCAGTGTCTCGCTGAAAGTACTTGTGCTCAGTCTACAGTCTAGTCTCAATACTTGTCCAATCTTCATCCCGCCCAGCATCAAACCGCCCAGCCTCACCTTCAGTCCCTCGCCACTCCGCTTTACATGCTCCCCCCCGGACGATGCCTCATGCGATAGCACCCCCCACAGCCATCCTTCGCAAAACTTCACCTAGTCCATACAACAACACATCATCTCGAGCCATGGGTTCTCAGACAGAAGCCCTCGAGAAGTTCCCCGAACTCGATGTTCACGACACCGCCGACCTGGACTACGCGGCATCCAGCCTCAAGCCAAATGGCCTGTCTACGACCACCAGTCTGCCGCCACCGGGCGACCAGTGGAAGGCCCGCAAAGACCACTCGGGCAGCCACAGCTCGAGATGGAACGGCGGTGTGGCGTCAACACAGTCGCCCTATGGCAACGGAAACAGCCACGGCCACGGCCACTCAAGACAAAAGAGCCTGGGCGAGGCCCTGCGCACAATACGCACGCGGTCTGGTAGCACCAGCCAGAACGTGCACGAGATTGCCGACGCCCTCAAGGCGCCCGTGTCGCCCATGCTCGTCTTTTTGTGCGTGCTCTGGTACGGCTCGTCGGCGCTGACCAACACGTCGTCCAAGTCGATTCTCAACGCCTTTGAGAAGCCGGCCACCCTGACCATTGTGCAGTTTGCCTTTGTGTCCTTCTTCTGCATCCTGCTCGCGTGGCTGGCGCGCGTGTTCCCGTCGCTGAAGCGCCACATCCCCGCGCTCAAGCAGGGCATCCGCTACCCGTCAGCGGAGATTATCCGCACGACGCTGCCGCTGGCTGGATTCCAGATCGGCGGCCACCTGCTCAGCTCGACGGCCACGACCAAGATCCCCGTGTCGCTCGTGCACACGATCAAGGGCCTGTCGCCGCTGTTTACCGTGTTTGCATACCGCATCTTTCTGGATATCCGCTACCCGACGGCCACCTACCTGTCGCTCATTCCGCTGACCTTTGGTGTTACGCTCGCATGCTCGGGCAACCACTCCTTTAGCGGCGGCCAGCTGCTGGGCATCATCTACGCGCTGCTGGCGACGATCATCTTTGTGACGCAAAACATCTTCTCCAAGCGCCTGTTCAACGAGGCGTCGCGCGCCGAGGCCGAGGGAGGCCCGCAGGCGCGCAAGCTCGACAAGCTGAACCTGCTGTGCTACTCGTCGGGCATGGCATTCCTGATCACGGTGCCCATCTGGCTGTGGTCCGAGGGCTTTGGCTTGTTGGGTGACTTTTTGTACGATGGCTCGGTCGACCTGTCCGAGGGCCCCAACTCGTTTGACCACGGCCGGCTCTTTATCGAGTTTGTCTTCAACGGCTTCTTCCACTTTGCGCAGAACATGCTTGCGTTTGTGCTGCTGTCGCGCGTGTCGCCTGTCACATACTCGGTGGCGAGTCTGATCAAGCGCGTGTTTGTCATCACCGTCGCCATTATCTGGTTCCGCAACCCCACGACGTGGGTGCAGGCCGCCGGCATCAGCCTCACGTTTACCGGCCTCTACTTTTACGACCGCACCAACCAGAACAAGGCCGACCGCCGCGCGCGCACAATGACAGACTTGAAGAACGCGGAGCCGCTGCTGCCGCTCAACTCGGCGTCGGTCGGCGCCGGGCCGTCGACCAATGGCCTCGGTGGCCTGGGTATTGGTCTGGGCCTGCAGAATAGCGGCGTCTCGTTCGAGAGCAGCTCGGCCGCGACGTACTCAAGTCCGCACCCCTACACGGCCGCCTATACTGCGCCGTCGGGCGAAGACTATAAGAAGTCGGACGATTTTGGCCGCGAGTCGGTCCGCGGTAACGCCACGGCCGGCTGGATGCCGCCAGGCACGCGACAGGAGGCGACCTGGCGCACGGGCGACAATGCGGTCTCAGCACAGTAGTCAACCCGTACCCCTGTGTTCTGTGCAATGTCGTTTGCCTCTAGAATGTCTTTCTTATGTCGTTTCTTATCATGTATTTCCAGCTCGTCTCGACGATGCGCTCCATGTTGAATGTGGTCTCTTGTTTCCATCATAGAGGAGTTTGGGTGTGTGCACGGGTTCTATTGCTTCCAAATACGTTTTCATTCTGCTTCCTGGTGTTATCTTGACGTCTTCTTGTCTATATATTTATATCTTGTCTTTATCTCATCCTCTTTGATTTTTCTCTTCTTACTTCTTTTCTTTCTCATATTTTGTCTCATTCTTAAAAGTGCCTCTATACAGTAATCACAGCGCTTAGAATACCAATATTAATCCATGTCCTTTCAGACCACCCGCACACCACCCGCACTAGTAAGGAGCTGTATCACCACGCACAACTCCAACCTTTCAGCCTCGTCGATTGCCAAGGCGTTCAGGTGCCATCAGTCGGGAACTCCCGTTACTCATGAGCTTTCAGGCCCACATTTGCGTAGACCACGCTGGAAAGGAAATCTAAGTCCGTGACCCCGCACGTGACCCAACTGTATGTGCCATTGCTCGCAAAGCCATTTGAACGCCATGACTTTCTCTGGTACAATTTATATCTTGTTATTTGCATAATTAGGTGCTTATAACTAGAGACCCCAACCTGTTTCATCGTTTGCATCGTTCTATTATCCCACAAGTTCATGTTCATAATCGTCCTGCACGAAAGATGATCTCGCACGTGATTTATCATGCCTATCTACTATGGGTCAAACTGTGCATTATGTGGAGCCGAGTCGAAGAGCCGTATGTTCAGGCTATGCTGAAAGAAGACTCGCCACCGCAAGCAGCAGTAATGACCACCACTTGTGCTCGTTCGCACCTGCTGCCTTTGGTCTTTTGTTCTTGCAGTACATTTTGGTAGCCTTGCAGAGTAGAGACCTGCAATAATACATTCGCTCCTTCCTCTCTAGTCTCAGATCATTCTCACTTCGACCTCATCTCATCGTCATCTCGTCACACCAACGTTTCCCCAAAACCCATACTGATCTACAGTCTCATCTTGACTCTAGATAGTACAAACATCTCTCACCACACCCACCAATCAATTGCCAATACTTTCAACCCCAATCACATCAGCCACTCGTAGTTTTTACTTTACAACCTGCACCATGTTGGCCCGGGGCCCCCGGATTAGGCGGCCGACGAGGGGATCTACTTCGGCTTCCATGTCGGCCAGCCTTGCATCGCAAACTTCAGGTGGTCGCAGCACACGACATGCAGCCATCGCAAACTATGCCGAGCCCCCGAGCGACGAGGAGGCCCTTGCGAATGAGTTTGATGATGCCGAAGACTGGGAGGAAATGAGTGAAGAAGAAGAAGAAGAAAATGATGAAGGATACGACAGCTTCAGCGGCTCCACCAAGTCTGATGACGAGGACGACGAGGACGACCTCGACTTCAGCGCCGGCCGCGGCGTGAAGCGTGTTATTGAGGACAGACGCTCCCTGCGCAGCGGTCGGAGGTCAAAGAGACAGAGACGGGACAGCTTTGTATCGCGTGTTGCACCATCGCCAGTGTCGAGAAGATCCACGAAACAGTCGCCTACAAAGACATCGAGCAGTCACAGAACGCCCAATGGCAAGTCAAAGTCACCCGTCAGTTCGCCTCAGAAAGGCACTGGTAAGAGCGTCATCAAGATATCCGAGGAGAAATCTCTCGAGAAAAAGTCCCCCGAAAAGAAGATCCCCTGGGATACTCTGCCCTACATGATCATGGTCAAAATTTTCGAGTATGCATCAGAGCCGCTCGACAACGTCCAATCAACACGCTGGCTAGTAAACGCCTGCCTCATCAACTCAAACTTTACCGAAGCAGCCGTGCGCGCGCTATACAAGTCGCCGCCGCTGCTGACCGCCAAAATGGCACACGGCTTGTTCAACATGCTTACCCGGAAACGGGTTACGCCCATGTTCTCGTACCACCACAAGATCGCGACGCTGTCGATTGACGTCATGCTGATCAACAAGAGATACAAGAGCCGTGCCCTGCCATTTGGCGAGTTGGCGAGGCAGTGCCCACGCCTGGCCCATATCAACCTGACTCACGAAATGGACTATATGGGCCACATGGAGTACTCCGACTTTATGAACTTTGTGTACTCACCTTCTCTATTTGAAGAACTCGGCGTTGATCTTTCGCTGCTCTCGCCACCCCTCTACTACCGAAACCCAGACGACGACAACAACTCAGCCGCTGTCTCTCGCCCCGCATCGGCATCCGACAGTCTTGACTTTCCCACCACGGGTGACGATGCTCCTGTTACTGTTACAAGAAAGGGCAGTTTCGGGGTATCACCAGAGCTCATAATTGACGAGCCCAAGAGAATCACGAGGCTCAAAAGCTTCCGTTGGAACTACAAGATGTTTCCGCACAAGTGGAATTATGGCGTCCTCCACGAGCTGCACCAGACGCCAACCTTTGCCGGCCTGACCAAGCTCACCCTTGTCAACTTTGAGGAATGGCCATCGCAGTCCGCATTTCATACGGACTACAGAAACACACAACCAAAGCCGGAAAAGGCCGATTGGGCAAGGGAACTCAGCGATAGGCTCGCCGCCTCCATCGCACTGCTTTACGATCTCAAGCACTTAGTTTTCAAGAGGTGCAGCGTGCTTCAAGCCAACTTGCTGCAGATGCTGCCCCGCAATCTCGAGCACCTCGAGATCATCAGCTGCGACGATTTCACTGCCTTGGATTTGACGCTCTTTCTCGAGTCGCACGGCCGCAACCTGCGCTCGCTCAATCTCAGCCACAACACGAAACTGAGCCTTTCTTTCCTGAGCGTGCTCGGGTCCGCGTGCCCCAAGCTCGAGGAGCTGCGCATGCACAGGACCAACTGGCGCCGTGCTTTGGAAGACGACAGCTTGAAAGATGAGCGACCCTTTGGTGCCGACAATGCCCCATTATGGCCGGCGTCGATCCATACCATTGAGGTCGACATTGAGCGCAAATACGACAAGGTCCCGGCGGAGTTCCTGTTCCAGTCGCTCATCGACAGCGCGCCGCAGCTGCCCAACCTGCGCGTGCTCAAGATCGGCGCGACGCTCGACATCCCGTGGCGCGACCGGTCCGAGATGCGCGAGAAGTGGGTGGCCAAGTTTAACCGCGTCTTCAAGCGCAGGGTTGCGCCACCGCAACCGGCGAATACGAAGGAGTACTTTAAGTGTGCCTCGCGCAGTAATGGAAACGGCAAGGAGGCTCTGAAGGAGAAGCCACTCCCCAATAACTCCCGGCCAACACGCCGAAGCGCACGCATTCCCGCTGTCCCCTCAGTTGACTTGTCGTCAGCCGGTCCCAGCCTGTCATCCAGCCTCGACCGCATTGCCAGCCGCAAGAGCATCTCGTACCGCGAGGTTGATACCGATCAAGATGAGGATGAGGATGAGGATGTGGAAATGGGTGGGGATGATGAAGAAGAGAAGGAGGAAGAAAGAGTGTTTGTCCGTGAACACACGTGCAGTGACGTTCAACGCGAGTCCGAGCCTGTTCTGGAGCCGTTTGTGCATGGCCTGTGCGAGGTGGTGGAGGTCCAGTTTGGCAACTCTAAGCCGGTCGCGCGCGTGATGACCATGGCAGACTTCAATGACACGGAGTCGGAGGCCACCGATACGGAATTCGAAGATGACGACTCGGATTCGGAGTAGAGGAGGAGGACGAGGAGGAGCAGAGAGTGTGCGCACTCGAGAGCGTTTGAGTTTTGTGTTGACATGTTTCTTTTTACTTGCTTTTTATTTTTGTTTGTTTGTGCGGTTTATGCCATTACCTGGCAGGGCATGATTTGGCGTCGGGTATACCCTCTTGTATTTACTTGGAGTTTAATGGACAGCCACGGATTGGCATGGTTTTTCTAAATGCTGAGTCTGGTGATGCGATGTATGCTTTGTGATGCTCAATTCTGATACTTAATTCTAATGTTCTAATGATCTAATGCTGTCTAATCAATCCAAGTATGCTATGTTATGCTATCCAATCTATTAATCGTCATTACTTTTCAGGGTCGGCTTGCCGCAGCTCCTCCGACTCCGTCTCGGCCTCCTCTTTTTCTTGCTTCTGCTTTGCCCTGGCCTCGGCCTCCTGTCGCCACTTCGGTCCGTACCGCCACTGTACTGCAATACCGGCCGTCGCCAGCACCTGTACGCCCGCACACAGGGAAAACGCCGGCCCCGTCCCGATGCGCCCAATCAGCGGCATCACAAAACTCGTGCCGCCAGCTGCCAGCAGACACCGCGCCAGGTTCAGACTCGCCGTCGCTGCGCCGCCGCCGCCGTGCACGTCCACCAGGTACGTGCTCACAATGCCCGCCATCGCAGACACCGACCAGCCCGTGATGAACGTCGACACGATGGGCGCGGCAATGTGCACGTTGCGGTCAATGGTCCAGCCGAGCATGAGGATCGAGGCGGTCTGCAGCGCGGCGAACACAGGCAGCAGGCGCATGCGGGCCTTTTCCAGCGGCATTGGTCCGTCGCCGACCTTGGCGGCAATCCGCCTGTAGTCGCGGTCAAGCAGCTTTCCGGTGACATATGTGCCCACGATCGAGCCGACGCCGTTGGCAATGTACGTGAGGCCGGTGCGGGTCTCGGTGAGGCCGTACTGCGACTGAAACAGAGTGGACAGCGCCGTGATGCTCATCTGCCAGACGGCGTAGTAGGTGGCGACGCAGAAGATGACAGGCCCGGCCTGTTTGCTGACGAGGATGCGCAGCGGGCCGAAAATGTCAATCGACACGGGCGCCCTCTTCTTTCCAGAGGGCGATGCGGTCGGCGTCCATGGCGTCGTGGTCCGCGCCTGGTAGACGCGCAGAGGGTACCGCGAAAAGATGTTGAGCTCGCTCATCGCGCACCCGCCGTTGCCGACAATAGCGCGCAGCGTCTCGGGCAAAAAGAGAATCAGCACTGTCAAGAAGACACCGCTGTAGATGGTCAGAAACCAAAAGATGGACCGCCAGCCGCCAAGCGATGGTGACCCGGCCAGCGCACCACCAATCACGGGGCCAATGGCCACCGGCACCAGCAGGCCTGCCTGGAAGATGCCCATGAAGCCGCCGCGGTTCTCGCGCGTCGTGACGTCACCGATCACGCCCGCGCCGATGGCAATGGTGCTGGCGCTGCCGGTGCTCTGCAGGGCGCGCAGGACGACGAGCGTGGCATAGTTGCGGCACAGCGCGAGGCCGATGCAGGCGCCCAGAAAGACGCAAAAGGTGCCAATGTAGGCGACACGGCGGCCGCGGGCATCGGAAATAGGCCCCCAGAAGCTAGGCGCGAGGCCCTGCAGCACAAGGTAAGTGGTGATTGTGAGGTTGATGAGCTCGGACGACACATTGAAGTCGGCGGCGATGGTTGGCAGTGCCGGAAAGTAGATGTTGGACGCAAAGCCGGAGACTATCTGTTAGAGGTCTGATTTATTAAAAAGAGTCATAAACGTACATGTAGCTGCCACGGAAACAGTGAGGACAATCAATGCTCGTTGGCGGTGGTCAAAGATGCTGTATGGTTGGTCGGTCCCGGGCGGCGGCGGCGGCGTGGACCGGGACGGCTCTTGTTGATCTCGTTCAGATTCCATTGTAAATGTTGTTTATGAGACTTCTAGATGAGAAGCTCAAAACATGACTACGACGGCACCGGCTTTATATGCATGAGAGCTGCATGAAAAGTCGACGCCGACTAATGGCCCCGTTGCCCGTGTAAGTGTAAAGTGGAGGAAATATGGGGCCCCGGAGGCGCATCGGAGCTGCGGAGTTGAGCGGAGTTGAGCGATGCGTCAGACTATATGGTCTGCGTTAGGGGGTTAGGGGGTTTTCAGGGGGTATTTTGGGGCGTTTTTGGGAGCTACAGCGCCGGAGCTGGCAGGCCACGCCGGAACTGACTTTGCAGTGTCTCTCTTTGTCACATTGCAACCAATCCCCGGCATCCTTTTAAAATGGCACATGCTGATTGAGACTATTTTATCTTAATACAGTTCAAAGTTGGCTGATTCCAAATATAGAGTCATGGTATCATTAAGATTGCCGCTACTGCCCGGGAGTCCCGTCGTCAGATGCAGTCATCAAGTCATCTCTCGATTCGTAGATTTTATCTGAATACAAAGTGAAATCAGATCAGATCCATGCTATTCTACACCATGCGTACAACTGGTGACTGTGTAGAGCATGACGCCGTATTCATCAACGCCCTCAAGCCACTGGTCGACTCGTCGGCGCCGACGCGCAAGACTCGCCGAGTCCGTTCCGACGGGCGCTGCCCAGAGCTCGTCAATGCGGAGGTGGCTGTCGTAGTCTTTGTCGTTGTGTCTGTCTGCGTCATATTTGTGCCACATATTTCTGTAATCAGAGTACGCATCTTGCCAAGCCTCGGCCGACGATGCCTGCCACAAAGCCTTGCTGCTGGGCGCCGGTAGCCCTCGGAGCTCGATGCCCAGGTATGTCGGCAGTCCGTCGTGTGCGGACAGCACGCTGTCAAAGAGGTACATTGTGTAGAGTGTCCGGCGCTTGGCTTCTGCAACTATCCAGGCCATCCACAGCGGCGGATTTGACAATGGATCTGTACTCGAGGAAGAGCACACCAGCCCGTGCTGTGCACTCATGCAGGCAATGTCCTGCAAGGCAACGACCGCCTGACGCAGGTATGCATCGGCCTGCTGCTCGAGCTGGAAAAATAGAAGCAGTGCGTACAGTAGATACGACTGAAAGATAGAAAGCGATACAAGGCTGTTGACAGACACACCCTGCTGTTGGTGTATGGCTTTCATCAGATCGTAGAGTCTGTCCATCTCAGCTTTGACGGCTATCGTGGCCGCAATACGAGTGCCTTTTTCAGGCTCACATGCCCTGGCCACGTTTAAACAGGTCATCAAGGCGTTACAAGATGGCCCCTCTCTTGGTAGTTGTGCCGACAAAAGCTGGGCTGGGTGGACAAACGGCGGCAGCTTGCCCTGGATGGCCATGCCGGCATACGACTTGAGCATCTGCCGCAGGAACAGCATCGTCACTGGCGGGTATGTCTTGGTCGCCTGGTCTGAAGAGGTCGGCACATATGCGTTCATCCACCGGATGCTGATGCTGTCTGCGTTGATCGGGCAGACCAGGTCTCGCGCCTTGACGATTGTGTCGTCCTCTGCAAGAGAGGGGGCCGGTGTGGCGGACGATTCCGGCGATAGCCTGCCCGGGCTATTCTCCGCAAAGCTCCTGCTCTGTGAGCCCTCAGTATGTCCTGGCTGCCGTCCCGAGTAGACACACGCCATGTCGCGCGTGGTGCATCGGCTGCAACGAGGCTTGCGGTCGCACTTGGCCTTGGCCGCCACACACGATTGGCAGGCCTTTTGTCGTGACTCTGCATATCGCGGCGTCTTCATGTCCTCTGCTTGCATCTCATATAAAATAAGGAAATCAAGAAAATTACATATTCAAACGAGTGTTGCCGGCCCCGGTCCTTGGGTCATCGTTGATGTAAAAGTGGCACGTGACCTCGTTTCGGTGCGGAATGTTCGCGCCTTCCAATTTGGATCAGTGATGTGCACATTCGCGTCGTGCTTATCCACTCGTTTTTCTAAGAATTCTATAAGAATGACAGCATCTCATGCAATTGTGCCTGACTGACAACAAACAACTTCACGTTTTAACCTCAACGGTCGACACGCCGTTGGGTGCCTTATTTGCACCGTAGAACGTAGATATTACCTGCAGCACGGAGTATAAGAAAAGCGGGCCCCATGCAGCTTAATTGGAGGTGGATTGCATCCATAAACATGCCATTGGCTGGAAGTGGATATGTGGGTCTATGGCGCTAACAACTTGGAGACTGGTCTTGCCTTTTTCTCTTTCAATAACGCGTTCCCGCACGCCCAAAAGTCGAACATTATTTTGGGGAGCAGGGAAGGAGCGACCGCCGGTGGAAAAGCGTGACCGCGACTGCCGCAAGCACAACGAACAACGACCGCAAAGCAGCAAGACAAACACCACCCGACTGCGCCATACAGAGTACAGACTCAGAGAATGGGTAAGGAGTGACCGGCACTCTTCCCCGTGACCAGCGATTCGCGCCTTCCTATCTCAATTCCCTATTCTGAATCCTATATTCCTCCTTTTGGACTTGTCACAAGCCTTGAGACGTCAACGTCGACTGAAGCTATTTCCACGCCAGACATCTCACGATCACGATGCTGTGGTAGCTTGGCTGGCTGTTTGACCATTTGGCTCTTACACTCTTGCATATAACACGCGCTATCCCACGCCGGGCATACAGTGTCGCGTCGCCGTCTAACTATACGCCACACGTGCCGGCTGCTGACCTATAATTGCCAACGTCAACAAGCATCATCTCGTCATCCTCGGATCTTCATCCCGCCATATCTCCCCGGCATCGGCACAGGGGTTCCTGTCTTCCCGCCGATCGTGTTCGCCGGATCAAGCCGAGCCGCTGCAACTGGCGATTGACTTTGCGCACCCGCTTGTGTTATCCACAGCCTTGCAAACAATCTCATCGCATCGCGGGTGTTTGCCGTCTTCTCTCATCAACTCATCACCTCACATTCTCAATCTCATCAGCGCATCATATTTCTGATCCTATTTCTCATTCTCTCATTCATTCTCCCCTTATTCAATTCTCATTCACTCATTTATCCGTCATTAATCCCAACACCTCATCGTCTTAACCTAAGCCACGTCGTCATCTCTTCTCATTTCATTCCTTCATTCTCACCTCATTTCTACCAATCTCACCCCTATTAATCTCATACTACCTCTCTAATATATCCCTGACTGTCAGATGTGCGCGTCCCCGCAGTCCATAGCCCTCTCCCCTCCCCCCCGTCACTCAGTTGCTCGCGCGCTGACCTGGTCGCCTCTCACCTGCTACCACTACCATGCCGCAGCCAGGCCGCCGGCGGTTGCCGTTCCTACACCGCAACTGGACCGTTGGCGTTACTGCGAGCCAGAAATGGCCCCCAACACGGCGTCCGCGGCCGCCGCCGCCCATGTCCCGTCCCGCCGGTGACCAAGACCAAACACAACACGACGACGTCTATGCACATCCCGCCAAGCGGCGGCGCGTCGGCTTGGCCTCGGCACCGGCCGGCACCGGACCCAACTTTGTCAATCTCGGCGTAGAAACCTTGAGCGACGTCGTCAAGCTGCCAGAGTTTCCAACTGACCGCAATAACGGCTTGCGCGTGCAGCTGTTCAACATCTTTCACCAGGAGACCCCGCGACTGCGCTATGCCGGCGCCCTGTCCCCAGTACATGCCGTGGATGCTCCGCCTGCGCGCTTGAATGCGCGCTTCAAAGTGACCATATTTAGTCAGAAGCGTGGCCTGCCGGTCGTGGTGCACTGCTCTGCCCAGATCGGCAGTGTCCAGTCGAACAAGGGCGAAAACGGCTACGGCCTCGCCAAGCTTGTGCTCGAGCCGTTTACTGTGCCGCTCGACCAGATTGCCACGATGCGGCACGACAACGATGTGTTTGGCCTCGGGGATACATACACACTCCGCATCGAGATTGAGTCGACCGGCAGCAACGACGCCTGGCCACCGCTGGACCTGCTCGCACTGGCCGACCAGAGCCGGCACGGCAGCGACTACCGCCCCAAGAAGACCAACGACTGCGTTATGTATGCCGAGGCGAGCGACTTCTTTGGCCGGCCTCGCATGCGGGTACCCGTCTGGCTGCGTGAGAGCGCGCAGCACAACCCTGTTGCCACCAAGTTCGTCCTGGACATGGATGTCCGCTGGACGACCGGCTTCCTCCAGCGCCCGCGCAAAAACCTCAACCTCGGTGTCATGCCGACAATAGTAGCGCTGCATCCTGATGAGCCATTACCACTGCCATCGCTGGACATTCGTGATGTTTGGCCAGTAAAGACGCCTGGCAGTCGCCCTCGGGCGCACAAGTATAGCGCGGACTCCGATGTTGTAGAGGTTCTCCCGGACCAGGCCAACAACCTCTTGAATGGCGATATGAACGGTCATGGCCACGGCCATCAGAATGGTGTCAACGGACACGTTCAGAGCCAGATAAACAGTCAGCTCAGCCGCGAGCTCAACGGCCAAAGCAACGGCCACGTTGTAAGCGCGTCCATTGTTTCCGACGACGACGACATAGGCAGCCTCGCTGAGGACGACAACATTGAAAACAGCCTAGACGGCCCGAACCGGTCGCTGCGCGTACGGCATAATCAAAAGGACTACAATGTCAAGGCCATCAGCAACAAAGCGCACCACCTCAACTACAGCACATCCAAGAAACGGCCAGGCAATGCAAAGGCGTTCCCTGGCCTCGACAGATACGCTGCCTATGCGGCACAGCAGACGGCAAATCAAAACGTCAAGATTTTGTACGAGTACCAGTCTGAAAAGGTCACTATCGATGGCTTTGTCTGCTGCTTGTGCATGGCGCGATGCCCCGATGTTTATCAGCTGCGAGCACACTTCCTAGTCCACCTTCATTATACTTTTCAGTACGAGCGCCGCTCGGTACCGCGTGGTGCCAGCCATATCTTCCGTGTCACCCATAACATTGACGACAGCAACGCCTCTTACCAAGCCAACAAGCACCAGACAACGACTGTCTATCAGCTCGGACGGCCGACCAAGGCTCTTGATCTCGGCTTATTTCTGCGCGGCGACGAGTCATGGATCCGCTCACGCTACGGGCCCCTGAATGACGATAGACTCGTCAAGGTGGGCCAGGTGCCGCGGCTCAAGGCGCGGCCTGCGCCGCCGGCCGTCAAAAAGACCATTATCGTCCCGCAGACGCGCCAGCAGCTGTACGACCCGCTCAGCAAGGCACTGCTTAAGGCAGGCAGCGTGCTGCGCACCAACACGGTCGACGAGAGCTGGCGCATCCACAAGCACCGCGAGATTGTGCAGGACTACACGGACCTGACGCCGGCCGAGAAGGAATTTATCCAGGAGTGGGACCGCTTTGTGATCCTCAAGCGCATCGCGTCCGACGCCTACATTCCGCGCGCCATGGTGCAGTTTGTCGAGGAGCGCGGGCCGTGGCTCGTCGGCGAGCTGTCGCGCGCCATGGAGTTTGGCAAGCTGATGGCCGTCATGGTGGCGCACGACATTCTGACGGACGAGGACGTCGACAACATTACGCTGACGCTCGACGCGGCGTGGGCGACGGCGCGCCAGAAAAAGGAGGCCTTTAATACCTACAACAACACTGTGGCGCTGCCGTCGTCGCCGCCTAGCATCGCGGCGCCCAAGCCGTACGTGCTGCACGGCGGGCCCAACTGCTGCGGCGTCTGCAAGCACCACTGCTCGGGCGTCGACGCGATTGTGTGCCAGAACAAAAAGTGCGCGCACCGCCTCTACCACACGACGTGTCTGTACGCGCCCCAGGTCGACACGGAGCACCGCCGGGACTGGTACTGCGACGAGTGTGCGCACCTCGCGGACCCGATCCATCTGCAAAAGGACGAATAGCCCTGGCACTATTGTCGCCTCTGTATTCTTACTTCATTACCTGATCTTTCCTTGCCGTTCATATTTTTTGATATCTTTCAACCTCTGTTTATATCCTCTTGGCCGGCATTGCTTGTCTTTCTCTTGTATTTCTTATTCCTTATTCACCTTCACTTTGTTATCTCATCCACGTTTCTATTATTCTATTATCTTACCACTACTACCCACGGCGATGGCGGTCGGCGTCCCTTGTCTAGATCACGGTTTCTTGTTTGTCTTGTTACTTGTTTGCTACCTTTTATTGAATCTTTTTCTGGTGGTAGCATCTTCGGCTTATTTATGATATTTAATAAAGAACCAGACTGTCATTCAACATCAAGACGTCTGCGATTGCATCCATCTTATTGCATAGATATTATGAAGTTTTGATTGTGTTCACCGAGGTGTATTCATAGTCACTGAAAGTAGGTATGTAGTGTAAATAGTCGAATTGACTGTGAAATTCATTAAATAGGCATTCATCTGTGACGCATAGATATCGGACCCTTTCCGCTGCTGGTATAAGATATAAAGAAAGAAAAAAGCAAACCCTGTGGCATAATCGAATAGGAAAAAGACATTGCGGGAGTATCCGTGAAATAAGACTGCTGAACTCACTGCCTGGATGGCAGGAAACTGGGATATAACGACAAAAGCCAGAACAGCGCAACTCCTCGGCTCGTTAGAAGTGGAAGCAAGCAAGTAAAGCAGATAGCAAATAGCAAATAGAGCAAGAAGGCAGCAAAGATATAGCAGTATAGCAGAAATGGAAATGGCAGAAGCAGCCAGTAAATAACAAGAAAATAAATCAAATAAAAATAGAATACAGCAATTCTGGGTATTAACCGGGTGTGGTCCGCGCGCGCTTGACTCTTCTGTCGTCTCGTCTGTCGTCGTCAGACTCCGACACTTGTCCCTCCTCCTTGTCGGGTCTCTTTCTCTCGTCTCTTCCGTCTCTCTCAGTCCCTTTCCGGACTCGTGCGCCGCCGTCAATGTCGCCAGGAGATCTCTTTCTCTTGGGCGGTTCTGCTTTAGGACGGTTTCTACCGGACAGCGCCTGCTCAAAGAGCTTCTTCAAGGTCAGTTCTTTTCTAGGAGCGCCATTTGCGGGAAGCGGGCGCTTGATCAGCTGGCCCTTGGGCTTAAGCGGCTCTTTACGACGCGGCTCTCTTCCGGGCAGCAGCCTGTGGGGAGGCTCCTTTGCGGGATGCACGACTCTGTATGTCGTCTTCACGGCTGGCTTCTTCGAAGCCTCGTTTGCACGGTGCTCATCTTTGCGGCTCTCGTCTCTGAGACCCAGTCCCTTGGTTTTGGGGGACTCGCTTCTGGTGAGCTTTCTCTTGACCACCGCAATCTTGACAGCCGCGTCGTCTTCCTCAATGTCCGAATCAATGACAATGGCTTCCTGGATAGCCTTGGGCGCTTTGATGGCTTTAGGGGGGTTGATGGCCGGTTTCGTGCGCTCTTTGTCGGAACGTCCGGCCGCCTTGCGAGGCTGCTCCATTCGGGGTCGCTTCTGGTTCACCCTCTGAGGCTCGTCCGTCCGAGGCTGCTTCTGGGGCTGCGAAACTGTCGACCGGTGCTCTCTAGTGAATGGCAGAAGCACATCGACCTGTTTACCAGGCTTTGCGCGAGGCTGCGAAAGACGGGTCGTCTGTGTGGGTGCTGTGGGTGCTGCGGGTGCTGAGGGTGATTGCGGCTTCTCGATTGGCTCGACTGGCGCCGTTACTGTTGACTTGACCGGCACCTTTGCGGGCGGCTTTGCAGGCGGCTTCTTCTGCACCCGACATTTGTCATCGGGTACTGTGACTCTTCGAGGCAGCATGGACTGAGCTTGGACGTGGGCGTTGAAGCGCACACTCATCGTCTTCAGGGTGTCGGAGCCGCAGGACTTGAATGTGGCAAGACTCCTGACCATTCCCTGGGCGTTGTCGTCGGCGGCCTTGCGGACGTCTGTCTTGGCAGGATTGGCGGCTTTGGCAGGGCTGGCAGTCTTGCTGGTCAGGTTGATCTTGTCAGGGCTTGCTTTGTCAGGAATGCTCTCCTTGGCCGTTTTTCTTGTCTTGTCGGGGCCGGCTGTCTTCTCGGAGCTGCTCTCTTTGTCCAGGCTATCAGTCTCCTTGCTGCTCACCTCACGACTGTCGTCGGGGCTGCTCTCTTTGTCCGGGCTGTCAGTCGGGGCGGGACTGCCGACACTCAATGCTGGTGCATCGTCATGCAGGCAGCTACTTCCACGGTTGAGAAACTATCTCGGTGGCTGAAGTTCCTGCTCCCACCCGGCACTCTCGCGGTCGTTCCAGCGGCGCATCACGGGCAGGATGGCGGCGACGGTTTCTTCGACGCTCATCCAGGGCCCGACGACGGCCTTGATGGCGCTGTCGGGCACGAGGTCGTTGTAGACACCGACCTCGGCCCAGGCTTCGTTGCGCGTCTTGGTGTTGGCGGGCAGCTCGGCCGCGACAATCTTGGGGTCCTGGCCAAGGAGCGAGGTCGTGATCTGCTCGACGCAGATGGCGCGCAGCTGCACGGCCATGACCTCGAGCGGACGCACCTGGCGCACATGGCTGCGGAGCTCAAACAGGTGGGGCATGAGGTTGATAAACAGCTTGGGGTCGCCGGTGCGCCGCTCCATCAGGCGCGACTGGTTGAGGAACTTGAAGGCCAGCAGGTAGCTCATGACCATCTCCAGGCTGAGGCAGGCGACGCGCTTCTTGTCGGCGACGGTGAGCTGGCGGACAACATTGACAGGATCGGTCTTGGACGCGGCGGGCGGTGCTCCATTGGCAGCGGGCATGCGGCTACGGATAATAGCATCGCGGTCGTGCTTGAGCTTTGTGCCCAGCTTGTGGTAGAGGCTGTACCGCTGCCTGCACTCGGTGGCCGTGGCCGTGCTGTGCGCGGTGCTGCTGCTGCTGGGGGCTGGGTAGTCGTTGCCGTAGCCCTGGCTGGTGGGCGGCCGGTCGTTGGAGCGTGGTGTGTGGCTCGTGGAGTCGCCCGGCGTGAGCACCTGCGAGGTGTTGGAGGCGTTGCGGCCCATGGGAGTCGACTTGAGCGGCGTGCCTGGACCGGCGGATGTGCGTGAAGCAGACGCAACGCTCTTGTCGGCAAAGGCCTTGGGGTGCTTGAAGGAGGATGAGGGCGGCGGCGGCAGTGTGTCGTCTGAGAAGACGGGGCGCTTCTTGGTGACGGGCTGTGCGGGTGACGGCGTATCTTCGATGCTGATTGCGCGGTCGGTTTGGGCCTGTTTGGGGAAAGCAGACGTGCGGGGCGAGGACTTTGGTGGAAGAGCCAGCAGGTTGTTGACCCGTTTCACGTTTTTCTTCTTGTATTTCAGAACCACGATCAGCTCCTTCTTGGCGGGAGTAGATTTGGACCCGACATCAGTCATCTCTGTGTCAATGTTGGCACGTGACGAAGGTTTCTTGCCAGACGTTGTTGCGTGGTTCGGTGCCGCTGCTGCTGGCTTGTCGAGCTCCTTGGTCTCTTTCGGCTCCTTGGTCTCTTTCGGTTCCTTGGTCTCTTTCGGTTCCTTGGGCTCCTTGTAGTCCTTGTGCTCCTTGGGTTCCTTCAGGTCCTTTAGGTCCTTGAGATCTTTGAGATCCTTGAGTGGCGTCTTTTTATTGAGACGGGAGAGCTCCTCCTCGATGATAGCCGGCAATGTAGGGGACAGCAGGGGAGGCATGACAAAGGCCGGCTCGTCTTTCTTGCTCGGCTCGCTCTTGCCTTTGGCAGATGTGCCGCTGGCGCTGGCGTTGGTCGCTGCACGTGGCCGCTTCGTGAGAGAGTCGGATGTGAAATGTAGGGGCGACAGAATCGGTGGCAGTGAAGAAGCTGCACGGTCGTTGTCTGGTGTGCGAGACCGGTCTCGGCCGCGGTGGTCGCTGCGATCACGGTCACGTTCCCGCTCGCGGTCTTTCGTCGCCTTGTGGCCGTTTGTCTTGGGGGCTACGGGGGATGGTGGTGAGCGGCGGTAAGTGTCTGCTCGGTCGCGCTCTCTGTCACGCTCGCGTTCGCGCTCACGTTCACGCTCCCGGGGGCGTTCCCGCTCTCTCTCCTTGTCGCGATCGGCACGGTCAACACGGTCAACACGGTCAACACGCTCGCGCTCGCGGTCCCGATCACGGATGTCCCGCTCCCGTTCGCGCTCCCGCTCCCGGTCACGAGCTCCTTCCCGTGTTGCTTCCCGCTCGCGATCCCGCTCACGGTCGGCACGCTCAGGCCGTTCAGCACGATCGCGGACCCGGTCTCTTTCACGATCACGGTCACGTTCGCGCTCCCTGTCCCGATCTCTAGGATCTCTGTCGCGCTCTCTGTCCCGTTCCCGTTCCCGGTCGACGTCGCGGTCTCTCTCGCGGTACTTCTCGCGCATCTTATTTTGTGTAGATTGGCCGTTTGTTGTGGCTGGCCGTGATCGCTCGTCTCTGCGGCTGTCGAGGTCGAGAGGGCTTGGTGGTTCGTGTATGCGGCCGGTGTATTTAGAGGAAGAGGCGTGTGGTGGGGATGTAGAGCTCATTGATGTGTCGGATCGTGAGCGTTTGTGTGGGCGCGAGTCGTGGAGGTCGGCATTGCGCTTTCTGTCGGCAACGCTGGGGCTGTTGTGGATTGGTGGCCGCGGCGATTTGGAGGGAGAGTGAAATTTCCTAGACGGTTAGACTTAGTGACACCATGAAACGAGAATCGAGAATGCAACATACTTGGAGTCGCCGTTAAATTCAGGCTTTGGTGGTAATCGCTGGCGTTCGACGGACGCCATGGTGTCTGAGGGTTTGCTGAGCTTGGCGCCGGCTTTTGCGGCACCAGCTTCGGGTGTTTGCGAGAGTTTCAGCTGCTTGCTTTGCTGCATATAGTCCTTGAAGGACATCTTCGTTTTTGGCTTCTTGGGCTCGCCCTTGCTGTCCGTGGCTCCGGGAGTGCCTCCGGCGGCGCCAGCAGGTGAAGCTGTGTCTAGGCGGTTATTAGCGTTTCCGTTGCGGTTGCCGTTGGGAGTGTGATCGGCGTCGTCTTGTTGGATGTCAAAGTAGGGTCGTGTGAACAGGATGCCGCGGTCGGCTTCGGAGATGTAGGTGGTGTACTGGAGAGGAGTGCTTTTTGGCCACAGGCCGGGTGGGACGGGGTATCGCGTGGTGGCAGACACGGCCAGGTGGTATGGTCGGTCGGGAAGAACACGCTGAGCTAAGTTCTTAATCTCCTCGGCTGCAGCATCCATGTTATGTGGTATAGATGTGGCGCGGTGCGCAATCGTGATGATCCCCTCCTCCTATCCGAACAGTTCCCGTGAACCTGTTCCTACTTCCACTGCTTCCTCCTGGTCCTTGAGGCCGTTGGGTTGTGCACGTATGAGTCGTGCTATCGGTGCGCGCGTAGTTGTGGCGGAATGTAATCATCAGCTGCATTGATCGCAGCTGCGACGGGTATTCGAAGTCGAGCTCGTGGACATTAAGATGGGGTGTCGTGGTGTGCGATGGTGCGCGAGAAGCGTGGAGTGGAAGTAGAGGATGTGTAGTAGAGAAAAGGAATGGCAGTCTGAGCAGGTTAGCGCCGGCAATGATGAGAGCGATTGTTGGTTGGATGGGTGCTGGCAGTGTGTGGGCGAGACGTACGCGATGGGAATAGTGAGGGCCAGTTGGGAGCGTGATGATAGCGGGTTGACGACTTGGCGAAGCAAGGCAAGGCCGGTGTGATGGCTATTCAGCGCGAACAGTGAATAGAGAAGTTGCGGGATTGATTGTTGCGCGTCTAGGGGTCGCGGACAATAGCGACAGCGACAAGGATCGCCCGAGGTTGCACAGATTGTAGGATTGTCTATTGTCGAGATTGGTATTGAGATTGTATCAATGGACGATGCGCGGGTCGTGATCGCAGAGTGGAGCGTCACGTGAAACGATTGTGACTTTGCCGTGAATGCAGCTGGGCGTGTCAGGCGATCGTGAAAAGTCGTGTCGTGATAAGATGCAGTCGAAGAAGACGAGCGACGCGGGCGCAAGTGGGTTTCGCTCTGAATTTGGGGAGTAGCGGGAAGTGGAAATGGCTGGCTATGCGGTGGAAAAACGCAGAGGTTCGTGGAGCATAGCCCCCGGGAGGTGCCGCGCCTGAGGGAATGGGCAGCGGAAAGCGGTGGAGGGTTGATGGCGAGTCGTTCTGTCGCTCTGTCGCCTGAGTCGCCGTGTCGGTGTGTCGACGATCGCAGAGTCGTCGGGATGGGGAAGAGGGAAGATGGCGCCGGGATGCGGGTGCTCTGATGATATGGGATGGGACGTACCTAGTAGCAACTGGCGTTGGCGTCGTCGGGGTTCACTTTAGATCTTGTATCTTGTGTGTGTGAGTGGGTGTGTCGTGTACACAGACAGCAGAGCAACAGGACAGCAGGACAGCGGACCACAGGGCAGAAGAGCAAAAGACAAGCAAAGCAAGTCGCTGGACGAGGAGAACGGGTGGTTTGCGACGGCAGGGTGTCTCGCTGGTCAAAAGAGTGGGTAGTGGATAGCGTGAGCGTATCTAGCGTGTCAGCGTGTTTCGTTGCTTCTGTCGCGGTGATTGGTGCTGCAGAGCGAGGGCCTGGAGAATGGGAGATTTGTGACTTTGTGAATAGAGGCCGGAGCGTGAATGCTGGCGGTTTAAGCAATGTGGGTCGCGGGCTGTTTATGTTAGTTATTTCTCGAATTAATTTAAATGTATCCAGGACAGTTCCACTTTTCATCGGCAGTCTGTCATTCTGTCTCAAGGCGATCCGCTGCCTTGCCGTCTGACAACCCTTGAACAATATCTGGGGTGAACGACAATAGCAATGGCGCGGTGCTTTTGACAATGAATGGCAATAACCCAAGAGTCGTCAAATGGCTGATATGAATAAGTGGTAGCACAACAGGTCTTCCTCCACTTGTGTCGAGCTTCAATGGGCACAAAGGGTCGAGAAGTAGGGCGATAACGGTCTCGGGCCGGGCTGGCACGTCAGGTCGAATCCAAGGCTCAGCGTCGTCGGGCTGCAATGGTCCAAGGGAGAAGCTGAATAGTCCAAGGCAAGGATGAAGATGATCCAGAATAGAGACAATAGATGATGTAGAGGAGAAACTTGGAAAAGGATGGAAGAGGGGTGAGAGGGCAGATGAAGGGCATTGGCATCCAGATGTAGAAGGCGCCAGATATGGAAGGCTCGATCAATTTTGTATCGATGCTTCCCTTTTAAGCCGTAAGGACAAATGTTGCCAAGTAAGGAAGGAGCTAGGCAATGAGGATTGTATACGGGAGGACTACAAGAGAAGCTGTTGTAATTATGTGCCAAAACCAGTTGATGTGCCGTGATGAACTGGCGAGGCTGGATGTATGACACAGTTGTGTCAGTGGCAGCTGGTGACTGTCAGACTACGGCAACTGGGTGTCAATAGAAAAACAGGGGAGGCAACGGTTAGTCGAAAGCAGGCAGCAAAGAGACGACAAGAGATGGAGATGATGAAGATGAAGATGAAGATGATGATGGATGATGGATGATTGTAAAGTGGAAATAGTTGAGATATGTAGACATATGGGACTGACAGACACTCAATCAACAATCACAAGTCTTGTAAAGGCCGCGGTATGTAGATATGCCAATGCAAGAGAGCTGTCACGCAGAACTCCTTTCGACTTGTGAGACTGAGTGTTTCTGATAGACGACTGTCACTGAGCGTAAATTGGATCATTGAAACAAAAGAAAAAGAAAAAGAAAAAGAAAAGAAGCGGAAATGTGAATCAAATGTATACATCACTAGTTTTTTGATTGTGTCATCTGTCGTGATGAGCGCAGATAAATCAGATGACATGAATCAAGCGTAGACTGAGATGGAATCTGCATTGTTTTTCTTCTTTTTATTTATTTAAAAAAAATTACAGCTTGTTCGTCATATTTATTGTTTGCATAGGTTTGTTTATAAAAAAAAGAGTTAATTTACATTACTCACAATTACTTTGCATTTATTAGGAATTATTTTTGAATTATCTCGCAATTGACACAAAATAAATCAGCAAGCTGCAAACGTTCCGAATATCAAATCAATTATCAAAGAAACGAATGAAATAAAAGAACCACACGATTGCCGACAATGACAGGCTTATAAACATAAATACTGCCGCCGAACAGTGCCTCGATTGGCCGAGAATCACCAACAACCTGCTGTCTTGCGTGTAAGCTGCATGTCTGAGTTGGGCTGGCTTAGACCGTGCCGTCAGCTGTAGTGTCGACATCTACAGCCGACATAAACACTATCACTCACTTAAACACAAAGACATCAGACACAAACCGGAACCCAGATCATTCCATTGCCGTTGAGGCATATCAAGAGAAGAACAAGACTAACAAGAGAACAAATACCCGCCAACCGTAAATCAAAGGTATAAAACAATGCCCAATAAATAGCAACACTTGCAAAAAAACAAAAGCCGGTCGACTGCAGTCCAGTTCCAATCCCGACTCCAACTCCATCTATGACCGTGCTAGGGCCTAACCCTGATTTTAGGGTTGGCCCGGGTTCTGCGGTTGGCCCTGGCTGGCAAGCCGGCCATTACGAACCGACGCAGCCACTGCCGCCGCCGACGTGCTTGGTGCTGTAGACGCCGTCGTCGGCGACCATACAGCGCCGTCTGTCCGGCGCCGCTTCAGCTGGGCCACCGCCGTCGCATTCGACGCATCCTCCACCTCGCTCACGCGCTTGCCGCTGACCGAGCGGGGAACGCCGTTGCCGTTGCCATTACTGGCCACACTAATCAGGCTGGCCTCGATCTGGCCAATCCGCTCGAGCACGCGCTTTAGATCCTGGTCAAACTGCCGCGCGTTGGGGACCATCTTCTCAATGTGCCCGACAATAGCGTTGCACATGTCCCGGGTCGTCAGGTTGTTAAACCGGTTGTCCAGCGTCTCGATCATGAGCCGGAGCGCCGAGCACTGCGCGTCTGCGTCCTCCTTATTGAGCATGACTTGGACATCCGTCGCCTCGGTCTTGGCCTGCAGCAGGCCAATATCCTGGGCAAGGCTCTGGCCGGCCGATGCGCCTGATGTCGCACTGACAAGGCTGCTGGCAATGTTGGCCGTCACTGCACCTGCGCCTGAGGTTACAAGTGCCGTAGAGCCGACATCGGGAGCTTCAGTTGCCGCAGAGGCCATAGTCATAAGCTGGTTGTCGGCCTGGGCGGCAATGTCCGACTCTGATTCAGGCGCGGGCAAGCGCGGCGATCCTGCAGTGCCATTGTTATCGTCCATGGCTGTGTCAGCAGAGGTACTCTCGACAGCCTTGAGCAAATCACGTAAAGGACCGCTCAAAAGCTGCGGTATGACGATGGCCGCTACGGTAGTCGCTATGGCCGTGATAGTAGCATCGGCCAGAACACCGCTCTTGACGCCTTCGTTCTGAATCGTCTCCACCAGCTTCTCCAGGGCCTCCAGACGTGTGCCGTCCGCCTTACGCGCGGCCGACTCCGTTGCGAGCATGTTGTCAAACACTTCCGCAAGCGTCTTTTGCCCGTCAAAGCCACGCTTCACGCTGCCCTGCAGCTGTGTGATCAGCGTCGTGTGGTGTCCAGAGAGCATATTGGCCGTGTTCGACAGTGTCTCGATCTGATTGAGTCGCTGGTTGAGGATGCCGATCTCGTTGCGAAGGCTCTCAAAATCGTCGCCAGGGAACGCAATCGCCGCGCCCCGGCTTTGGGGCGAGGCAGCAAGTGCCGAAGACAGAGTCTCGAGCACAGGTGGCGTAGTAGTAGGGGGAGCAGGAACAATAGCAGAAGCAGAGGAAGCAGCAGAAGTAGAAGAAGCAGCAGTCAACCGCAAGGACTTGACATCGTTCTTTAGGTCGGTCGTGGCCGTCTTTTGCTCCTGAATATCCTGCTCCAGCTTGGGCTTTTCGGTTGCCACAAACTCAACCATGGACCGGACGTGCTCTGGCTCGATGCCGGACCAAGTGCTGTCGTACGTATCCAGCTTGGTTCCCACGTTCTGGAGCTGCTCAGTGTGCTTGATGGCCCGGCTGCTCAGACGCCCAACCTCGGCATCCAGCCGCCGGTGCGTGTCCTGTGTGGATTTTATGTCCGCCTTGAGCTGCTCGGCGAGCTCTGTCACCTTCGATAGCTTATCTGTCAGACGCTCATTCTCTTCTGTCAGACGCTTGATGTCTGCATCATAAACCTGCAGCGCCGCTTTCGCTGCATCCGATGTCATCTCCGCTGTGTTGGCTTTCGTGCCATCCGTGGCGGTTATGGGTGCAGTGGTTGCGGGTTTTGAGATATTGGCCGCCGCCAACTTGGCGTTCATCATGCTCTCAAACTTGGCCATCAGCTTCGCTTCCATCCGGGCCTCGATCTTAATTGCGATCTTCGCTTCCAGTTTGGCCTCGTTCTTAAGCATATCGGCCTTGATTTCGCGAATCTCGCGTTCAAACTTGTTCTTGTCGTACAGCACAGGAGTGGCACTGGCTGCACTGCGTGGACCGTTTGCGCCGCTTGCACCGTTTGCTGCGATTTCCTTCTTAACCATAGCAAGTATTTGTGACACAAAATTCTTAGTTAGTGACAGCGAGTCAGACGTGCGGTGGTCGGCCTCATCAATGGCCTCTTGACGAGCTGCTCTGGGTTTCTCCATTTTCGCATTGAATTCGCCAACCGAGGGGAAGTCAGGGTAATGCTTCTGCAGAGCAGACCTGCGCTTCTCCGCTGCGACCAGTGCCGTCTTTCCCTTTTGAAGATCATACGCCTCTTTGGATTTGCGAATCGCCCTGTCGAGCACAAACGCAGCCGTGTCTCTAGCTTTCGCATCGATATTGGACGTGCTGCTCGACGAGGGCTTGATGGTGGTGAGTGGCGACTGCGGGAGCCGCGTGTCTACCCGCAGGGGCAAATGTGCCTCTACAGCCCTCGGGCTGCTTGCGGTGCTTGTTGTGCCCGTGCTGAACTGGGCTGGTCGAGCAGAGGTCGGCGTGCTTAATTTTGGGCCTGTTGGCACTGAAGGATTATATATTAGCAGCTGTTCATTTATGTTTTGCAATGAGTTTCCAACTCTGCCCAGATGTGACTAACCTGGAGATACCACTCCCAGCTGCCGGATAGGCGGTGCACCCGTGTGTGGACTGGACTCCCAACCCCCGCCCCGGTCCCGGTCCCGGTCCCGGTCCCAGTTGTCGCGGTCATGGTCGCGAGAATCCCTTCCCCTATCTCTATCCCGATCTCTTTCACTACTCCTCTCCCAGTCTCTGTCTCGATCTCTGTCCCGGTCTCTATCCCGGTCTCTGTCCCGGCCTCTGTCGCGGTCGCGGTCCCGGCTGTCGTGGAAGCTGGATGGCCGCTCGCGGCTGGCGTCTCGAGACCGCGGGCGAAATGGTCGTGGCATGGAACTATTTTGTGTTGAGCGGCCTCGAATAGGGGAATAACGATCTCCCATCAAATCATAAGACTGCTTCTGGGCCGTGCCCTCCTTCTGCTGTAGTTTTGGCGTCTGCGACATGCGCCACGCCGGGTGATCGTTGAAGACCCCTAAGCTTGCAAACTCAAGCTCTGGCTGTGAAGCTCAAGCTGCCCAAGTACTTGCGCCGGGCGCCACACGTTGAAAGCTAGATTCGAAACTGCTGATGATTGTCGACCGGGAATGTCTGAGATTTAGCCCCTAAAGAGTCGAGCACGGGTGCTAAAGTGCCGTGCACGCGACGGACGTGGGATGGCCGCGCTGCTGGAATGCCGCTGGAATGCCGGCCGGTTGATGTCGAATAGTGTTGACACGGCACATCTATCGATGTGCGCTCCGATGATGGACGAGTCCCGTGCCGAAGCCGCCTTCTTCGTGCTGTTTTGTGCCGGGTTGGTTATTTCTACGACTGTTTGCTTCTTCCTTTTCTTTTCTTTCGGGGCTCTCTTCTTCACTCAGCTGCACTTAGTCTTCCAAATGCGGCATAGAACGCCGCAATGTAGGCCAAATAGCGCTAGAGCAGTAACTTTTGCGAAATTCAGGGTGTGATTTGAGCTGGTGCTGGGTTATTACAGAAGCAACTGCTCGAGAGCAAAAACTGGCGATGCCTCTTCTTTTAAGGGGTCTTTTGAATCTACTCATTTTGAAATTCACACAAGTAAACAATTCTATATCCGTTGACGGGAAGGAGCCCGGACGCACCTTCCTTGTGAAATGTTGGTGAAGTTGCCTAAAGCGGCCACAAGTACACGCGATTCACAAAGAAGAGGAAGGCGCGGCCCAACCAACAGTGCCAATAACCAGTGCTTTCCGTTTGACAGGTGAGACCAGCTGGATAACGACATGGGGCGATAAGAAACCGATAAGGGGTCTTTGCGCTAGTCCATGAGGTAGAGGTACACAGAGTGGAGCTTAAAACAAGCAATAAAAGCAGTAGAGACCAGGAACTCAAGTACATATACAACCGCAGCGTCGCCAAACAAACGCGACGTGACGACCGTGCTGTCGCCCGGACTGGTACCGCGCTAGCCCGCCTAGAGCCTGCTAATGCCTGTAATACGCTGTACGCTGAGACCAGCAGGCTGACCTGCATTTGCGCCGCTTTTCCAGAACCACCTAAAAATTTCACACCGTGCCTTGCTCCCTCTGCTGCCCCAACGCCTCTCCAGTTTAGAGACCGACGACACCTCTTTCGCTTGAAATCCACCTCTGCCATCACCGCCTCGAATCACGACCGCACCTCAACCACACCCAATACATCGGCCACCATCTCATCCCGACGTCAATTGAACTTGTTATTGTGCGGGCTACCCAGGATACACCCCCCTGAACTACCGCAAAGATGGCTGTATGTTGATTTGGAGCTCTTTCAGCTCACTTTCTCCGCCCTCCCCCTCAAGTACCCCAGAGCTTCCATAGCTAACCATTGACTCTTTGCGCCATGTATAGACTGTCCTGACCACCTCCGACAACAAGGACCTTCGCGGTCTCAACCTCATCGCCGCCCACTCGCACATTCGCGGCCTTGGCGTCGATGCCGACACGCTCGAGCCGCGCGCCTCGTCGCAGGGCCTCGTCGGCCAGGAGAAGGCCCGCAAGGCTGCCGCCGTCATCCTCGAAATGATCAAGCAGGGCAAGATTGCCGGCCGCGCGTGTCTGATCGCCGGCCCGCCCAGCACAGGCAAGACCGCCATTGCCATGGGCATGGCGCAGTCGCTGGGCCCCGACGTGCCGTTTACATCCCTGGCGTCGTCCGAGATCTTCTCGCTCGAGATGTCCAAGACGGAGTCGCTGACGCAGGCGTTCCGCAAGTCGATTGGCGTGCGCATCAAGGAGGAGAGCGAGATTATGGAGGGCGAGGTTGTCGAGATCCAGATCGACCGCAGCGTGACGGGCGGCGCGAAGCAGGGCAAGCTCACGATCAAGACGACGGACATGGAGGCGATCTACGACATGGGCAGCAAGATGATTGACGCGATGACCAAGGAGCGCATCATGGCTGGCGACATTATCTCGATTGACAAGTCGTCGGGCAAGATCACCAAGCTGGGCCGGTCGTATGCGCGCTCGCGCGACTACGACGCCATGGGCGTCGACACCAAGTTCCTGCAGTGCCCCGAGGGCGAGCTGCAGAAGCGCAAGGAGGTTGTGCACACGGTGTCGCTGCACGAGATCGACGTGATCAACTCGCGCACGCAGGGCTTCCTGGCGCTGTTCTCGGGCGACACCGGTGAGATCCGCAGCGAGATCCGCGACCAGATCAACACCAAGGTGGCCGAGTGGAAGGAGGAGGGCAAGGCCGAGATTGTGCCGGGTGTGCTCTTTATCGACGAGGTGCACATGCTGGACATTGAGTGCTTCTCGTACATCAACCGCGCGCTCGAGGTCGACCTCGCCCCCATTGTCATCATGGCCAGCAACCGCGGCCAGTCGCGCATCCGCGGCACCGACTACAAGAGCCCGCACGGCCTTCCGCTGGACTTCCTCGACCGCGTGTCCATCATCTCGACACAGCCGTACGGCCCCGAGGAGATCAACCAGATCCTGGCCATCCGCGCGCAGGAGGAGGAGGTCGAGCTGACGGCCGACGCGCTGGCGCTGCTGACCAAGATCGGTCAGGAGACGGGCCTGCGGTACGCGAGCAACCTGATTGCGACGTCGCAGCTCGTCAGCGCGAAGCGGCGCGCCAAGGAGGTGACTGTCGAGGACGTGCAGCGCAGCTTCCGGCTGTTCTACGACCCGGCACGCAGCGTCAAGTTTGTGGCCGAGTCGGAGAAGCGGCTCATTGGCAACACGGGCGGCGTCGACTTTTCCGTTTCCAACGGCCACGGCGAGAAGATGGAGCTGAGCTGAGTGCAGAGTTGCTCGTACTGATCAACCGTCGCAGTCTTTGATGCACCCCTTTGCCTTTTAGTTTCGCTTTAAGCCATGAACTGTGTTTCATGCATGCCTCCATTTTGCCATTGCTTATATTTTGCCTCTTTGTTATTCATTTTGCTTTTTTAATTAGTTTTCTTGGGGGATGGAAAACCCGGCGTCTCAGGCGTGTATATAGTTTATCAAGTTTTAACCGATTTTCACCGAAAGCTAGAATGTGTACTGTGTAAATGTGTAGATTGGTATACCCAATGCCTTTTCCCAAACGCCCATCTATATATACAAAACTAAACAAAACTGACACTCGTCTGCCATGCGCCCTCGCTCCCTGCTGGCCGGAACTCGACACCCTCAAAATAGCCGGCGTCCTGCCATGCTTTCATCGTCGGCCCATCGTATGGCCCTTGCTTTACACCTCCGTCGCGGCCATCCACCCACCGGTACTCCCACATCCCCGAGGCCGACTCGTCTTCTTTGTCCTCCTTGACTGGATCGACCCACGCCTCGCCCGTCTCCGCGCGGTACTCGCGCACAAGCCGCTCGCGCTCCATGTCGTAGATGTCCGTGTAGTCGCGGTTCAGCAGCTTGTCGGCCGCCTCCGTGATAGCCTCAATGTCCGCCTTGATCTTGGTCTGCTCGGGGTCTTCCGGGTCTTTCGGCTTCTTGGCCTTGTCGACATCCATCTCATCACCGGCCACACCCGCCCGCTTCTCCATCTGCTTCAGCTTCCACTGTGGAATGCGCTTCGCCTTGGCCGGCTTGGCCTTTTCAAACTTGGCGTTTTGCTTGCCCAGTCGTGCCAGCGCCTCCAAGGCCGTCTCGCCCAGCTCTAGTCTTTGGATCAGGGCGCCAAACAGGTCCGCTGTGATAATGCTGTCGTCGGCGCGGCGCGTCTGCCGCAGCTCCTGCTCGCGCTTCTCGCGGGCCTCAGCGGCGCGCTTCATCTGTTTCTTGGAAGACACGCCGTCCAGCCAGCGGTCGTGCTGCGCGTCGGGGTCGACGGCCTTGCGCACAAAGTTGCCCGACTCGTCAAACGCGCCCTCCTCCTGCTCCTCGCGCATGTTGAAGGCCATGAGCTTGGGCGCGTGCTTCTTGAGGCCGCCAAAGCCGACCTCCTCGTCGACGCCCTCCTCCTGGATCGCGAGCGCAATCTTTTCCTCGTCGTCTGAGGACTCGTCGTCGCTCTGCGCGGCGGCCTTGTCGTTGATATGCACGCGGCCGCCACCCTTGCTGTCGTCTTCCTGGCCCTCAATGTCCTTGTCGGACAGGAAGCGGACATCCTTGTAGGCTTTGCGGGCGCCGGGCTTGGCTGTGTCTTTTGCGTCGTCCTTCTTGTCATCGTCGTCGTCCTCGGCAAACATGTCGTCGTCTTCGTCGTCGTCGCCACCACCGTCTGCGTCCTCGCCCTTGAGCCGCTTGTCGTAGTTGTCTAGCTGGTCGATCAGATTGACGTCTGCGTCGCCCGTCTTTCCTGCCTTCTGGCCAGGCCGTTTGCGCTGCTCTGCGCGCGCTTCGAATGTGTCGTTGTCCGAGTCCGAGTCGTAGCCGTCAATGTTGACCGCGCCGCGCTTTGTTGCGCCCGCTGCCACGCCAATGACATCGGCATCGAGGATCTCGTCTTCTTCACGCGCGTCCGGCGCAAGGGCCGAGGGATTGCGCACGTCAAACTTGACCTTAGATGCGCCGCGGTCTTCATCGCTGCCGTCGCCGTCGCCGCCGCCATGGTGTTGCCGCGCAAAGGCTTCACCAGCCCGCTTTGGCCGGGCGGCCGTAAATCTTGAAGACATGGTGTGGTGTGAAGTGTGTTGTCGCGCGCACGTGGTGAATCGAGTGTGGTGTGGCCGAGGCTGACAAGTACCGAGTTCACAAGGCTGAAGTATTCGGTTTTGGCGGCCTTGAAGCTAGCCATAGAAGTAGTGTCTGTAGTTGTACTAGACCCAATATGACTACTCAGACTACATATACTTTTGCCCCTCAGCAAGCTCCAGCTTCCAGAAGTGGGTCTGGTCAAATCGTCATTCACCGTTGCCTCCAACGTCACCATTGCTATTACAGTGCAGCTTACGTCGAGAAACATCAATCTTTCAGCAACACCATCGACTCTACCTCGAGCTTTTGAACATAAGAAACACAACTTCTTCCGTTATTTCCGACACCCTACCTGACAAACGATCGATACACGACACTTTCCTCTACGACAGCACCTTGCGTGTCAGCTACGAGCATGGTATGTTCTTCGACCTCGGCCAGCTCACCAAGGTGACAGCTTCTAACAGGACAGTACAACACAGGCTACGGCGGATACGGCGCTCCCCGCCGCGGCGGTGCGGCGATGCGCTTCGATGAGTACTACCGCTGCTACCCCATGGTCATGGCCCCCGGCGCCGAACGCCCCGAAATCAACTTTGGTTCCAAGATCCTTCTGCCCCCCTCCGCCCTTGACAAGGTGTCCCGCCTGCACGTGCAGTGGCCCCTGCTTATGGAGCTCGTCAACTCGGAAAAGGGCAAACACTCACACTGCGGCGTCCTCGAGTTCGTCGCCGAGGAGGGCCGCGCCTACATCCCGCAGTGGATGATGCAGACGCTCCAGCTCGATGTCGGCGACATGTTGCAGATAAAGACCACATCGCTCGAGCTCGCGCGCCTCGTCAAGCTGCAGCCCCAGTCGCCCGCCTTTCTGGAGATTAGCGATCCCAAGGCCGTGCTGGAGCGTGCGTTCCGCAACTTTGCCACGCTCACCAAGGGCGACATTTTCAGCTTCGAGTACAATGGCGACGTCTACGATGTCGCTGTGCTCGAGGTCAAGCCCGAGACGCCCAAGATGGGTGTCAGCATGATCGAGACAGACGTGTCGGTCGACTTTGCGGCGCCCGTTGGCTACGTCGAGCCGACACCGGCGGCCGAGCACAACAGCGGCGACAGCCGGCCCGGCCGCGCCATCAAGGGTCCCGGTGGCCAGAACCTGTCGGCTGCCGGCGGTGTTGTGCGCAGTCAGGGCACCATGGCGGCAGCCATCAACTACGACGCCATTGCGCCTGGCTCGGCGGTCCACGAGGGCACCAACTTTGGCGGCGAGGGCCACAAGATCGGCAGCAAGAAGTCGGCCGCAGCATCAGCTGCCGCAACACCGGCTAAGCCGTCGACGCCCATCCCTGTCCCCACAAACATCCCCAAGGCGAGCGCCCGTGGTGGCCCACAGCCGCTGCGCCTGCCGCCTAACAAGCTGTTCTTTGGCTACGCGATCCGGCCGGTCAAGACCAAGGAGCAGAAGGAGGAGGAGGCCGCCAATGCGAACAAGCCGCAGTACTTTGCCGGACGTGGCCAGAGCCTTAGAGATGCGACGGCACCGAAGAAGAAGAACGGCAGCGACAAGGACGAGGAGATGTCGGGCACAGACAAGAAGCAGCGCAGATAAGATAGAGAATGTGCTTTGGGTTATTTTGGGTTGTATGTGCACGCTTTTTGGTACACGCGTGTGCTTACCAGGGTCTGAGTCTTACGGCATGGCGTTTAGGTTGTTTAATGGTGCAATAATACCTGCAATTTCAAAGACTGAGAAAGTGAGACGTAAGTTCAGACTGAGAGATGAGTGGTGTATGATGTAGGATTTTTATGACAAGATGACACTCCTGTGTTCGGCCTGATATCACCAAGTTGAGGAAGCTCACAAACTACAAACTCTAGCGGTTTGATTTCACTTACTCTACAGATCACGCTTGACTGCACGTTTCCACTGGTTATTATAAAGTTGTTTTATTAAGTCGATATCCTTTCCCCAACCACCACATCCTTGTAGTGATCCCATTCTACTGTAAGAAAGACCTTTCCCGCACACACTTATCCCTAACAAATAAACCATGTTCCCCCCATCAACGCCCTCAAAGAATAGGATATTTAAACCTAGTATATCTCCTGCAGTGCACTATCGGCATATCAAAGACAGCCCGAGACATGCCACTGAGCTTAGACTACGGCAGCTTCGCCATCCTCGATTGCAGCCTCAGTCAGGGCACAGACGCCGGCCTTGTCGAGGACGGGCTTGACGTCGTCGCCCTCGGCCGGCTCTGCCTTGAGGGTCTTCGGCCCATCTTGGCGAGTCTCATTCGCCAGCGGCGAGGACGTGTGGCCGGTCTTGCCGACAGGCAGAGGCGTTCTGCCAATGGACTTGGCCTTGACGGGCGTCACAGGCGGCGAGTTGATAGCAGTAAAGCTGGTGGTACGCACGGGCGTCTCGGGTGCGGCGGGCTCCGACTCAGTCGACTCGACAGACTCAAAAGAGTCGGTCACCTCGGCCTCGTCAGACTCGGTCTTGACCGACGTCGTGGCTGACGTCTTGCGCCGCTTGGTGACCTTGGACGGCGTGGTCTTGGCCTCTTTGACCGCCTTGACCGGGGTGGACTTGGACTTGGCCGACTTGACCGATTTGGCCGACGTGGGCGTGGACACTTCGGACTCGGACTTGACAGGCGTCTCGTCGGCGTCAAGCTCATCCGAGCCGGAGGCGCGGGCCTTGCGGGGCGTCTTGACCTCGAGGCCGTGCTTGACCTTGATCTGGTAGAAGCGCTTCTTTGCGGTGGCGCCGTTCTTGAAGCCCGAGTCCTTGGCGACCTGCTCCCAGTCGACGTCTGGCTGGCCCTTGATGTTCTTGAAGATGTTGAAGAAGAGCATTGCCTCCTGGGCGTTGGGGCCGGTGGGCGTGGTGGGCTCCTCTGCCATGGCGGCAGCAGAGGACGAGGTAGGTGTGGAAGGCATTGTGATAGAGATGGAGATGGCGAGTAAGAGTATGAAAGTCTCAGATATAACTTTCGAGTTCAGGGTTGCTGGTGATCAGGGATGTTGAGTAGTAGAGTGAAGAGGATGTAAAGGAATAGAAAGGAAACATGGACGAAGATAGCAAGGTAAGAATGGCAAAGAGAAGAGGAAGAAGAAGAGAAGTGAAGTGGGAGGAAGAACGAAGAAAGGAAAAGGAAGAAAGAAAAGAGAAGGGCTGAGAAGCAGGTAATGGAAGAAGATGAAGCAATCAATATCACGGATTTCATCAAGGACCTACAGAAGCTTCTACAGCTGGAGAGCTTACAGGAGAACATCATACAGCCTCGGGGTGCTTACAAGCCATAGTGAGACGAATATGATATCATGTGAAGAGAGACTCGACGAAGTGAATTCAGAGTGAATCCAAGGTGATGGCAAAGTGAGAAATGTTGTTCACACAAAAAGAGTGGGCTGTGTGCTTTGGCCGGACGGACGCCAACATCCCAGGAACGGACTTACATGAGTATGCCCGAGTACGCACTTGATACGAGAGTGATGGGCCGATTTGTTAATTGATATAAAGCTATGGTGAGTTGAATTAGGATTTATTCGGCGATTTGACAGATGAGTAGAGTAGAAGACTCGCAGATAGCACATAGTGGAGAAGCAGACATGAGACGAGACGAGTAGAGTAGAAAATCAGACGTGAAGTGAATACAAGCAAGACATCAACTAGATTGATAAAAGAAGTCAACACTGACCAGACTCCGTAGACAACTTAAAAACAAAGACGACCATAGGATATACATACAACCTGCTGCCGGCCTCCTCTTTTTTATTATATAGCATCCATCCGCACCCGTTTTGTATCATTAGACTTAGACCTCGCCGGCATTATCGTAAAGAGAGAAGAGAACAGAAAGAAAGACAGAAACAGAAAAGTAAGAACGTAAACCCGAGCAACCGAGAACATCAAGACGAATAGAAAAGGAGAGAGAAGGAGAAGAAGAGAAAGAAAGAAAGAAGAAAGGAACAATGTGATAGGCTGACAATCTGGCAAGCCGGTCGTAACGCTGGAAAGGGGAAGAGAAGGAAACAAAAGACAGATAGAAAATAATAGTACAATTACACATGCCGCTGGCTGATCATCGCATCCCGCCCGCTGCTGTGCTTGGCAAACGCCGCCATGTAGGCCTGGCCCTGAGGTTGGGGCTGACCCTGCGGTTGAGCCTGCGGCTCCTCCACCATGGCAAACAGGCTCGTGCTCCCATCGACCAGCGACATCATCGGCTCCATGTCGGCCGACACGGACACGGGCGCCGCCGAAAAGTCAACGCCGCCAATGTACGGCGACATGTCCAGGCCCGCGTCCAGCGAGTCCTCCAGCAGCGGCGACGCAAACGGGGTTGTCCACTGAGTGTGGGGGGTCGTCGAGTCGTTCACATTTGCAGCCTGTTGAAAGCCAAGGTACTCGTCAAAGTGGGCGGGCATCTGCTTCTGCAGGAGGTCGTCGCTGGACGGCGTGAGCAGGCGCGTGCGGGCCAGCATGTTTTGTTGAGGCAGATGATGAGCCTGGTTCATATCGACGCCGTGCGAGCCGGCCGAGTGGTGGCGCACCATGAGGGCGCTGCCTGGGTAGGCGAGGTGCTGCTGTTGGTGTTGATGGAGCAGCGGCATGGAGTGGATGCGGGCAGTGAGACCGAGACCGACGTTCATGTCGGGCACGTAACCGTGGATCTGGCGGTGCTGTGCTTGAGCATGAGCATGAGAATGTCCCTGGTACGGCACCTGGGGAATCTGGTCCAGCGCCATGTCCATACTCATGTTGGGCGAGTGCATGTTGGCCTTTCTCTTCTTGGGCACGACCAGCCGGTCGCTGTTGTTAGATGGAACAGCAGCCGGGTACGTCGGCACCTGGAACAGCTGCTGCGGGATCAGCGGCGACTCCATGCAGCCAAAATCGACGCCTGTCTCGGCCTCCATGGGCGGCGACGGCAGCGACGAAAACGAGACCGACGCGAGGGCGTCCATGATGTCGGGGTCTTCCTTGGGGATTTTCATATTCTTTTCCGAGTCCTTGGCCTGGGATATCTTGGTCATCTTGGCCTTGTCCATTCTCTTGTCCATTCTGTTGTCCAATGTCCGGTCCATTCCATATTCTTCGTCCACTTCGGTGTCGCCGTCGGCATCCTCGTCCTCCTTGTCGGTGCGCTCGACATGGCGCGGCCCGGCGCTCTTGCGCTTGACCACCTTGCTCGGCTTGTTTGATCCAGCCGAACCCTTGGGCCGCTTCCCTGATGTGCTGTTATCGACCGTATTACGGAAGCGTGAGTAGCGCATGCGGGCGGCATGGCCGTTGGTGATGCCCTCCAGCAGGGCGGGGTCTGAAGCCACCTTGTCCCAGTCGATCTGTCTGTTAGCAATAGACCCTATAGAGACTTTATAGAGAAAATATGACTCACATCCTTGAGGGACTTTTGCTTGAGCATGGCGTAGAGCAGGCGGCACATTGCCTTGTCGGGGTTGACAATGGGCTTGGTGTTCGATGCCGACGAGGAGGCCGACGTGATCGAGGCCGAGCTCGCTGGCGTAGACATTCTCTTGGATGCAGTACTGTTTGCATTTGCGGACGCTCTGTTTGATGCCATTGTGTTGGTTATTGTGTCGAGACGGCGGTGATATGCGGCGGGATCGAGATGCAGATGTGGACGAGTAGAGATGGACTGACGAAAGAATAAAACGGCAAAGAGAAGAAAGTTTTAACAGAGAAAATAAGGAAAAGAAAGAAGGAAAGAAGACGTTTTATATAGTCGAGGTTTCGCTGCGCAGGTGACGTTTTGTTTTGGTTTGATGCTCGAGAGACAAAAGAAAGGCGTAGATGCAAGGCCCAAAGGCGGCTGTTGTAAGGTTGTGCTGATGCACAGGGAGGTTGGCTAGGAAATGTGCATGAGATGTACGCAGTGTACGGGTATCTAGACGGCAAAGAAAGAAGTGCAGATGACTGTAGCCGTGAGGTGGTCTAGGCCAATAATGCAAGGCAGAGGTGAACGTAAAGGTGAAGTGAAGGCAGAGAGGAGGAAAATATAAGAAGAGAAAAGGAGGAAAAGGCAGAGCCGGGGATGATGCGGCTCTTGAGATGCGAACTCTATGCAAATCAAATACAAGGCGGCGAGGTGATGACTGTAGTTCTATGACTGGCCGGAGCTACTGCGGCGTCCGGTGATATATGAATGTATCCGAGCGTGAATCTTGTATGAGGCTGTATATTGGTTGAAAGGAGTCCCGTGACTGGGATGGGATGGGGGATATGATGGGGGATGGGGGTTGTCGTGTTCTATGATCATGAATGAGGCTGACTGGTGGTAGAGTAGGCAGTAGTGTGATGTAAGGTATTCAGGCAGAGACGAGAGGCAGAGAACAAGAGGCAGAGAACGAGAGGCAGCAAGAGACGAGAGGCAGAGAAAAGAGGTGATTGGGGAGGGGAGGGTATTTAAACTACCGACGAGGCGTGAACGAAGACTACGGTACGTTTACGTAGGTTTTCACAGACTGGCTGGGGCCGCTAGCAGCTTACAAGTGCAGGGGTCTGTCTGGCTGTGGTTTGGTAGAAGTCTGTGTGGACCTTTGACTTGATTCCTGGACTTTTGATATCTGGATACTGGATTCCTGAGTTCCTGTCCGGTTGGATCCTTGACAATACTGTTGACAATACTGATACTGTTGACTGTTGGTTTGACTAGAGTTAATGGAATGTTACGGTGACGAGCAGATAGATGGAGATGATAGAATCAAAGAAGTACAAAGTAGATCGCTGGATGGGGGGTGCTGGGATGCGGTTGTGGTGGACTCGATGGAGCGAGACAAGCAAGGGAGGGATAAAGAGGCGAGGCAGAGTGCAGATATGGAGAGGTGATAATGGAGAGATATCATGAGATAAATGCAAAAATCAAAGAAGACAAAAGAAAAGAAAGACAAAAGAGGATATCAAAAAGGGATGGCCACGAGGCTTATATAGCTTGCGTACTGCGTTGACTACCAGGGTATTTGATCTATATATTGTGTATACGGTTCGCTAGTTACGTGTGATGCACTGAGGATGATTGGATACGGTGATACGATGAGGGCGTGAATTCAGGGCTGTCTATGATGAAGCGGGATGCATCTCATGCGCGGGATAAGATGTGACTGGTTGCCTAGCCGATGCTATTCAAAATGCACAGCATGGAACACAGAGACAGATGGACAAATACGATGTAGACAGATAGACAGATGGACAAGGAGGGGGAGAAGAAGAAAAGTTAACGAAAAAGAGACACAGGAGACCCGCTGATGTGGGATGTCGGAGTTGATGGGTGTGAGGGGCGCGTAAAGTGGTTTTACAGGGGTGGGGAGGTAGTAGAGAAATAGAAGACGGAGCAGAAAAGAAGAGAGAAGAGGGGATGAGGATAGATATCCTCGAGGAATGCAACGTCGGAAGCTGTAGAGATGGCTGAGACAGTGACTCAGAGAGTAGATGTGCAGAAGAGAGGACAGATGAAGACAAGAAGAGAAGGTTTGCAGGTGCAACAGTAGAATAGAGACAGGGTGGAATAGTTGATGGCAAGATTCAAAGTGAGAGGGAATACTGAACAGAGATATTGAATTCAAAGAGGTAAACGGGGGCTGAAGATAGGAGAGGGAGCCGACGAGGCAGACGACGTGATTGAAGAAGAAAAGAAGCAATTGCAATAGTGTGACAAGTAGTAAATAGAAAATATAGTACTGCCGAAAGGGATGATGCAGGGGTTGTCTCGCATTGAGCGATTTTGCATCGGCCCTACAGAATACACTGTACAAGTAGAAAAGTCTCGATAGTTTGCTCAATTACAGCGCGACGTACGCGTAAAGAGAATCCGAGCGGGGCCCGTGCCGCGATATTGTCGCCAGGTCATATGACCAAGTGGAGCCTAATTCCTCTCTCAGAGCTTTCTCACAAGGAGAGAGAGAAGAAGACCCATAATTCCCAGGCAGCAGCCGGCGGATCCACTTATTCTGTCTCGGCGCACACAACCTTCATATTCAACACTTGTGCTGTCGTAGTTTGTACATGTTGCGAAACAAGTAATAAATAGGGGATGTCCTGGTATCCGAGATGCTTCATCGATTTTGATCCTGGATGCTTTCTTTTGCAGCGTCACTTTTGAAAGTTCAAAATCAAAGATGGCACAGAGAAAGCAATTCAGCTGCACGTGACACTCCGCATGTGAGTGGGTCTAGTGGACCACAGCTGTCGCGAGCTGTCGGTGAGTGTTGTTGACTTGAGATGAGAATGAGAGTGTGAGTGAGCTGCGATAGCTAGGTATCGAGAGATATCGACCACCAAAATGCCCCAACTCCACATAAAGCACTGGAGCGACCGTGCCGACAGGGACCTCTTCTTCAGCATCCTGTCTGTCAAGAACATTGGCACCATCAGCGGCAGCGAATGGAACGTCATCGGCAGCGATATGCGCACGCTCGGCTACGGCTTCACCAATGAGGGCTGTCGGCAGCACTTCCAGGGGCTGCGGCGGTCAATCGTCGAGAAGAAGGGAGGGGGCAAGTTGAAGCCGTCTGTGAGGCCACCACTCCCAGTCCAGGCAGTTCAGCAGCCAGCCCAGCAACCAGAGGAAGAGACAGAGGAGACGGCTAGTGCAAGTCTCACACCCTCCAGTCTCAAAACCCCAGACACGGGCATTGACCCGACACGCAACCCAATCACACGCCGGCCCGGGCCAGGTCGTGGCCGGCCGCGAAAGAAAAAGGGCGAGGCCAGCAGCGAGGCAGCCAGCACAGAAAACACTGAAGAGCCAAGCCCTGAGTTGCTGGCTGCTGCCAATGGGCTGAGACCGCTGCTGCCGGCGAGCAGTAGTAGCGGCAGCAGTGGTAATGCCGAGACTGTTGGAGTGCAGTCTGCACCGGTATCTCCAGGGCTGAAACGCCGTCGAGAGCCGCATGTGCAGTCGTTACAAGTACAACCACCTCCACAAACAGTCGCCCCGTATCCAACTCAGGCGCCTTTGTCCGTACTTCCTCTGCCTGTTGCCTCTGCTGCCTGGCCCTTTGACAACACACACGTGCACCATCATGCACAAGAGCCTGGAGACGATAATGGCCAGCCGAGCAAGAGGCAGAGACTTGATGATGCTACAATAGCGACGCCTGCAGCTTCCATGCAAATTGCCCAAACTGCCAATGAGCAGGACGATTCCATGTTTGTCCCTCTCGTGGACAACGATGCAGCCTTTTCTGAAGAGTAAGTCTTTCCAGCTGTCTGATCTCTGATATTTGTGAGCTTGACTGACTGTTCAGCTTCCCATTCGAGGTCTAGCGAATCTAGCGTTTCTTATGTTCTGCGTTGGATTTACTTGGATTTTATTGATTTCTTCCGCACTTACGACTTATGACCACGAGACAACGACACGACAACGATACGACAACGACAACGACGAACGACAAGCAACAATACATTTTTTACGAGATAGTCTGCGGGAGTTCAAGAGTTTATTTCATTTCTAGCTATTTATTCCGGATTCATTGCCCAATCTAAACAATTTGATTCTATTTTCTATTCATTTTCAGTTTTTAAACAAATCAAAACATCTAGATCTTCAACACAGACAAACTTTTCCATCTCAATAAATAAACAAACTCACCTCTTAATCCTTCGTATATTTACTCACTTCACACGAAGTCATTCATCCCTGCTGTCGGCGTAGTCGGCCCTACTCACTGGACAACCTCGGTCTAGCCATGATGACAGCTCAAGCTGTTCTCACCTCAAGCTCACCTTGACTTCAAATTCACTCCTGCGTCATCTCCATACTAACTCTCACAAGCTATTCTATCTATTCTCAAGACAGCTCTAATACAGCAATTTTACGAATTCCTCGTAGTACTTAACCATTTGATGCTTCAAAATTGCATCCCCTCCTGATTCGTTGTAAACTCATCTTCAACATCACTCCAAACACCCAGTCTAACATCACCACCCCAACCTCACTCATAAACATTATGTCGGAAGAACACTCGGAAGAAAAGGGCTCCAGATGGGACAACGACGCCCACATCAGACTGTGCACTGCTCTGGACCAGGCATTGGCTGCCGCCGGAAGCACGCCGGCCAAGCACCAGGAGCTCATCATGCAGTGCATGGATGGAGGCAACCACAGCTACACCTGGCAAGCTGTTCGGTAGGTCTTTTCTTTACTTTTGTTCTGACTTTACTCGTCTGTCTTGTTCATCTGTCTTCTTCCTCTCTATCTACTACCTTCTACCATCTTCCTCTCCATCACTTCTGTCATCATCCTCCAACACAAACACTCCAACACAAACACCCCAACACAAACTTCTTCAACCCAGATATCACATCAACACAATGGTCAAGTGGGACGACAAGGCTACGGCCGACCTCTTTCTGTCCATGATGGCCGTCGTCTGCCCGTCCCTCAATGAGGGGCAAAAGACTGCTATCACTGCAGAGATGCAGCAGCGCGGCTACGATGTCGTCTGGAATGGTATCCGGTAGGCGGTTGTGTTTAGTGTTGCTTTGCTATCAGCCTGTTATGACTTGTCCATTCACTTGTCTGCGTTACTCCTATTCACCTCATGTTTGTTTATATCATATCTCCACCCCTCATCCTTTTTGTCATCTGTCATCTGTCAACTGTCAACCCTTGCAACCATCCACCATCCTTTGTCTTCCACCATCTGCCTTTGCTTCAACTTCACCCATCACCATCGACGCCCATCATGTCCAGCAAGTGGGATCCAGCGCTTAAGGATGACCTCATCCAGGCCATGTACCTCTACTCGCCGCCATCCGCGGCCGACCAGAAAAAGAACATTGCCGAGTATCTCAAGTCGCGCGGCCACACCACCACCTGGGATGCCATCCGGTGTGTCTTTCATGCTGCTGATTTTTGCCATTTATTTTCTGTGCTGTTGTGAATTTTACCTGTACCTGCGCCCTGCCAAACTCACATACTCTTCACTTGATCTCCCTTGCCTCCCATCACCTTCACCTCACTTTAATATCAACTTCCACCACCCCCGCATCCACACGTATCCTTCTTCCTCCTTCTTTCTTCCTCGTCTCACCTCTCATCCATCTACCATCTACACCCCAACACCAACTCACCTTCACCTACACACACACACACACACACACACACACACACACACACACATCTACAATGCCTGCAAACTGGGGTGATGCCGTTCTCTACGGCAATCTTATTGCCGAGCTTACCACGGTGCTGCGGCCGACAAAAGATCAGCTCGAGCAGATCGTCGCCACCATGAACCAGCGCGGCCACGAGATGACCTACCACGGGTTGAAGTCTGTCCTCTTTTAATTTTGTGGCCACTTGTTTGCTTTTCAAGCTTATCCTCTTAGTACTTTCGCTCATCTCTTTTTCGTTTGCTCAACTCCAGCCTGCTTCTACTTATTTCACCTGCCCTTCACCTTGTCACATCCATCCCCATCCATCATCTCCCATCCACCCGCACACCAGTCTATACTTTCCTTCTCTTTCTTCTTGTCTACCTTACATATTCCAACGACGTTGAACATTTTTTCATACCTTTACACATTCACACACAATGCCTCAAAACTGGGAGGGAGAAGCCCACCGCGATCTGCTCATCGCCATGTACGATGTCTGCAACCCCAGTGGGCCAGACATCCGCAAGATCCTCGCCCGCACAACAGCCATGGGATACACCTACTCTGAGCGAGCCATGACGTGTGTCTTGTCTTTAGATTTCCTATCTTTGTTTTTCTTGCTCAGCTTTCTACTCATGTCTATCACTTCAACTTTGTACCAATTCCCTGCTGACAGTCTAGCCAACATCTCCAGAAGCTGCGCCGAACGGCTGGTGAGACCCCGTCCAGCTCTTCTCCGGGCACCCCCAAGGCCCCCAAGACGCCGAAGACCCAGAAGACGCCCAAGACACCGTCTGCCAAGGGCAGCGGCGGCCGCAAGAGATCGGCCAAGAAGGCCTGCGAGGAGTCTGGTGATGTGAAGCCCGACTTCAGCGCTGACGCCGGTGATGCCGACCCTGCCGCCAACGGCGATGACAATGAGCCTGCTGCCAAGCGGGCCAAGATCGAGCCCAAGATTGAAGAGGAGTAAGTCACACCTCTTTAGACACCTGCCGGCAGATATCTAACAAAATAGGAACTTCCAGGAGTGGATGGCGAAGATGAATGACGAGTAAACTTTCCATTGCAGTGACCGTCTAATAAGACCAGTGTTCGTCTTACTGTTTCTTTCTGGTCCAATTTGATGCACGGGAAACGGGATTAATGGGGTTTGAAGGTGATATATGGAAGGGATATAGGGAGGATGAAACTCGATGGGAATGATGTGACTAATTGGACGAGAATAACGACGGCGTTACTTTGTTTTTACACTCTGCGATGATTTAGCAGCCAGGCTCTCGGTAATAAGTGGTGGGAGGTGAGATGCCTAGGAAATCCAATATAAATTAAAACAATCCAAACTTCAAGAATACAAAGTTGCATCGTAAGAGGTGTCATAAATTGTTGTCATTACCCATGTAGAATCAGTATCTACTCAGCTTCATTAAGAACTATGTCCACAGCTTTGCATCCCCAATGCCGTCCACAATCGTCCGCCAGACGTGCAGGTAGTTGTGCCCCCCATCCCAGTGCGGCGCAAACAGCGCCAGCACCTCCGTGCACCGCACAATGTCGTGCATATAGGTTGATGCTGGCACTGAGGAAACCGTCCACCGCTTGGCAATTGCCGTCGCCAGCGCACACCCCGCTACAAACGCCCGCGTGCTCGCCACCACGGGCGGAATGAATCCGTCCCCAGACAGCGCGTCCCGATACACACTCACCGCCTGCGCCGCCGCGGCATCCAGCACGTGCCGCCGCAGTGACAGCATGCCGCGGCTGTTGGCGTCGTCGACTTCCTGGAAGCAATTCACGCACTGGCGATGGTGTGCGACAGCGGGTAAGAAAAGAAGCCAGGCGTCGTTGACGAGCGGCTGGTCTAGGGAGTGAGGCGCCGCAGACGCCCCGGAAAGCGGCAGCGGAATCTGGTCCATACAAACGGCTACGTCACCGGCAAACGGGCACCCTTGGTTTTGTTCCAGGGTGTCGTGGAGTGTTATATACGCTTGCAGCGAGTATGTACTAGATGAGGCATCGCTCGTACTTGTTGCGGGTGACGTTGGGGCAGCCTCAGCCACGGGCAAGTCGATGCGACTCAGATCAGGGCGGTTGTAGATCACCTGCAGAGACTGGTTGATGCGGTGCAGCGACTGCAAAAGACGGCGTCCTTCAGGGCCGCACATTGTGTTGTCTTCTCTGCCTCCTGGACTCTGTTCCGAAACAACACCATTCGAGTTTGAAGTCGACGACCGGTGCCAGCCGAGCTGCACACACGTCCGCACCGCCACGTCCAGCAGTTCCCACACAAGACCGCGACTCGGGTCCGCCAGCTCGTAGATCAAAAGCAGAACCGTCGCTGTCAGCGAATCTCCGTCGGCGGCCGAGATGATCGGCGTCACCAGGTCGTTGGCCCAATCGCGGCACACATGGGCATACACGCGCCAGCTGGGTGTGCGGTAGCTCTGCCGGGCCGCGGCAATCGCGCACGCCATGAGGATGCAGAACTGGTCCATGCGCTGGAGCTTCTTAAGCCCGAGGCCGTCGTGGCCAAGGATGTGGAGAGGCAGAATATCATATTGTGGCTTAATGCAGCGGCTATAGCGGGCGAGTAGGATGCGGACCGCGCTGGGCGTCAACAGGGCGCGGTCGACAAGGGCAAGATCTGACGGTGCCGGCACGCTTTCTTGTGTAACATCTATGGCAGCTTCGATACGTGGTATGTCTGGTGCTTTCTGGCCTTCTTGGCCTATTGAATCTCGCTGCTTCTTAACCTGAGCGAGCACTTCAAAGACCGTCTTTGTGGCTCGTGACGGGAAGCAGAGATCGAGGTAGGCATCTTCACGGGGGCCCGGCATGTGAACGAAGCGTGGACTGGGACCAGCATTAGGATTCGGAATGACGATAGTATTGTCATCTTGCTTGTCTTGTCGTGGTAAAAGAGCGATCTGCGAGTTCAATTCGTGGATGCGGTCATACAAAGCTTTGACGTAGCTATATGCGTGTTAGTTGATTGAAAGGTGTATTTTGAGGCGGATGACCCGATTGTACCTGCGCGGAATGTCTTCGTCCAAAGCTGCATCGTGAAATGTACACTCAACGTCGTTTCTTGCACAGTTTCCACACGCCGGCAGAAGCGAATCGCACTGCCAAGGTCAGTATTGGAGATGGATGAAGGTGACGATAAAGATGAGAATGTTCGGGAAGTACCTTGATCCGCCGGCTTCGGCACCGAGTGCACGTCTGTAGCATCATGATTGGCACGCAGAAACTCGAAACCCAATTACACAATAATACCCAAAAAGCAACGATAAGCCAGAAGATGCAGTTGTGATGCTCGGTGCTGTCGATGCCGCTCGGGTGGGTCTACTCCGTTTATATCGGACATCTGCGTGTAATTACCAGATAAGCAGCTTATCACCGGTTACGTGGTGCAACTGGGAAATGATCAACATGAGATAACGCTGGATAATAGCTGGGCTGAGCATTGACGGCAAGTGGATGGCAAGACTGTCGCGGCAATCCGACGGGATCAAGCAGACACAATATTTTTTCAAGACACACAAAAGTTGAAATCTATCGGATGCCTGCAGACAGATCAGAGAAACAGCTCCGCATGCCGCTTGGCGGCATGCCCCGGTCGCTGCGCCGGTCCACCAAGGTCTGCCTGCGCTGCCGGAAGCGAAAGACAAAGGTATGCTCGGTGTTTAGATCGTAGATGTCTTTGAAGTACAAACCGCGTCATACTAATGTAACATAGTGCGACTTCAAATTTCCGGCATGTACGACGTGTGAGCAGACCGGCACAGATTGTGTCGGGTTCGATCCAGCAACTGGCGAAGCTGTCCCCCGGAGTCTCGTCAAGTCTCTGGAAGCACGCGTTGCCGAGCTCGAGGCACAGACCCTGGCGTTCAGGGCAGCACCTCAAAATGTGCCAAACAACATGGCGTCTATCATTGGCCGGGCCACGATCGCCGTCGGCATTCCCTCGTCCCTGTCGTATCTACAGTCGAAGATCTCATCCCGACTCATCTTTCAGCCGTCATGTCCACCACTAGCTATCGTACGGGACAGGCCAGCAGGACACACGCACATGCATTTAGAAGTTGCTGAAAGTAAATCACATCTTGGACCACCAACCGCTGGCAGCCAAGCCCGAACTCCTGGGGGCAACGACATTGCCACTCCCAATGCTAGGCAAGCTGGCCCAGGACGGCCTAGACAGAGCGCAAGCGCGCGCCGGAAGTTCAGCATGGCCACGCCAGTCATTGACCTGGACAATGTCCCCTTCTCGGCCATTGAACGCATCGTCGAGAACTACGCCAACACACACCTCCCTCAGTACCCATGCATCACACGCGCAGCACTCGACGACATTGTGGCGCGGACGCGAGCGGGCCGCATAAAGTTCGAGGAAGCAAACGCAGCCGAACCACCTGCAGACATTGCCTATGACCTGAAACCCTTGGACCACCACGAGTCCTTTGTGCTATTCATTGCGCTGGCCATCTCCACCATGACGCTCACATGGAAGGACGACAATCAGGCACGGCGCGCCTCGGAGTCGTTCTACAACTCGGCCCTGACACACCTCCAGCAAGTCATCGACGGAAACGAGATGCGCGCTCTGCAGGCCTCTCTGTTGCTTGCACACTATGCACACATGTGCCCCGAGCGCGTCGACAACTGGACGTGCATTGCAAATGCCGTGCGCATTGTCCTGAACCTAGGACTGTACAAAAAGAGCGGCGGGAATGGGAATGGGAACGGCAGCCAAACCATGTCGCTGTCACCAGAGCGCATGCGCCAGAGAACAGAGCTGTTCTGGGTGACATATGGTATGGAGCGGTCTCTCTGCACAATCCTGCGTCTTCCACTGTCGTTCCCTGAGGACATTATCACTGCCGAGGTGCCGAGCGGGCACGACATGGGAAACACGAGTGAAGATGCCGGGCAAAGCGACGACGAGAGGCTGCGACGTTCAGCAGCAGACCATATTAGACAGTATCGACGGCTCGAGACAGAGGTGCACCGCATGCTGCACCTGGAAGAAGACCTCGACCGGTTCGTCGCAGCCGATGGCCGTGTCGGGTTTGTGTCGATTGATTCCTGGATTGTCGACATCACTGGTCGCCTGCGGTCATGGTACGGCGCAGCACAGCGCTTCTCACAGTACAACATGCTTGAGTTCCAGCACATTCAGTTCCATCACCTCCGGGCACGCATCCATCGTCCGACACCACGACTGAAGCAGCGTACGCCCGCAGACCGGCGCATCGTCCTCGATGCCGCACGCGTCTTAATTGAAGACTACTTGGGCCAGGAGCGGCGATGCCGGCTGTTCTACCCGTGGCACGGTGTGCACATTTTGTTCGAGGCAGCGCTGCTCGCGTTGGATGCCTGCTGGGCGCTGGCCACTCAGCCGATGCCGCTCCAAAATAACGGCCGTCGCAGTCATCATATCGGCCAGCAAAATCAGCAGATTGAGAGCCTCGTGCGACCGATGCTCGAGACATGTATTCCGCAGTGTCTTGACGTCATCATCAATATCGGTACGCGATGGAACGAGGCCACAGCGTGCGCTGATCGCCTTGCACCACTGGTGACCCGCGTGCGAACGTCTATCAACAGTGGCGTGCGCAACGACCCTTATACGGACATGATGGCTGCATCAATTACGGAGGAAATCCAGGGTTTGCTGTTTTCGGAGAGGCCTCTGGTCTGGAACCACGTTTCCCTACCAGGAGCAAACGCGAGTGGTCCTGAAAGTAGTAGTGGTGGCGACCTTTTAGGCGAGGGCAGTGTCAGAGACAGCGAAGAGGGCGTTTCTATTTTTAACGACTTGGGATTCCTGCAGTGGGAGATGGACTGGAGCATGCTTCCCGCTGCCGAGGTCGGACAGGTCACCGGACTGGCCCCCATGCCCAACACAGCCGGCATGCAGCTGGATGCAGAGGAAGAGTCGATTGCGGCACTTATGAGCTTGTCGGGAGGTTGATACTTCACGATGCAACGATTAAGAGACAATATACGAATGAAATGAAATAAAATGACATCTTAATTCTGAAAGTTTACCAAGCGCTTACATGGAGTATACAAATCGTGTCTGCTGCTTGTCGGTCAGATCCAGAAACTCTTCGTTCTCAATGGGCACACTGGCATCCTCGCTCGATGCCAATGCCTTGGCCTGGCGTCTGTTCAGGTAGGTCATGTACATGTAGTAGAGACCCGGAGCGACAGCAGCGATACTGAACATAACAATCATGGTCTTGAAGCCGGTCGCATAGCGCGGTGACTCCTTGGCAAGGAAGAACTGCGGCCCAATGATGAAAGCGGTCGAGTAGCCCACAAAGAGAATAGCATTGGCTGTCGCGCGCTTCGTGTGGCCGGCCATATTGCTGGTGGTCAGCGCAAACAGCATCGGTAGCGAGCCGTTGGTGAAGTTGGTGCAGTAGAACGCGATCAGGCGACCGACCTTGTTAGATGACGGCAGTGTGTAGACGAGCACGGCGCCGATAATGGACGGCACGTTGCACACAAACTGCATCAGACAGCGCGTGTTTGGCACGTTCATGGTGACAAAACCCGTCGCCAGCAGGCCGATAATCTCTGTGATTCCGAGGGGAATGTTGAGAAGCGATGTCTCAAAGCTTCCGTAGCCGAAGCCCTTGATGACGAGGCTGCCAAAGTTGGCGACCGCGGTGGCTGGCACAACACACGCGATGCTATAGAAGAAACCGTACCACACCTTGACGTCCGTCACCGCTTCGTAGAACTGGTCCCGCTTAAACACATGGTTGGCCTGCACACCAGTGCGATTCAAGCGCAGACGGTCGATTGCAATCAACTTCTCGCGATCGTCGAGAAACGAGGCCGTCAGCGGCGTGTCTGGCATCAGCAGCCACAGCACAGCAGCCCAGGCGAAGCCGATAATGCCAAAGATAATAAAGAACCAGCGCCATACAGGCATCGTGCCGACATGGATGTGTCCGACGCCATAGGCGATAAACGCCTGTAGGATGATAGCGATACCGTTGCCGCAGTACCACAGTGTGATGCGCAGGGGAATCTCGTCGCGTTTGTACCACGTGCCCATGATCAGCACGTACGCCGGCGAGATGCCAGCCTCGCACGCTCCGAGAATAAAGCGCAGCACCATAAGTCCGGCAAAGTTAGTGGCACCCGCCGTGCAGGAGAGCACGACGGCCCACAGCAGTGATGTGACGGCGACAAAACGGCCAAGAGGAACGCGTACAAGCAACCGGGCGGCCAGTGGCTGGAAAGCGAGGTAGCCAAAGTAGAAAATGGACGAGCACCACGAGTAGTCCTGGCCGACCAGGCCGAGGTCCGTCTGCAGGTCATAAATGGCCGACTGGGCCATGACGCTCTTGTCCATGTACTGAATGGTGTAGGACACGATCATGAGCGGCATCAGGACCCAGTCGATCTTCTTGAGCACAGCGCGCTCTTCTTCAGGTGTGTACGTGACCGGGCCATGATTCTCGATGAAGCCCAGAGCTGCATCTGCTTGGTCATAGCGAGCAGACTTGCTGCCGTCGGCTTGTAGATGTTGCGACTCGTCCATGTCTGTATAGAGGATTTATGTCAAGATGTCCGATAAAAGACGTGTCAAACTCCATCACGAGAACAAATTATAAACAATAACTCCAGAACATCGGATAGCCGTCTCCATGATTCTGCACGATGTCGAGATATCGCGACAATAGCTGCAGTCAAGCCAACACATGCACCTTGTTCCTATCTCCATCTGGTACACTGCATAAGCACACCCTCTTGGTAGTTACCTTATCTCTTTTTCTTTTATTTTTATCAACTATGATTCGCTGTGTAATTTATTCTTCTTTTCCAACACACTGCGACTGTGATATCTCCATCCCGGACCCTCAGATTGGCCAGTCCCGTACGCTAGGCGATGGACGATACTCTACTTTCTCTACACGCCATTCACCGGCGCCGATCCGGAGCTACGTCCCACTACCGGGAATAATGCACAGCTCTGGTGGTCCTTGTAAGTGTAAGCGATAGTGTTTTTTTTTAAAAAAAAAAAATTTAAAAAAAAAAAACAGGTGAGAAAATTGACCCGACAGATCAATGAAACCAAGAACATCAGCGAGATCAAGCAACTTCTTAGAGCCGCCTCCGTGACATCATCATCTTTTCTACACCTAAAACATCACCACCACATACCACACCACCATGCCTCAGTATACCGTCCACACGTCGTGGTTATTCGACCCGAAGCTCAAGAAACCGAGAGCAAATGTGTCTGTGACGGTCGACACAGTCAGCGGCTTGATTGACCGTGTTTACGAGCGCGACAGCAGCGAAGTTGACCTGCAGCCCGGAGACATTGACCTGCGTGGAAAATATGTTCTGCCTGGACTCGTGGATGCCCACACACATGTCTTTCTCCATTCTTACGAGTATGTCACAATTTTGCAGTATTCTGTTCACGATATGAGTATTACATCAGAAAAAAAGAAGAAAAAACTAACATCCTAGTGAGGCCGGCGCATTGAAACAGAAACGGGATGAGAGCATGACGGAGCGTATCGTGCGGGCCGTCAACCACTGCCGTACAGCCCTTCTCGCAGGCTACACAACATACCGTGATCTAGGTTCCGAGGGCATGCAAGAGTGCGACGCAAGCCTGCGTGACGCTATCGCACGAGGACTGACCCCCGGACCACGCCTATTTGTCGCCACTCGCGTCCTCGCGAGCACGGGTGCCTTCGAGTGCCGTACCGAAAATGCCGGCGGCGGTCACTGTCTCCCCGCAAGCGCAGACGCCGTTGACGGGCCAGAAGAGTGTCGTCAGGCTGTGCGTCGGCGCATTGCCGCAGGCGCCGATATCATCAAGTTCTTTGCCGACTACCGCCGCCGCATCATGCGCTCACCACCTGAGGTGCAGCACCCCTACAAGGCGAGCGTTCTGCACCCGCCGGCCGAGCCCAATCCCGACTACCTTGTATTTGACGACGAAGAGATGCGTATGATTGTTGCCGAGGCTAAACTTGCCCGCTGCCCGGTGGCGGCACACTGCTGCACTCTGGAGGGCGCAATGGCCGCCGTCGAGGCCGGTGCACATACTATCGAGCACGTCTACTTTGTTTCGGACGAGCTTTTCAAGAAAATGGCTGAAAAGCGCGTGGTTTTTGTGCCCACGCTGGCTGTGGCCGAGAAGCTTCACTCGGCACGGTTCCGCAATGCCATCCTGCCGCAGACAAAGCGGGCATATGATCTGGGCGTTCGGCTGGCATGTGGCGGAGACACGGGCACATATAGGCACGGCGACAATGTGCGCGAGCTGGAGCTGATGATGGAGGCGGGTATCCCGCCTGAAGATGTGCTCGAGGCCTGTACTGTTGGCGGTTGGGAGTCCTGTGGCGGTGATATGTGTGGACGGCGGTTTGGCTGGTTTGAGCAAGGGCTGCAGGCCGACATTATCGCTATTAACGAAGATCCCACAAATGTGGCAGGGGCTCTGCGTGATGTGAGCTTCGTGATGAAGGATGCGACTGTGTGGAAGCAGGATGGGAAGCCAAAGGGGATGGTATAGTCAATAGAACCCATGTCCAGAGTCAGAATAAACCCTTTTTGAGGCATCGCTGTCTGTTGTGAATGTCTAGTTCCACTGTAGGAGTTCTAAATCCACCAGAACTGTCTTCATCCACGCTCTTCCAAGTGTTGTCAAAGCTTATTAGCGCCGGTGTGCTTAGCCAGAAAGCTGTATAATTAGTTTATTCTCGTGTGTTTAACTGCCCACGGACTTGTATCGACTAGCTGGTGCTTGACAATGCTTTGATCAATGCTATGTTTATTCTTGACTTTTTGTTTCTATTCTGCTTTCCTCTATTGATTTTTATTGTCTTCTTATCGCTTTTTTTTTTCAACGTTTATCTTATTTTTGTTTCTTTTTTCTTCGTCCCCCCCGTCACTACTCCCTTTTAAATGTCTCCATCGAATCGCCTGTCATCATGCCCTCCGTGTTCTCTTGAGACGTCACAAAGCATATTTCTAGTGCATCCTTATCCCGCGGTGTCAGACGCACCTTAAACGGAGACGGGATAGCGTTCGTTGCAGTAGGATCCTCCTTGTACTGCACGTAATCCGTGTTGGCAGGCTGCGTTGCGCTCGGTGTGATTTTGAACGCCACGATCAGACGGAAGAACATGGCATAGAGTACACGGTTGGAAAAGTTAACAGCCGTGCATGCGCGGGCACCGGCGCCATAGCTGAAGTGGTATGGCGGCGGTACAGGCCTCTCCTTGTTTCCAGGCAGCCAGCGCTCTGGTCTGAACTGGTCTGCGTCCTCGCCGTACGTAGCTTTGTCTGCAAAATGTTAGTTTCGTTCTTTTAATATGTGTTGGCACTGATTGCCAAAGTAACTCACCTCTGTTGATAGCCTGGGCGTTCATGTAAACAAGGACACCCTTGGGGATGGTGGCGCTGCCGTACTCAAACGACTTGTACGTCTGGCGGGCCGGGAGCAGCTTCAGTGGAGGGTAGAAACGGAGCGCTTCCTTGACGAGACCGGCTACATAGGCCGATTTTTCTTCGCTGACACACTTGGCAAATGCCTCTTCTGGTGTCGAGTAGTGGCTCATAATATCGTCAAAAGCCTGCTGCTGGATGTGCTGGCCATCTGGTGTCGACAGCATACCGACGGCAATAATTGCGGTAGAGTACACAGTCTCGAATCCTCCCGACATAAGTCCACCAAGAATGGTTTTAACATCCACTATTCAGTCAGCGATACATTCAAATTTTAGATTCAGATACAACTCACTCTCTGTGATGCCCTGCTGGCTATCAGTCAGTATCAACTCGGCCACAGTCAGACGTGCACCAGTATTGGTCGGAGCTTTTTCGCCTGTCGCAGTGGTGACCAGCTTTTGCCGCACAGCATCAAGCAGAGCCGCAAGCCACTTATCGCGCCGGCCGCGCACCTCGACGGCCTTGGTGTTCTTTGCGCCACTTTTTCCGTACCTCAGGTGAGGGATAAAGTCGGTCATGATCGTGTATGTCGAGCGGAAGCTGGCAATCGTGCTGGCGTCCTCCAGGATCTGAGCCATCATAGGGTTTGTGACGGATGCGAATCGCGTGCCGTAGCAAAACATGGTCATAATATTGAGCGACACACGCTTCTTGTACATGTGCGGCGCAATCTCTGCTGCGCCCTTGTTGCTGTCATAGTACATGGACGACACCATTGCACATGTCTCGAGATCGAGCATGCGACCCAGCCTCTGGATCTCGGGGCCTGTCGTCAAGGAGCCCACAATGCGTCTCTGCTTCTTGGTGTGGTCATTCCATGGACTCGTGCCAATGGTGGCCGCCGACGTGGCTGACACAACGCCGTGAAAAGTATGGAACCAAGGCCGATCCAGCGTTGCCGCCTGGTTCTGAATCATGAATGCGCGCGCACTCTCAAACGAGTTGAGAACAATAGCCCGGCGCTGGCCCATGCGGATCTGGAATACGGGCCAGTTGTATTGCAGTGCCCATTTCTCGGTCATGCTGGCATGATCCTCGCCAAGACGGTACATGTGGCCGGCCAGCGGCTCGGCGCCGGGGATTTCGGGAAGGCCATCGATAGAGGGAAAGTCGACGTAGAAGAAGCGCACGTATATGAATGCTGCGGCAGCTAGTGCTGTTGATATCGCGGCCAGGGCCACGATGACGGTGGGCAAGGACAAGGACCACACCGGGGTGAGCGTCGACAGCTGCAATAGAAATGGCATCGTACTTGATTGGCAAGACTTTGTCGAGCGCCAAAGAGAGATAAAACCGCAAAGCCAAACACGATATGCCCTTCGAATTCCTTCTTTCAGCACAGCAAGGGCTTCTCACGATCTATTGTATCTCAGGACCACAACAGGTTTAGTCTCAGTCAGCTCTACTCTTTGCCGCCTCAACTGTCTCTATTGCCTCTAATGGACTTTCTTGCAGATCAATCGACTCAGCTTGAGACCCCTCCGGTTTGGTTCCTGGCCGCGCTCGACCGGGGCCCGTTGGCAATCGTCTGCCATTGATAGGCAGTGGACTGCATCTCGCAAATGACCTTCACAGGTGATTTATCGCACGTTGACACCCACTATCTTTGACTGCCGGATATGTTGACAAAGATGTCGGTGGAAAGCGAATGATACTGATTACCGTCGTGGCGCTGCGATGGGACCCATCCTTGTCTTAGATACGGGGATAGCGGGTGTATTGCGACCCAGTCGTGGAAAAAGAACATCGACTTCAGGAAATAAAAGAAAGAAAAGCTAAAACAAAACAATTTAGCGAATTGTTGGAAAAGAATAGATTAATAAAAAAAGAAAAAAAGACATGAATAGTAAAAGCACAATATACATGTAAAGCTACCCCTTGACCAACAAAGTGTTCTCGTTTATTGTTTGTTATCATTGATCTCGATAACCAATTTGGGCTGCACATCACGATGGCCGACTCTCTTCATACTAGCAACCTCTTCGATGTGTCTGGCTACTGGGTGGCCATTACTGGCGGAGGTATGAGTTATCACAATTCAAGGCAAAATAAACTCGCCAGACTAGCTAATTTGATTCTCAGCCAGCGGCATTGGTCGTATGCTTGCCCGGGGCTTTACTGCCAACGGCGCCAACACCATCCTCATCGACATCAACGAGAAGTCGCTGTTAGAGACGAAAACTGAACTAGAGGCCATCAAGTCTTCAAGCCCAACAACCATTATAACGTGAGCTTTTGAGTCTGTGATTTCTTCACATAATTTCCTCGCTAATTGTAAAGCATCCAGGGTGACCTATCATCCGAGGAAGGTGTCTCTAGCATTGTCGAAAAGATCAAGGCGGCGCTGAAAAGCAAATCTGACGACCCGGTTCTCGACGTCCTAATTCACTGTGCCGCCGTCCGTCACGTCAACGAGATCACATACACACCGGGTGAGAGCCTGCAACAGCTCCAAGATGCAACCCTATCGTGCTCCTACGCCGGCTGGGAGCAGACATTCCGCGTCAACGTGCTCGCACCCTACTACTTGACTGCCGGACTCATTACTCTGCTTGGTGCTGCATCAGCTCGTGGCGGTCCCGACGGCCGCGGCAATGTGATTCTCTTCTCAAGCCCAGCCAGCGTGCATAACAACCAGTTCGTGCCGACATACCAGACTTCCAAGGCTGCTGTAGACCACCTCGTGCGCATCCTAGCTGCTGAATTTGCCGATTACTACATCCGCGTCAATGCCATGTCGCCGGGTATTGTGCCCTCGGGTATGACTCTGAGCGGAGCCGAGGGCGGCAACCTGGATCTTGCCGTGGAAGCGCCAGCGAAACGCGCTGGTGGTGCTGGGGATATGGTAGGCACTGCGATCTGGCTGGCGAGCAAAGCAGGTGCATTTATGGACGGCAAGGTAGTCCGTGTCGAGGGCGGTCGTCTACTGATCCTGAAAGGCGTTACTGCAAATTCAGATTAGAGTCAAAAACATAATAAATAAAAATTACGAGTAATTTGCCAGTTGTTATGCGTATATGCATTTCCATTTGAAGCCAACCTGATTAAATCAGTTGCAAGCTAAAAGATCCAATCTTTTTCCAGGGTTTTTTCGCATCGCAGTGTTTTTTACTGATTTTAAAAATAAAGATAAATATCTTAGCATTTTACTTTCACTAACAAAAAATATAATAAACAGAATGCATTCCAAATCACGAAAGAAAAGGTAAAAAGGCTTCAAACTCTGTGTTTGTAATAATAGATAGAAATTACTACAAATAATCGACTTGTTCAACTAAACTCGAATTCAACGCTCTTAAACAATACATCAACGCAACCACACTGTTTTAGGCAAGCACAAACACAAACCGCACAACTTTACATCGCGTAGCGGAAGTGCGGGTTCTTGCGGTCGGTGACGTTTTGCTCACCAAGAGCGGCACCCAGACGCAGCTGCTCCTCCTTGCTGAGACCAGAAGCGGCAGCCTCGCGGTCGCGGCGGCGGTTCTCGCGCATGTACCAGAGACGCCACAGGATGATGACAAAGATCTGGATACCGAAGCAGGCCGAGCAGGCAATGGTGCCGTTGACGTAGCGGGGCGCGTCCGAAGTGCGGAAGACCTGCGAGCCGACCATGTTGCCCGTGCAGTAGCCGATGAAGACCAGCGACGAGACTGTGGTCCGCTTGGTGCGACCAGCGACGTTGGAAGTGACTGTTTGTTAGATGGAAACCAAGTAAAGATAGGAGATAGGGAAAACATACTGAAACTCCAGCCGAGGAAGATAGAGAGCGAGAAGAGGACGGTGAGGTTGAACATGACCCATTTGAGCCACTTGTAGCGCTCCTCGTTGGGCAGCAGCGACATGACGAGCATGCCGGCAAATGGAATGATGCAGGCCATGATCATGACGTACATGCGCTGGTTCTGGTAACGCTGGACGTAAATCGCGACGGCAATGAAGGAGATCGTGTAGATAGCTGTTGGTCAGTATTTGCTGTTATTTTGGGAGGAAATTAAAATAACTTACCATCGCGGGGGTGGCCGTAAAGCATAGCCTCCCAGTCGTCAAAGCCAAAGGTAACGTAGATCAGCGACGAGAAAGTGGTGAACGCGCCGTTGGGAATGCACGACAAAAAGGTGTTGAGAAACGTAAAGTAGACCTGGGGGTCGCGGAAGCACTCAAAGAACTGCTCCCACTCCCACTCCTTGCCGATGGCGTCCTCACCAATCTGGTTCTCCATAACACGCGAGATTCTGTCTTGTTAGTACACGTCTAAATTTTAGGTTGAGGAGGAAAACACGTACGCAATCTTCTTCTCCTCGGGCGTGAGCCACATGGCATCGTGCGGCGAGTCGAGAATGAAAAAGGCAAAAACGGCACCGGCCAGCGTCAGGCTGCCCAGGAATAGAGAGATGCAGCGCCACGCAGCCAGACCGCCGACCTTGTCGATGTGACGTGCAATGCCGTACAGCATCAGGTTGGCAATGATGCTGAAGACACCCTCGGACGACTGCCAGATGAGCGAGCGACTGGCGTGCTCCTTGCTCTTGTAGTAGGAACCGGTGATGAGCAGGAAACCAGGCGAGATGTTGCTCTCGAAGAAGCCCTGGAGAGCACGGATGACGAGAACCTGGGACCACTTGTGGCAGGCACTGATGCAAAGAAGGCAGATGGCTGTTTGTTAGTGTAGCTCAATAAAATAGAGAGAGGTTAACGTACCCCAGCAGATGATGTAGCAGGTCAGGACACGACCAATACGCAGCTTCTGCATAAGCCAGGTCGAGGGAAACTCGCCGAGCAGGTAGGTCAGGTAGAAGATGGTGGTCAGCCACTGGTACTGCTGACCGTGGAGGTTGAGGTCCGTCTCCATGCCGAAGAGCTAGATTGTTAGATGTTTTTGGACTTTCAAAAAGAAACAAATCGAGGACTTACAGCCTGGACACTGATGGAAGTCTTGTCCGTCTGCTGGATACCGTAGAGGAAGAACCTGGGATGTTAGTTTTTGTTTGCTGCCAGGGCCTTATTTTTGCAGACTTACATGATGGGCATCATGTGCATGTCAATCTTGCGGGCCACCCGGTTGTACTCTTCATCAGAGTACTCCACGAGCTGGCCAACCTCTGTCGATGCGACAGCCTCGAGATCAGGTACGCCATCCTTGCCCTTCATCGACTTCTGGTCGCCAGAGAGCCGTGCTGGCTCAGTGGTCGCGTGATCAGCCATTGTTGCTTTTGCTGTGATGACTTGAGTTGCACTGTGCAAAATAAAGCCAAATATCTGTGAAAGCTGGAAGCAATGGATGATCAGATCAGTTGCAGACAGATGCAGATCCCTCGTGTGCAGTTATGAAGCGTGTCTGGCGGTGCGAGACCTTTTTATCTACGTCGAACCTTGTAAAACAAACAAGACAATCTTTAATCTATTCCCCAAACTCGATATCTCGGTAACTAGGTAGTCGAGAGACGGATAGCTCGATATCTGTGGAGGACCGTGATATCTCCAGGATAATGTCGAGTCTTATCTCAATTGAAGACCCTCCCGCACACAACTACGATGTACCAAATACTACGAGATGACAAGGAGGTCTGTCAGGAAAGAGGATAAAGTCTTTCGAGAAAAAGAAAAAGAATGCGGCAAAAGACGAAAAATTGGAACAAAAGAAGGGCTTCCAGGTTCATTCGATAAGGTAATAGATGTCGGATGATTGACTCAACGCAACTCGCCCTTCTCCATCTTCAGGGCAGCATTAGCAGAGTGCATGGTGGAGCGGGATAGGCACGATGCTTAATCGTCGAGGATCGGCACGGCCTTGACCGATCTTATCTTTGGGGAGGAGGTGGAATACGGTGGGATTGCTGGCGTGGCCTACCGCCGACCCTAGAGATTGTCGTTTTTGTTTCTGGGCTGTCTGCGTCTGGATCTTTTTCGATTATAATAGCAGCTCACGGTGAAGGGTGCCGTCCCCGTGTCGTTGATTACGAGTTGTTTTGTTTTGTCTTGTTCTGATTGATTTTGTCCCTTTTACCGGGAAATATTTCTCAATTGTTCCTTTTTCCACTTCGCCATGCCACCCAAGAGCCGCCTCCCGTCGCCCACGTCGACAGACCCCTTCTGGCGGACAGAGCTGCATCCACTTGACGACCACCGCACCACACCTGAGTTACCTGCAGAGTCAGATGTCGTGATTATTGGTGCTGGGTTTGCCGGTGCTGCTCTGGCTTACTACCTCTACAAAGACAATCCGTCACCACCGTCAGTCACCATCCTTGAGGCAAGACAAGCTTGCTCTGGTGCTACAGCACGAAATGGTAAGCAACCCTGGCCTGACATTCTATGATATTTTACTAATATTTTGTGCAGGTGGTCATCTCAAACCCGACGTCTACTTCAACATTCCCAAATATATCAAAAAATTCGGCGTGAAGGCCGCCGTTGAAGTCGCCAACTTTGAGGCGTCGCAAGTCCTCGCCGTCAAGGAGCTCGTCGAGCAGGAAAAGATTGACTGCCAATTCACACTGACACGAGCCTGCGATGCGACACTCGACGAGGGTCTCGCAAAGGAAACAGAGGATGCCTACCACCTCCTGAGAGCCACCGGTGTCGCCAATCTCGTGGACGTACACTACTCGCCCCGCGATCGTGCCGAGCGCGTGTCCGGAGTAAAGGGCGCTCTCAACTGCTTCACCTTTACCGCAGGCCACATCTGGCCCTACAAGCTGGTCATGCACCTGCTCCAAAAAGTCGTCAACCAGGGCGCCAACCTACAAACGCACACGCCCGTTCTCAGCGTTTCCGACAAGCCGCGCGCAGACGGCCGCTGGCTTGTCAGCACGGCGCGCGGTAATGTGCTCGCCCGCAAGGTCCTTCTCGCCACAAACGCCTACACTGCCCACCTCGCGCCGCAATTCACAGACCGCATTGTGCCCGTGCGTGGCATCTGTAGCCGTATCAAGGTGCCCGAGGGCCGTGTGGCGCCGTTCCTGTCGCAGACGTACAGTGTGCGCCACGGCCCGGGCGTCTATGACTACCTGATTCCACGTAACGATGGCAGCATTATCGTCGGCGGCGGCAAGCCCTTGTTCTGGCACGACCGGTCGCAGTGGTACGACGTGACCGACGACAGCGAGCTCATCAAGCCGGCGGTCAAGCACTTTGACGGACTTATGCAGCGCACCTTTTTGAACTGGGAAGACAGCGGTGCTTACACCGACAAAGTGTGGACAGGCAGTAAGTATTTCCTTTGCTCCAATCAGTGTAAATAGAAATTAACAATCAGTCATGGGATGGACTTCCGATTTCATGCCGTACATTGGCGAGGTGCCCGATAAGGCCGGCCAGTTTGTCGTTGCCGGCTTCTCTGGCCACGGCATGCCCCTGATCCTGCTGTCGGCCAAGGCGGTAGCGCAAATGGTCCGGAACGATGTGCCCTTTGAGCAGACGGGAGTGCCATCCGTGTTCAAGGCCACCAAGGAGCGGCTGGCAAATACAAAGAACGAGATCCTCGAGGGACATGTCTCAGAGCCGCCCAAGGCTCGTCTGTAGAATAGCGTCTTTGTGCCCTTATAAATAATAGACTGACCTGTTGTCTTCACATTAATTGTGCTTCGGAATGTTTCAAGAAAAGGATGATATGCCCTGAGGTTCGGATATGGCGTAATTGACACTAATCAGCAATAGAACGCGCTGGAACCAACAGCCGTAGCCCCTCATTATAGTGCGTTTAGCGTTTCAGCTAGCTATATCATATAACGTGCGTGGGCCCCTCCTATCATGACATCAAGGCATTGACATCATTGACATCTACACTCTTCTAAACACACTCTTCTCAACATCAACAGTCGCAAAAATGAGCAAGGTTCTCGTCACAGGTAAGCAGAGGTCCCCCAAAACCTTATCAGCTCAAATTCTGACATCCACAGGTGGCAGCGGCTTCATTGCCGCTCATGTTCTCAAGGTGCTTCTGGATCGCGGGTAAGTGTTGTCTCCGTCATGGATAAGTCGCAGCAGAGACAATTGACTGACATTGAAGCTACTCCGTGGTCACTACTGTGCGCTCGGCCTCCAAGGGTGACCAGATTGTGTCTGCCTTTGGCGATGCTGTGAAGGGCCGTCTTTCCTACGTCATTGTCAGCGACATTGCCCAGGAGGGCGCTTTCGACAAGGTGAGCTCTCTTGATATGATTTGAATCAATTGAAGCCGTAGCATCTACTAACAGACAGGCTGTTGTCGCTGAACCGCCCTTCCGCTATGTCATTCACACTGCGTCGCCGTTCCCCACCAGCGTCGACGACCCAGTGCGCGACCTGCTCGACCCTGCCATCAAGGGCACGACCGGCATCCTCAAGGCCATCAAGGCGTACGCTCCAACTGTTGAGCGTGTCGTGATTACCTCATCTTTTGCCGCCATGGTCGGCGGTGCTACCTCCGTCGATGGCGCGCCCCCCGTCTACGACGAGTCGGCCTGGAATCCCGTCACCTTTGAGGAGGCCGCCACCGATAAGACCAAGTCCTACCGCGGCAGCAAGACCCTGGCGGAGCGCGCCGCATGGAAGTTTGTCGAGACAGAGAAGCCCAACTTTGACGTCGCCACCATCTGCCCGCCGCTCGTCTTCGGCCCCGTTGCCGATGAGCAGCCGTTTGCCGGTCTCGACAGCCTCAACACTTCCAACCTGCGCATCCGCGACATTGTCCAGGGCAAGCACGTCAACGACAAGGTCATTGCGCCTGCTGGCTCGGCTCTGTTCACAGACGTGCGCGACCTGGCCCTGGCTCACGTGCGTGCCCTCGAGGTCGCGGCTGCTGGCGGTCAGCGTTTCTTTGTCACTGCGGGCCACTACTCGGGCAAGCAGATTGTCGAGGTTGTGCGCGAGGCATTCCCAGAGCGGGCCTCGGGCCTTCCCGAGAACCTCGAGGACGACCTGCCCAAGGACGTGTACGGTTTCGACAACACCCGAGTCAAGACGGTTCTCAACGTCGAGTTCCGCTCGCTCAAGGACTCTGTCGTGGATACCGTTGCTTCATTACTGAAGCGCGGAGCGTAATCGGACAGCTCTAATCGGACAGCTCTACTCTCTACTGAGGGGCCCGGCTACACGTCATGCGGGGCTTTTGTCGCGAACATGGAAAAAGAAGATAAATCCATAGAAATAGACAGATAAATAGAAAAAGAAAACAAAAAGAAGCAAGCAGAACCACAGAAACAAGCTTTTTACACTTCTCCTTTTGGCTATCTTGACGAGGGTCCATCCGCCGGTAGATAGCTTTGTACCTTGTACCTTTTATGCTTAGTTTCGGGGATTTCATTGGCAATGCCGGTGCTTGACGCGAGCTATCACTGCACGTCGTCTTCCTATCTTTATCTTGTACCCTTTCTTATCTAGTGCAGATCACGACTCGTCATTGAGCGTAGTATTCGGCGGTCATCATAGATAATTGCTGATCATTCGATGTTTTCCGTCGTGGACTTGCGTCTGTGGCCTTCTTGCGGTCCTCTACAGCCCTCTGCAGTGTCCCGCCTACGGGGTCTGCTCCAATCTTCTGTGGTCCTCTGCGGTCCAGGGTCGGCTTTGATGGCCACTTACACTTCCGAGATCAGGACGGCTTAGTTCCTAATAAAGAAAGTAAAGAAACCTTGCCCACGAAAGCATCGTAACAGTTGCGTAGTATCATCAAAGATCTCGACCACAATAACACACAGTTCATAATGGCAACAGAAAACAAGCACGTCGTGTTCGACATTGTCGGCACCTGCGTATCCTACGACGCTTTCTTTGAGGCCATCGAGGCCCGTCTGGGCGAGCGCCTCCGTGCCGAGGGTATCAGCCCTGGCCGGCTTTTTGGCTACGCATGGATGGAGACCGGCGAGAAGGAGTACACATACATGTCGTTGACTGGCAAGTACGTGCCGTTCTTTGACATTTTCCGCTCCATCTTTTACCGTGTCCTGGGCCAGGCCGGCGTCAAGAACCCCCGCGAGTTTGCTACCGACGAAGACCGCGAGTTCCTCCTCGCCTCCTACCGCACACTGCGTGCGCGCCCCGGCCTGCTCGAGTGCTTTGAGAAGCTGCGCGCGGCCGGCTACACCGTGTGGGCCCTGACGTCGGGCGACACTGCGCGCGTTGCTGGCTACCTGGAGACTGCGGGTGCCAAGTTCCCCGAGGAGCACTTCTTCTCTTGTGATTCCATCGGCATCGGCAAGCCGGCGCCGAGTGCATACGAGTTTATCAAGGACAAATTCCCCAAGGAGAACCTTGACCTGTGGTTTGCCGCCGCCCACATCTGGGATGCCGCGGCCGCAAAACAATGCGGGTATGTTTCATTTCGGTACTCTAGCGCATTTACAGCGCACTTGGAGAAGTATCAATCGCTAACTCGTACAGTTTCAAGGGTGCTTGGGCTTCCGTCTGGGAGGGCGAGCCGTCGCCGGATATCTATGGCGAGATGGAAGTGACTGCTGACAGTCTGATTGAGCTGGCCGACAACATTGTGGCATACAAAGGCTCAAAGTAAATTAATGAATAAACATGAATCAATTGGAACAGCTAAATTCTTTTCGTAATTGAAGTCTCATCGTAATCATTCCCAGCGCGTCTAGTGCTTATTACTACCCATTTACAGCATTCGGTTACGCCTGTAAGACCTACCAGCCTAGCTTTGCAAAAACGATGACAATAAAACAAAAATGCCGAGGGAAGAAATGAAAAGATAATAAAATAAATTAGAAATAAAGCGAGCCTAGTCTAGCTTACTCTATTTGTATGTCCTCGGGGCCCCTCGATTGCATTAAGCTACCCGGCGGTGTCGGCCGACCTAGATAGACCCTAGATAGGCTCGAGGCGTTCTTATCTGACTTCATTACGCATAGAGACATCGCGGGTGCTAAGAGTATCACGGATACAAGCTCTCCAAACGTAAAAGAGTTTGGATTTTCAACGACTTACAGAAACAAGGCCGATCAGCTGTACTGGCTTAGAGATTCAGTTAGCATCCGCAGCACACAACAGCCATGGGCTCACTTTCATTCCCGACAAAGACGGCGGAGGTCAACCATGACTACGACACATACATTGCTGGCGGCTTTGCTCCCTTTCCGGTATTATTTTCTGAACTATTGCCAGAAGTCAGAGACAAGGCCCATGAACTAACAATGTAGGTGGCCATTGCTGGTGCCAAGGGCTCGACGGCCTTTGACGTCGACGGCAAGTCGTACATTGACTTCCACAGCATGATTGCTGTCAACAACATGGGCCACGGCCACCCCAAGATCCTCGACGCAGCAATCAAGGCTCTCCAGGAGGGTGCAACTGTCAACTTGGCAGTACAGAGCCCCTACTATGGCAAGCTCGCAAAACGAGTCAGCGAGGTGGGTATTTCTTTGGCTGAAAATGAGGGCATTAAACTGACAGCCAGGTGTTTGGCTATGACAAGTTTGTCGCGTTGACGAGTGGCGGCGAGGCTGCAGATGGTGCTGTGAAGATTGCTCGCAAATGGGGCCAGCTCGTCAAAGGCATCCCGCAAGACCAGTCATTTGTGCTGAGCACCACGTCGTGCTACCACGGCCTGGGACTCTCGACGCTGTCACTCTTCAGTCGCCGCAGCACAGTCTTTGGCCCCTTCCTCCCCAACTCTGGGTGTGTCTCGCCATCTGGAGTTGCTGTAAGGTTCGGTGTCTTGGAAGATGTCGAGAAGGCCTTTGAGGCCGACGGCAAACGTATTGCTGCCTTGATCATGGAGCCAATCCAGGGCGTCGCAGGGTATGATCCCTTCCCTTTACCCAGTCATCTTTTTTACTAATAGCCAGCGTGATTACACCTCCTGACGACTACCTTGCTGGCGTTGCGGCGCTCTGCAAGAAGCACAATATCCTTTTAATCATGGACGAGATCCAGACAGGCCTTGGTCGTTGTGGCTTTCCGTTGTGCCATCAGAAATACGGCGTGCGGCCAGATCTTGTTGTTCTCGGCAAGGGTCTTGCTGGAGGTAAGCAATCTTTTTAGTTGTTTCTCGTTTCCCGTTTTTATTCGCTAACTGAGCAGGTGTCTACCCAGTGTCGGGAGTTATTGGTGACAACCACATCATGGGTCTGCTTGACCCTGGCGAGTAAGTAGACGAGGTAGAGAGGAGAATTGAATGTCTAGGTCTAACATGTGCAGGGTCGGCTCGACAATGGCTGCGAACCCGCCCGGCTGTGCGGCAGCGATAGCCGCCCTCGACGTCATGGTCGACGAGGACCTCTCAGCACGCGCCAATGAGATGGGCAAGCTATTTCTTGACACTCTGCAGGGCCTTTCCCCCAAGTATGTGACTGCATACACAGGCAGTGGCCTGCTTATCGGCATCGTTCTCGATGAGAAGCCACCACTCGTCACCGCCAGACGCGTCGTGGCTCTACTCCTGCAGCGCGGCATGCTAGCCAACGCATGCAGAGGCGGCATCCTGCGCATCTGTCCGCCGCTGACGATTGAGCGCGAGCTGGTTATCAAGGGCGCCGAGATGATTGCGCAGGCTCTGGCGGATATCGAGACGGTGCCAGAAGGGCTGCCGGGGGAGACGATTCATGTACAGCACCCTGACCTGATTGTCGATGTCGCGTAGGAAGGTGACGTCGGTCGTATTTGTAAGGCAGGCCTGTATATCTATCCAAATTGACTTATCCAAGCCTTTCCCATAATCTCCAGGTGTGTCTTGTTTCTTGCAGATGTCATTCAGGTACGGTGTCAAGCGTCGCCTATAGTCTGTACACTTCGGATTGCCTCATCTCGTTCGATATCTGGGGCTACACCTGCACGTTACCGCCATCTCGTGAAACCTGACACTGACACGGCACGTGCAAGCGACTATCTGTCAGCATATAGCCGTTGGATAAAACTGAATGTTGCCGCCAAGATCTGTAGAAACTAGAGCTTGCACGGCCCTGTACAAAGTCAATTGGCAGTCCCTTTTCAAAATGCTGGCCACACAAGAAGGTGATAAGTCGGCAAATCCAAAGGACTCGTCGGTGTCAACAGTATACTGCCGAGCGCTCAAAATTAATGCTTGGATGTTTTGTGTCGAGGTATTGGTATCCTGAACCGCTACTGTCGTCGCTGTCCCCGTCGTCGCCGCTGCTGTCAATCCTGCCGCTGTCGCTGCCATAGTCGCTGCCGTCATCATCGCGGCTGTTTCCGCAGCTGACGTTGCCGTCCCTGTAGATGTTGCCGCAGTTGCTGTTGTCATTTCTCCCGTTGCTGTTGCCGCTTTGTCGCCAGCATAATCTTTGCAGCTTTCATAGACGCTGGCGCCGAAATTAACTAGTCAAAGCGTGGTCTCTATAGCTGTACGACGTGTCGTATAGTTCAATAACGGAGTCGACGAGTCCTCCAATCTTCGAAGCCCAGTGGTGCTGTGTAGTCTTCTATTGAGGCAGTGTTGCGGATTCACCAATGCGCTTGCCGCTCTCTGCTGGCTGATATTGCCAACTGTGGTGTGATCTGTGCGTTGTCTTGATTTATCACAGCTCGCGTTGAGTAGCTGCATCAAGCTGGTATGCGCAAACCGATGCCTTCTCTTAGTCTGTCATATTCGATGCAACTCGTTTTGGATACTATTGTCCAGGAGTAAGTCACGTGTGGGCGAAGCCCTACATCAAGAAATGTAAAGAGCCCAGGATCTGACTTGCAGTTGTGAGTGTGATCTAGGGGATTGCTGTGAGTGAATGCAAATTCAGAAGCTTTACTGGATGCGCTTGATATCCTTGTCTTTGTTGGTGCGTCTGCTCAAGGCTGTAGGTTAGCTGAGCTATCAAGCGCGTTGTTTGTTTTTGTGCTCTCTATCCAGCCCAAGACTCATCAGAGTCTGATTTCGAGATATAACTTAAATATCAACAAAATAAAAATTATCTATTGCCTATTAAGAACAGCATTATAACAAGAAGAAAGATGAAGTAATGTGTAGACAGCGTCGTATTCTTTAAAAACAATTAATACAAAATAAATAGCAAAAACAGTTGACCTACCCTGGCCCAAATAAGAAAGCAGCGAGGAGCATCTCCTGCAGCCCATCTCTCCCCCATTGGCCACGGCGCAAGCACTTGAGGAGCTAAGTCGACGCAAGTTTCGGTATAATAGCTCGGCTATCAGCTTCTACCTCACGAAAAGAAAGAATTATTTGGTTTTGAGAGTTATAGACGCGACTTGGAAGTTTTCAATCGTTTCCGAATCATGGTAAACATACTCTGAACAGCTTTTTGGTCATTTCAGAGTGTGTGATAGCTATTTAGCACTGTGAGGGCATATCCAATAGAACCGCCAAAGCACGGTAGCCTCTGTTTGCCTCCGTTTTTTGACATTGTACGCGCCAAAGCCGTTGTCAATGTACCTGAAGCCAGTTCTTTGATCTAGACATCACTGTGTAAGTGGTGGCGCTGCTCTTTGTTGTTGTAGCTGTTGTTCATCGCGCCTTTTGTTCTGCTGCTCGACTACCGCTGGCTGCTAGGTTTCCCTGGTGTTTTGACACCTTGAAATGAACACAACTCTTGTTTGCAATCATGAAAAAAATACAAATACAGACTTAAAGCTATACACTAAATTGCCTTCATTGCCTCGTTCTCCTAGTATTCTACTCAAGGCGTCTGGGTGTGTACTGCGATGTGTAGAGCCTCCAAAGCCTTATCCACACCTTGCTCACCACGATGATGCCTGCACTATGGCTTCAACATGCATTCTTTTCTGCCACTCTGTTAAGTTTTCTCATGCTTCGACAAAATAGCTCCCAAACTCGAAGATGCTACTAGCTGCAAGGCTTTTTTGAGTGTCCTGATACTCTTCGGCTTATGCCTGACCGTAGGAAGCTGCTCAAGCCCTCAGTACGCGTACTTGCCTCCGCCTCCATATTCACCAGAACCACGCTCTCAATGTCTCTTCTTTCAGCTTTACAGTGTATTTTCTATCCCGCCTACTTCTGTGTTTTTCTGTTTCGTCTTCTTTCCCCCCTGCATGACTTGGCTAGTACAAGTTCAAGCAATGAGTACCTGTTGTGTTCTGATCAGTCCCGTTCTCAGTCGCTCCTTCCTTCTCTTGCTAGCTCCTTCCCTCTCTACCTCAATGACTCCTCTCCGCATTAATGCTCACATTGGTGGTCTCGCTGATTCTCCTTCTGAATGGCTATCTATAGAAATATATCTTAAGTAAGCCAGCCGAGTTTGTTTGCTGGTTCTAAAACCAGTTTCTCGTTCGCTCCTTCCTTCTCTGCGTCGAAATGACCACCCTCTACATCTGCGCTCCTTCCGTTTTTGAATCTTTCAAGACGTACCTATGTTTTGGCTTGCTCGTTCTAGTCATTAGATGAAGATTCTGCTCAGTATGAATTATACTTATCCCCCGTCTCTTCTTTTCGACTTCTGCTCTCTTAGAAAGTTTTACCATCCGAGCATCAAGCTTTTTCTCCAGTCCATTCTTATCATCATCCTCGACTCTTTCCTTTCAAAAACCCGAATCTCGCCCTCACGTGAGTCTATCCTCTTTGCCCTTTACTACAGTCCTCTAACCATTACTCACTCTACAGCTGAAAATGGACACCAGTATTATGGTCCCGTGGGCATACTGCCTAGAAGGCTATCGCGTACTCAAAAGCAATCGGATGCCAAATGGCAGGGTATGTAGATTTTTCATCGGTGCACGCTCTGTCTGCTGCTTGCTATTAGACCCCAGTCATCTTCCTTTCAACTATCACTCTCCAGCTTCCTGTTTGCGTCTTGCCAACTCTGCACCTTTGGGTACTAACATCATAGGTCAACTATAGAGTTGCTGCCGCCGAGCTGCATGTGGACATCAATGGACTGTAAGTTTGCTTTTCTCCTACAAGCTCTTCAATCTTTTTCAACTACTGATATTCTGAAAATGCAGCAACGCCTGGAGGGTAGTGATCGAGATGGCAAAGATCGCTACTCGGGAGAACCCCAGAGTCCCCTCGCTTCCCGAGTCTACCGCCGTAGTGACCCGCGCTGAGGGCACTCCCACAGGCGTTCTTTATGGTCGCGGCAAGTTCCAATATCGCCACCGCCGGTTCAACGTCACGTTCGAGGATGACGCTCACACCGCCTGGTCGGACCGTCTTCGGTCCTGGACGACTGCGTTCGATGACGAAGACCACGCCAACGAACCCCCCACCAAGCGCGCTCGGGTGCAGAGCGGCAGCGTTCCAGCACAGAGTGCCCGAGCTGGCCTCATGAGCCAGGAGACCCGTTGGGAGATCGAGGCGCAGATCGAACTGCGCCGTCTCTTCGCTGAGGAAGCAAGCAAGAATTCTCGTGCTCCTCTTCGCGAACTGGAGGTCATTGAGGCCGACCCATCTCTCACTGACATCGACTGTACGTCGTTTTTCGACCAGGCAATGGCTGAGGAGTAAGCTGTCGATAGCCAGGAGTCGGTATGAAGCCCTAGTAGACATCTAGGCGGCCCCATTAGGTCCTTACTCTTTCACGTCCATCCCATATCAATTTGAGGGTTATGCTGTCAAAGTTTATCCATTTGTTTTGGCATTGTCCCAAGGCCAGTAGGTACAATGCTTTTTCTCGATTTACTGCCAGGTTCATATATCTCTCTGCTAAAGACACAGTTCTGTACATTACACAGCTAACATATTATACGCAGCCTCCGTCTTTCTCACCGTCCGGCCGGCCCGCGCCACCTTCTCGCACTTTTATGTCTTTCAGTCTCACTGCTACAAGTCCTGCTAATCTTTGAATTGCTCTTCTGCTCGCCTACTCTCCATCTTCTTCCGACTGCCGAGAAAAGAAGACTACGATTTATTTCCACCCACGGCCGCCCTACTTGTGTCTAGGATTCATGTCTTTGTTCCGCTTCTGTTTTTTATTTGTTTTTTTTTATCTACTGTACGGCCCCGTTCAGAGGTCTGTTCTTTCCACCAACGTTCGCCATATCCGCTCAACACATCCCCGGTGGTGCGTTTCGAAAAGGCTGGCGCAACTACGCGACGTCCACGCTGTCTATGTTGATCAATTTGTTTCTTAATTTCTTTGATTTATATTTCCAACTGCAGTTCTTGGTCTATTTGGGAGACAAATACAAATCATTGCTTCTATCTCATCTGTGTCTGCTAAGCAATATCAAGTAGTCGTCACGTGATCGGTCTGTAAGGTTTCCACCACGATCCAGCCCTCACTTTCCTCCTCCACCCCCACCCGGCTCTGAAACCAACAATGAGATGGGAACCTCTGACTGCCAATCAATAGACTAGAGTATTCTTATTGATTGGGTGCCTTGAGCACATTGCATGTCGCTTTAATCTTTTTCTGCTACGCACTACCTGTGCGTGGGGTTGGGATGTGGTTGTCAGCATTTCGGGTCGCAAATTGAAGAAAATCTGCCATACGCCGTTGCCTTTGTAAGACTTATCACTTGAAAGTCTGATAATCTCCCGTGTAAGAGCAAGAGGCTGACAGGCGTCAGAACCATGTGCTTATGCTGATCTTGTGACGTTATAAAGCAATGGCACAGTAGTTGTAGAAGATCACAGGCTGAACAAACTACCCCTTGGTTAGCACCGCGAAATTGCTTTCTTTTTGGCACTTTATCAAGACCATCCAGTTTAAACTAACTATGAATGAAAACATTCCCTCAAGAGAGTGCTGTCTATCTTTGTTTTGCCTTGTGGTCTGTTTGGATCTATCTTTTTATATATAGCTCTGATCCTCTCATAGCCAATTCAAGCCTTCTTTCTGGCCTTTTAGAAAGTTTCCATTCAATTGCCGTTGCTGCAGGTCTAGTTTAAAATTTGGGACAGATCAACTCTGCAAAATGACAAACTAAATGGTCTGACATAATCACCATTAAAGATCATCAACCCAATTGTTTTTGGTGGGTTTTTTTTTTAAAAAAAAAAAAAAAACACAACCTACTAGAAGTAAACTCTGCGACTTTGGATGTTCTTTCGATAAAAATTATAGTTATCGAGAAGCTTTCTGAAAGAGGGTTTGAAGATCAAATCTCTACTGTGTAGTTGTTCCCAATCTGCGTCGACTTTGACTAAATCTCCTAGATTTGAACGAATGCCACATTAGGACTAGATCCCGTTACATAATAAGTGACAGTATTCCATTTCGAAGTGTAAGAAGACTAATATCACTGTAGTTTGTAAGTTCCCAAATAGGAAATAAAAATCAAGAAGCGAAGATCTCTCCGCATCACCAAACACTATCTTGAGCAGCCAGATGGCTATGTATTACCTTCAGAAGGAAGCCGTATCGGCAGGTAAATTAGCTTGTGAGGTCTTAATTAGAATCATAACGGATGTCTGGCCAATGATGACTATATGAGTGCGAAAAACGATTGTAAAGTTTGCGTCTCTTGCGTACCAAAAGCTGGCCGCTGCTGGCAGAAAAGACTTGCCATCTCGCGATCGTCGTCATCATTTCACCAACCCATTCTGGTACCAATGCATATTAAGAGGCCACAAAATACATTTGTCATCTAGTATACGAACTCGGGTAGATCAAAACTCCATTTGATGGGCTTGGACTAGACAGTCAAGTCCATGGAAGCCAGTAGCGTACGTGCAACAGAGAAGCCGTGCCGAGGATCTAAATTGTCGGTGCAGTAAAAGTTCTTCGCAGTAGGGATTGGTTATCCCTGTTTTTAGCAGCCGTGTGACGAAGCTCTTTGCAAAAATTATCATCTGTAGGAACCCCAGGCTACTCGCGTCGTGTCTCTGTTCATTGAACAGCCACGTTTGATGGGGGTATGGCACTGACTTTGATGCGATAGGCCACCCTGTATAAAGGCACGTGGATTTGCCTCTACCGTAGCTTCAAATACTATAATGATATGAATAATGAAAGAGGTATACTCTAAAGCTCCAGAGTGTACGCAGCAGAGTGAGAAAGTGGAAATCTTGACCTGTCTATATCCCCCATCCAGAGAGCAATTGATTGTGTCTGGAGCTGCTGCCCATGGCCTCCGAGCAGTAGCGGTGGTCTCTGAACAGGTCTATGATCTTGTGAACAAACTAGAGCTTATCTCGGCAAGGCCCTCAGACGTGACCATAATTACCGAGATGCCGACATTCGATATCCATGCTGCTGCCAGCCTTTCGAGCTCCTTGTTTTCGATATGGCCAGCGAAATGTTGACTCAACTAGATCCACTCTAGCAGTGAATGTTGGCGCGCTTCCTCGTGAGTTGATAGACCCGTTTCTGCCATTTGTCCATAGACGCGCTGTTCATGTGACTATTGACGCGCTTGGGAAGTGAGTTCCGCCACGGCCTTTTGGTTAAGCGCTCCGATGGCCGATTCATAAGCGACCGCCATCTCTCTCGCCAGCAAAGTACCTATCCACTGCCTGCTAACGTGATTAACTCTATAAGCTCTGTGGTATGCCTGTTGCTGCTTCCCCAAGCAACATATGAAGACACTGGCTGAAGCTTGTGGGGGAATGCTAGTGGACTAGCTCAGTATATTAACACGCGTCGTCAGCGACCCCCAGACCCATCGCCTCCAGCTTGAAGCATCAGAGAGACTCTGAAGAACCCCCACTTGCTTTTTGATACATCCGGATGCGACTATAAGTGCCTCTGATGAGGGTGGTAGAATGGTCGGCCTCTCTTGCAATGTTCCGACATGTCACACCAGAGATGGCAGTTCTACCTGTGTTGTAGATCGGCACAGATCTGCAGCTAGGCCCTGACAGTGATCGAAAAGTACCGCCGAGCCGGTCGTTCGACGTCCGGAGAGTCATTTGTAGTAAATTCTGGCTCAAAAGTGAATGCTGGCTCTGAAGTGAATGCTAGCTCTGAAGTGGATGCTGGCTCAGAAGTGAATGCCGTCCATGGAATGAATGCTCACACTTGCTGACTCGAAGTGAATGCTGGAAGCTTGACCCGCAAGTATAAATTTCGAAGCGACTGATATTCCCGGAGTCCTTCTATCGCGGCAACGGTCGTGCTGTAGATGCTGGAGTGGTCGAGTTTGTTATTTCAGCTCGCTCGACTTCACCCTGGAGTAAAGGATATGGGCAAAGCAAAACAAACATTTCTCCCCGTTGAGTATGTCACTCTATGTCTTGGGCTTTCAGCCTTGATAATAAATTGCCTGTACCTTATTTGAGCATAGATAACAACAGCAGCTGCGGATATGATGGCAGAGCTCCGTGCATCATTCAAGAAAGAGCTGTAATACCCTAGTCTCTTCTGTGGCCAGAAGTCTTTTCCACCTTTAGCGCCTTCCTCCGCTATTGGCACGCCCACTGTACACGCCTCTGCCCTTTTCCCACTTCCACTGTTAACACCCTTGTGTTGACTCGACTCTCCACTGTTTACATCCTCTTCCACCGTCAGCCTCCTTTTCCGCCGTCAGCCTCGTCTTCAAACTCCAGCATCATCTCTGCTGCCAGCTTCTCTTTCGGTGCTAGCATTCCCTTCTATCCTTAGTCTTGCTACTAGGCCGCGTCAACAGCATCGACAGCCTCGACAGCCACGACAGCCTCTATCGTCAGCATCGACAGCACCGACAGCATCGTCTTCTTCGCGGCATCGTCTTCTTCTTCTTCGCGGCATCGTCTTGGCTACCAGCCTCCTCCATCGCCCTTATAGGTCTGGCCCAAGCTGTTAGACTGGTCAACTAAATGCTGTTCCCCATGGATCCTCATAAGCAAGAGTTGAGCCACCTACAAGCCAGCAGCTAGCCCACGTCGTGATCAAAAGCCTGCCTTGTCAGGGGTGCCGAGTCTGGTAGAAGTGCTGGACTCTTTCAGCTATCAAGCCCTGTCCCTAAAACAACAGCCAAAAGGCTGGCAAGCCTTTCAGCAACCAACTTCGCCTGGCTTGTCAGCATCATATGCACGGCCAGTATTGCACTGTACTACCAAAGTCGCCTTGCACGATCAGCATCGGCTTGTATGACTAACCGTTTTGCAACACCATCATCGGCTTCTTCCCTGTGTAAATCTCTCTCCGCGTCATCTTCCTCCACGCACAAGGATTTCCACGCACATGGCCGTCCAAACCCATCATGATCTTCGACTATTCTGAACATTTTTGTCTGCTCTCGGCAACATTTTTTATCGAGCACAGCCTGTCGCTCAGCCAGCTGAATCCTCATTGGTCAGATTCATCACTCTTAGCTGTTTCAGCCAATAACCTCTCTCGAGGCCAGCATAGTCGCCCACAGGGTGAAGTCGTTCACACAGCAAGCGACCTTCATCTAAAGCCGGCAGACCCAAAGTTGGCGTCTTTTCAAGGCAAGTGAACTCTCCCCAAAGCCAGTGATTTCTTACCAAAGCAAGCAGCCTTTTTCCAAAGCCAGCGAGAGTTTTCTCAGAGCCAGAAAGCTCTCTTCAAATCCTCTAACGCCTTCATTCTCCAACAGAATCAGCAGCCTCCAGGTTGACAATCTGTGTGGAATTTGGAAACGGTGGCAGCCCTAAACGCGTTTTCTGTCTCAAAAATCTGCAGCATTCTCGATAGTCGGGGGAACAGTGAGTAGTTCGGATCAGTTTCAGACCCCCGAATATGTCTCGGTAATCTGAATCAGTCTCAGTGCTCTCAATTAGACTCGACAGCCTTCGACTCGAAGCTCGGTAACTAGCAGCATATTCGAAAGCCCGCAGAATCTTAGCAATCAAAGCCACCCATAACAGCCTGGGAATGACTGTACAGCCTCCAGCAGCCCATATCCCCCACCGCCGGCCCCGACCACCGCCAATAGCCTCGACAGTCCTCTCCTTCCTTCCTTCCTCGACAAGACATAATTTTTTTGACAACCCTCCTCTTCTTCCTCCAGCCTCGACGACACCTATAGCCTCAACAACTTCTCCGACAACCCTCCTCTGCTTCCTCCAGTCTCGACGACGCCTATGGCCTCGACGTTTTCTCCGACAATCCTCCTCTGCTCCTGCAGCCTTGACCACCACCAATAGTCTCGACAATTCCTCCTCTGCTCACAGCAATCTCGACGACCTAAAGAAAGCAATAGCAGTGCCTCCTCTACTCCCCGTGGTCTCGATAACCAACTCCAGTCTTCGCCCACCTTCAGCAGTCCCCAACAGCCTCAACAAGCACTGGCAGACTCTCCAAAGCCAGCACACTCCCTAGGTCAGCACACTCCCCAAGCCAGCCGGCAGTGTAGCAGACACGTCAAAGCCAGCAGACACATCGAAGCCAGCAGACACATCAAAGCCAGCAGATACGCCAAAGCCAGCAGATATGCCAAAGCCAGCAGACACTTCACAGCCAGCATAAACGGACATTTCAGGCACAACAGAAGTCGCTATTCAGGGAAAACCTAATAGTACGGCGTGATCATAAGCTCAGGGACTGCTTTGCTATTGTTCTCTTCTCCTAATCTATGGATGGATGCCGTTCGTCCGCTTGCCTCTGCGCAGTCGCTCGTCTCCTACCCCTGATTTTCTGCCTCTGATCTCCTGCTTCCGACGTCCTGTCGCTGGTCTCTTCTCGTCGGTCTCTTGTCGCCAGCTTCCTATGGCTGGAATCTGCGCTGTCGCTTGATGTCTGTTGTCGTTGGTCTGTTGTCGCTGGTCGCTGGCCGCTAGTTGCTGCTCGCCGGTTGTTGCTTGCCGGTCGCTGCTCGCCGGTCGCCGGTCACCGGTCGCCGGCCGCTACTCGCTGGCCGCTGGCTGCTGGTCGCTGGTCACCGGCCTCTTGTTGCAAGTCTCTGCTGTATTGCTGGCTCCCACTATTGCCGTTGGCTTTCTGCACCTTCTGCCGATGGCCTCTCTTCAGTGGTCTCTTGTCAATGGTCTCTGGTGTCGCTAGCCAGCCCCCTGCCACTTAGGTCTGCTCTGTTGCTGGCTTTGCTCTGGCACTGGCCACTTCGCTCAGGAGGGCCTACTTTGTCCCTGGTCTGGAGTCTCTTGCATTCCGTCGCTGTCCTCTGGCAATGGCCTCCTCGGTCGTCCTCTCCCATCGCCCATCTCCTATCACCGGACAGGTTCTCATTGCCGGCTTGTGCTTTCGCTAGTCAGAGTTCCGGCGACAGGAGACTGTCAAGCAATAAGAGGCAGTCAAGATGAGATCAGCGAAGGCAGAGTAAAGAGGGATCGGAGGCCAGCGACAACAGAGGATACGAACGAACGCAACCGACAGACAGCAAGAAGGCCCGAAGCAAGAACACCCGAGGATAGCGGCCTGTCGAACGACGGGAGGACACTCGTTTCTCCCTTTGCTGTCACTGTCGCTCCTCTCTGTTCTGTTGCCGGTCGGTCTCTGCTGCCGCTTGTCTTTGCATTGCCGCGAGGCTTCGCTTCCCTGCGTTTCTGTTGTCGCTGGGTTTACGCTGTCCGTGGGCTTGTGCTGTCACTGTTCACTCATTGTCGCTAAACTCTGCTGTCGTCAAACGCTGTTTTCGGTCGACGCTGCTCTGGACTTCTACCGTCGTTGGTCGTCTGCTGTCGCTTGCTTCTCCGTTGTCGCTAGAATCTGCAGTCGCTGGGATTGCTGCCACTGCTTCTGTTGTCACTGGCCAGCCTCTGGCGCCGCTTGCCTCTGCGTTGTCGCTAGGCGCTGCTTCTCTAGGCTTTTGCTGTCGCCGGGCTTGTGCTGTCGCCGGGCTTGTACTGTCGCCGGGCTTGTACTGTCGCCGGGCTTGTACTGTCGCCGGGCTTGTACTGTCGCCGGGCTTGCGCCATCGCCGGGCTTGTGCTGTCGCCGGGCTTGCGCTGTCGCTGGGCTTGCGCCGTCGCCGGGCTTGCGCTGCCGCCGGGCTCGTGCTGTTGTTAGCCTTCTGCTGTCACAGGTCAACAGTCGCTGGTTGTCGCTGGTTCTCTGTTGCCGCTGGGCTTTTGCTGTTGTCAAACTCTGCTGTCACCGGCCTTCTGGTGCTGTAAGCCCTGCGCTGTTGCCGTTGTCACTCTCCAAGGCAGCGTGCCCAATGCGAATTGGCGAAGCAACTCCAGGAATCCTGGCTTCTCTTCTCTGGTGCCGTCGCCCCCGGGTACCGGAACCCTCAGGTGCCGAGAGCGCCCTGGGTGTCGTGAACCTCCTGACGCAGCGCGCCTTGTACTGGAGGGCCGAGATCAGGACAGTGTGCAGCTCTCGGAGTAGTTTGCGGGATCTTGGCGCCGGTTGCACCGTCTGTAATCGCCAAAGCTGTAGTAGAATCTGTCGCCAAAGTTGTAGCTTAAGACGACGCTGTCGTTGGGAGTCGCTGCCAGTGACTGGACGCCGTTGCCAGTGATTGAAAGTCGCTGCGGCGCTCCGGCAAGATCTTGACGTCACCAGATTTGTCTCTGTCGTCTCTGTCACCGCTATCTTCGCAGTCACCGCTCTATTTTCTGCCGTAAAGTTATCGCTGTTACTGCTGCTATCGCTGTCGCTGCTGTCGCTGCTGTCGCCCCTACAATAGCTATCCTCCAATACGGCTTCCGCGCTCTGGCGGATGTCTTTTGTCTCTTTCTCGTTAGTTACGAAATAACCAAGGTCAATCGAGCCCAGCTGGTCAGGCATGTTGATCTCGCAGTAAGCGAGACCGTAATACTGAGGCCATCGAGCAGCAGCTCCTGTGATCATCACAGGCCAATTGTGAGGCCTACCTCAGCGTACAATTACTTTACGGCATTGTGCGTTCTCGACGCTCTTAACGCAGGCCAATTGTGAGGCCTACCTCACCGTACAATTACTTTACGGCATTGTGCGTTCTCGACGCGCTTAGGTAACCAAAGGCTTGTTTTTTGTCCAAAATACCCCATTGAGCGGCATCCCAGACAAAGAATGTGTGGTACAAGAGGAAATAAAAGCTAGTAGGGGTTCCCATGGCCAGTTCCAGTTCTACGTGCTCAGAGGCCCATGGCCAGTTCCAGTTCTACGTGCTCGGAGGCCCCAGCACAGAAAATATGTCGGTACTGAATGGCCTGAAACAGCGACAGCATCCGTCTATTGACGTGAGCACCATTGTGGTAGCAGTGTAACCCTTCTAGGGGAGGCATACCTTTGATGGAAAGAAATAGAAGCTGGTGGGGATCATCCAAAGCTTCTCTGCATGCTCGGCCTCCCAGCCACCTCTTCAGTACATCTCTGCACGCTCAGACTCCCAGCCACCTCTTCAGGACATTGCATATGAATCTATAATAGCTACAATAGCAGTCTATTGACGTGAACGTCTTCGTAGTGTCCGTGCGAGAGTCGGTTTGTCCTCTATTGAAAGAAATGGGCGACGGTGTGGGTTCCAGATCCTCCTCTATGTGTTGAGGGTGGAACCAAAGGATGTTTCATGAAGCGAGGCATTTACGATGAGCTGCTTTCCATCCCTACTCTACGTTCTTGGGATGAATACAAAGGAGATCGGCATTCAACAATGCATCTACATGAAGATACATGAACAAGAATAGCAGTCTGTGCACGGATACATCTCCGCATTGTCTGTGCGGGCATCCTCCAAGGAAAATGAGGGTGTAGAGGGAAGAAAGCATTACGTGAGGAGGTGAGATCCTGAACTCCCCTTACCCATGCCGGCCAGGATCAGCAATCACGTAAGCATCTCCGTTTATGGCACTGTCAGATAGCCATGCCCCGGGTGGGTTTTGATTTTCGTAGCATGCTAATCCCCCAGTGGTTCTAGCAGGTCATCAGCACTGTAGGCATTTCCCCCAGGCCAATAAAGACGCGACTGGGCGCGTCGAATCAGTACATCTTAATGTCCGGATGTGGATGGACGCGGAATGTTATAGCTCTCCGTCCTGCCGCATCCTCCAATCACGTCCACGGGGATTTTTGGGTTTTTTTCCCACCGGAGATATGGAAGATGCTTGCCCAATCGTCTTGCTTCTACTTGTGCTCTCAAGTATGACCTGGGCCGATGACGCACAAGAACAGAAAAAAACTGGAAATCAGCTCTCACAGGTTGCAGAACTGTACTGCGGTCATCGGCCACCCATTGTCTACGTCAAGAGTACCTGACTACTCAGTGTGGCATGCATTTTGTGAGCACACCCTCTTGTACCTCTTTCTTTGTCTACATTATCTACCGGCGGCCGCTTAGATCTTGGTTTGTGGGGGATCGGCAGCACCATAGTAGCAGTCAATGACTCGGGCGCCATAATAGCGCCCTCATAGTGCCCTTGTCGTACTTTTGACAGGGATTATTGGCCCTTGTCAGCCCTGTAAGCAACCGTTTCTCCACGTCTCAGTTTCCACGGAATGCTTCCATAGCTTCCATTGTCTCGGCAGGGGTTCGACGGGTGTCTTTCCGCCGTCAATGGATTCGAATCCCTGTCGTCGTTGTTCTACTTCATAGCCTTGTGCGTACAATTGAACAACATCACGACAATTGATCACCAGCTCATGGAGGATCATGGAGTAGACCAATTGAGGATGCGGCCCGATAAGGCGCTCCTTCCTCACAAAATACTGGCTCTGGTAGTTCCTTCCTCGCAAGATAATTGTTCTGATAGCGTATATCCACACTCGCGAAAAAGAACCCATTTGCTTCATTTGGCTTTGTGTTACCATACTACGCGATCTAAGCATCAAAACATTGAAATATACATGTCAATGTACATCGCCCAAAACGCGCTACGGCGTTCTTTCCCTGTTCTTTTACTGGGTCCATTTACTGATATTGTTGCTGTTGCTGCTGCTGAGCCTGCACTGACCTGTTCCTCAATTATTTTTCAACTTTTTCTCAACTTTTCCTCACTTTCGTCTCGACTTCCTCTCACCTCGCAATCACTACATAAGAGCCCCATCTATATGTTGATCATTACCTCTCCATCCCCCCGCCTTCAAAACTTTATTCTCTCTTCTCTTCTTCTTTCCAATCCAACCATCTCTCTCCTCAACTCTATCTTGCCTCACACAAATCTTCACCAACCTAGCAAGTGAGTAACTTCATCCTCCTCACCTTCTTCAACACCTTGAGGATATCCATCTCCTCTATCCTTTCCATCTTCTCTTGTTTCTCCTCCTTCTCCTTCTTCTCCAACGTCGCCGCATCTCATGATCGCCGGTCTCATTTCCTACGCGCATCTCTTTACCCTTGCATCAGCCATGCTAATCACGGTGTCTTAGAACAGTCATTACTGTACCTCTACATCCAAACATCTGTAAGTTCACCGGCTTCCCTATCGCCTCTTGTGCCACCTTGCAGTCACTAACGCCTTTTGTTGTGCACATCAGACTATCACGTCAACATGACTGTCCACGATGTCCCCTCGCGCAGTGGCCGCACCACCCGCCGTGCCGCCGTTGCTGCCGCTCGTGCCCTCTCCGAGCTCGCCGAAATTGACGACTTCGATACCAGATCCATCTCCTCTACCCGGAGCAACAAGCGTACAAAGCCTGCCACCAACCTCGGCCCTCGCAAGCGGCCGACCCCTAGCTACTCCTCTGACTTTGCAGAGAGTGAGTATGACGCTGAGGAGGACCTCGACAATGTCGACCACGACCACGAAGACAACCACGAAGACGAAGACGACAACCAGGAGGGCGATGACATTGTTGAGCCGGCCCAAGAGTTCGCCGTCCCCGAGGGCAACTCCAACGACGCCTGGCTCATCAGCGAGGCTGGCCGCAAGCACCCTCACAAGCCCCTGACGGCCGAGCAGCGCAGTGCTCGCGAGAAAGCCATTGGCCGCGGTCTGATCAACTGGTCTCGTAAGACATTTTTGGACCAATCTTACGATATCTCTTTTCCTTTGTTTTCATTTTTTTTTTTTTGGTTTCTCTCGTCCCTTTCTCCCTTCTTCAGTATCTTGTTTACTCATGCCCTCTGCCCCTGCCCTACTCTTTCCCTTCTCCTTTCAGAGTCTCTAAGACTCCCAGCTTGAACTCGACAACTTTCTTGGATAACCTACATGTTAAGCACTTATTTTCTTACTTTGTCCATAGTCCTGCACCTTGGGCCCTGCTTCTAACACTTGTTTCTTTCTAGGGCCCATGATGAGCGAGAAGCTTCTTCTCATCATCTGCTTTGAGCTTGCACGCCATCAAATCGAGGTCCCCTGGGAGGCTATCGCCCATCGCTTCCATCCCGGCTCCACGGGCAGTGCCATTCAACAGCACTTGGTCCGCCTCCGCATGGACGTCGCCTCGAAGGGCCACCTGGTTCCCCCTCAAATCCCCAAGTCCGGTGTTATTGGCACCTGCGTGGACCCTACCATCCGTGGCTACATCCGCCAGGATGATGAGGACACTGGTGAGCCCACGCTCCTCCCCGCTCGTTACACGGAGGTCTGGGAAGACCTCAAGCACAACCGCCCTGATAGCATCGAGACGCTTGCCAAGTTGAACGCAGCTGGACTTGAGACCAGACAGAAGACCAAGTCCACCAAGAGCAAGGGCAAGGCCCGCAAGATGCTCATTCCCCACACTCGCAAGACTGCTGGAAGCGCCCGCACTCGCCGCGCTACTGGCCACAAGACCGTCCCCGACCACTCCAATGCCAAGGACAGCATTGTCACCAACGCCTGTGCTGTCACTACCCCCAACAGCATGCCCGACTCCTCCTCGCCTGGCACCGAGTCCAGTGGCATGAACATGAACAATGTTGACGTTGACTCGTCCGCTGATCTGAACATCTTCATGCGCAATCCAGGTCTTCTCGTAAGTATCTTCTCTTCTACTTCTCCTTTCTCTTCTCTCCCAATTTTTTCTAACCTATAGAATGACGATGAGCTGCAGGCCTTCCTCACCAGCCGTTCCCTGCGGTCTGCCGCGGCCCCTGCTACTCCCAAGATTAGCTTCAATCAGTACATGGGTGCTCCCGCCAACTCGCCTATCCACAACTTCAGCCAGACCCTGAACGGACTCGGCGCCGGTGCGCCTGCTCTTCAGTATGGTGCCTTTGAGCACAACTTCGCTATCTTTGGCGATGAGACCCGCACTGAGGCTCAGGCAAGCTCTCTCTCTCTTTCTTCTCACACTGATCCCTTTTGCTAACACTCCACAGGAGTAAAGTATCTCTTCCCCCTTCCCCCGGATATCAAGTTTTTCTTCATTTGCTCTTGACTCGTTTTCTATTTTCTTGTCGTTTTTTTTTCTTCATTTATATCTTGCTTTATTCTTCGTCTTTGTTTTCTTTTCTCGTTTCTTTCGTCTTTTACATCTTTGTTGGCTGTTTGGAATTTGGTTATTGGTCTTTGGCCTTTGTCTTTGACTGCTTACCATCGTTACTTCTCCTTTTCCAGCACCACTGAACAACAAAGCACGAAAGCACACGGTGGACACGTGGGTGTTTTGTCTTTATTGCAGGCGTTTCAGTATTTTTATTGCTCATTGTTTGATCTTTCTTTGCATTTTTTTTCTCTATTTTATTTCCATCGGGAGTCAAGGCGCGAAAACACACGAAAGCATAAGAAAAAAAGGAGGAAAATGAGAAACAGAAAAAAACATGAGGAGGAACCGGGCCGCGAGTTACACAGACATTTTATTTTCCCTTACTACGCATTGTTTCTGCCATTTATTTGCCATTTCAGTTCATTTTACAGCACTAGCAATACCTATCAGCAGCTGTATCTTATTGATAGAACACATAATTATTCCATCTTTCACCTCTGCTGCATGCTTGACTGTGATCGTGACTATGCCTGTGACTGCCCCTAACTCTGGCCTCTGTGACATCAGTCCTGATCATCTTCTAGCTTTTTGCATTGTTATGCTCTCTGCTTACGGGACTTTCCGTCGTGCTCTTTGTTATGCATTGTCTGCTTTTCTACTTATTTTACTTTTCATTGACTGCTTCTCATGGGAATGGTGCATACCTCTATGTTTTTCGATAGCTCTTCTATCTTTTCTACTTTATCCTCTTTACTCGACACACTCGGGTCTCTCTTCTTCTTCTGTCTGTTCTTATCTTTCCAGTCTTTCTATACAGTCACAGTTTATAGCACGTATTCAACTATGGCGGTAAACGCACAAATATCACTCTCCACATGCCACTGTCTTCACCTGCGTCTTCAACTCGAGCAGTTTTAACAATGGCTGCGGCCACACGATTAGAGCGGGTAAAACAGCGCGTGTAGGCATGCCACTGCCCTAGTCTCTGCTGTAAGGCTCTATAATACAGCAGATTCAGTCTTCCCTAGCCAGCCAGCCCGTCCACCTGCGTCTTCAACTCGAGCAGTTTTAAACATGGCTGTGGCGACACGATGAGAGCGTTGTAAACCCGCGCGTGTAGGCATCCTACTGCCCTACACTCTCATGTGAGGCTCAAAAATACAGCGCATCCAGTGTCTCCCCAGCCAGCCAGCCCGTCCACAGATCACAGCTGTCCGTCTTCCACCCACGAAGCATTCAAGTTGCTCTGCACGTTAAAGACCCTGTATTTCAATGTTTCTCGAGTCAATATGCCACTGCTGGAGTCCAAGAAGCCTAGCTCCCGTACCAGAACAAAGACGCCGGAGGCCGGCCATAGCATCGAACAAAAGTACGCCTGTCGAACACCAAAAAAGACCATAGCCGCCTTACACAAAGCACCAACCCAATCCTACTAGTATGGTGACTCGTAGCAACGTCCTTGTGTATTCCTGTTGGCGGTTGAGCCCGCAGAGCCTCATCGTCGTGTCTCGGCCAGCCAACAATGCAAATCTTGCTGCGGTGCCGTGTGGCGTTTGCACAACGCGTGTCTCGGGAGATTTTTTGACGCCACTGCTTCTTATCAAAGCCTATCCAAGACATGCCGAAGAGCGTCTTTCATGAATCGGAATCAAAGTTTTGTCGAGGATGAAGGTTTCATGCTGGATGACTACTCGATGACTAATCATCGTGAAGTTTTTGTCGTCCGCTCACGATGTGAGAATCTTCAGGGCTCAAGTCTTGAGAAACGGAGGGGAACTCGAGGTGGTATATGTGCCATCTTTGGGTGTGCTCTGATGCGTTTGCGTAGAAGTGGTGGAATGTGATCGATGTGGTGAGTGGTGTGTAGGATAGAAGCTGGATCTCGCTCTGTCCCGTCCTACTTTTTGGACAAGTTTTTGCACAGATTTGGAGTGGGTTTGTTTTCCGGCTTGTGGTTAGTCAGGATGACTGTTTTGGACACTTTTGGACACTCTGGTACTGATGTCCTCAAAGATATGCAGCAAGATGAGCACAATTCATCCGACAGAATTGATCCTTGACATCTCACTCATGCATCAGAGTTACAGATATATTGATCGTGTATGTAGATATTTATGCGTACTACTTGTGTGTAAAATTCTATTCTCACCAATCCTGTGGTCCACTTTTCTACCCAATCAAAGGCACAATTGGTGCCTACAGCATGGCCCTCAGTGAGCTGGGTCGGGTCCGTCCTTTTCAGCCCGTTCTCCATTCTTACTTTCAACGTCATCTGCAAACTCAGTACATCGTGTAAAGCACGTCAAGTAGTCAGTCAAATCTATTTGTCCGAGTATTTCAGCTTGGTGGTCTTCAGCACACCATCCAGTGCTCTGAGCACTCCTTCAAGCACTTTTAGTGAGTGGTGCATACTTATCCAAATACAGCAGTGTGTCACGTGTGCATTAGCAGATAAAGGCCAATCAGAGCTCTGTGAGAGCCTCCACTCCGCTCGACTGACATAATCTCGGTTGGTAAGCTCAACATCAGGGGATGTAAACATCTGGATTCGAATGCATTCAGGAACAGAAACGCCATTAGATAACGACTATGAAATAATATGAATAATGTAGAACAGAACGGAAATAGTAAAAGATCAAAAATGAGGCAAAAAGACAAAAGACAACCTCTAATCGGTACAAAGATGAATCCCAGAAATGACTTGCTTGCGACTTTTTTTCCACGACACACCACACCCAGAACGTATACTCAGAGACGATTGCTCAGAAGTCTACTTCTTCTTGCCTTGTGGCTTGGCTTTTGGCGACGCCTTTGCTTTCGGTGACGCCTTGGCCTTGGGCTTGGCCTCGGTCTTCTCGGCCTCGGGCTCGGCCTTGTCAGCCTTGGGCTCGGCCTTCTCGACCTTCTCGACCTTCTCGGCAGCCTTGGCCACCTTCTTGCCCTTCTTCTCCTTCTTCTCAACCTTGGGCTCCTCCTTCTCAGCCTCAGACTTGTCGGTCTCGGCCTCGGACTTGTCAGTCTCAGCCTCAGACTCAGACTTGGCCTCGCCGGCCTTCTGGGCCTTCTTCTTGTTCAGCATGTTGGGATCCAGACCACGGCGACGCATGGCGTTCTTCCGTGCGCGCTCAATGTACTGTGTGTCCTCCTCCTCGTTGAAGTCGGCAAAGGTGTCCTTCTCCTCGGCATCGGTGGTCTCGTCGTCGGTAATGGGTGCCTTGTCGGCAGCAGAAGAGTACGAGCCAGTCGTCGAGGCATCGACCATCTCGCTGTCGCCGTTGCTGAAGGCAGCAGCAGCCTTGGTCGAGCCTCCCTCGGCGCGGATGGCGTTGGCGGGGGTGGGGCCGACCTTCTTGAACTTGGCGACGAAGAAACCGTCGACGTTCTGGTGGTGGGGGTAGAAGCGGCGGGTCATCTTGAGCGACTGGTCAAAGGACTTGCCCATGTAGCTGGTGAAGCCCTCCTTACCGAACGGCAGGCCGGTCTCGACAAGGCGCACGTTGGGGCGGCGCTTGAGCGCGTAGGCGACAACGGCTTCGTTCTCCTCGATGGCGACGGAACAGGTCGAGTAGACGAGGTAGCCACCAGTCTTGCTGGCGTGGTTGACGGAGTCGATGGCGGACAGCAGCAGCTGCTTCTGGATGTGCGACAGCTGCATAAAGTCTCTCTCGGTCTTGTTGGTCTTGACACTGGCATCCTTGGCAATAACACCGGTACCCGAGCAGGGGGCATCAAGCAGGACACGGTCGAAGCCGCCCATGACGCGGGGGAAGTCACGGGCATCGTAGTTGCAGACAATGACGTTGCGGGCGCCCAGACGGTGGATGTTGCCAATCAGACCCTTGGCACGCTCCTTGGAGGGATCGTTGGCGAACACGACACCGGTGTTCTTCATCAGCGCAGCCAAGTGCGTCGTCTTACCACCGGGAGCGGCGGCCATATCCAGCACGCGCTCGTTCTCCTGGGGAGCCAGGGCCATAACGGGCAGGAACGAAGAGGCAGCCTGCAGAATGTAGTGACCAGCCAGGTACTCGGGCGTGGCACCCAGGGGCACGTTGGACTCGAAGACCTGCAGACCAACCTTGGACCACTTGCCGACGGGCTCAAGGGTGACACCGCGGTTGATCAGCGACTGTGCCAGCTCACGACGGTGAGTCTTGAGAGTGTTGGTGCGCAGCACAACGGGACGGGGCGTCTCGTTGGCCTCGAAAAAGGCAAAGGCCTCACGGGGCGAGAACAGGTGGAAGAGCTTCTCGGCCAGGAACTCGGAGTAGCCGTAGTACGAGCACAGGTCCTTGATGATCTGGGCAATGTACTCGGCACGCGAGCGGTCCTTGGCGGCGAGGCGGGGCATGTCCTCGAGGATCTGGATGGTCTCGCCGATGCGGCTGCGCAGCAGCTGCAGATCGGGTGCCAGCATGGCCTTCTTCTTCTTGTCGGTGACACCGCCCTCCTCCTCCTCCTCATCCTCCTCCTCGTCGCCCTCGAACATGTCGGTGCCGACAATGTTGGTCTGCAGCGCGCTGTCCTTCATTTCGGCGTCGGCGTCGGCAGCATCCTTGGCCTGCTTCTTCTCCAGCTTGCGCGACAGACCCTCAATGTTGGCGGCCGTCAGCTTCTCCTCGATATCAGACTCGTCCTCGTCCTCCGAGAAGACAAACTTGCCGTCGTCCTCAATGTCAGAGTCGACAACGTCCTCCTCGTCGGACGAGCCCAGGAAGTCGGAGCCCAGCATGTCCTCAGCGTCAGAGTCGCCCAGGAGCGAGCCCTCGGCCTCGGCATCAGAGCCGATATCCAATTCGTCGTCCTCGTCGAAGCTGTCGTCGTCAGAGTCGGCCAGCAGCTGCTTCTTTGCCGGGGCGGCCTTGGTGCTCTTCACTGGTGCGGCGGCCTTGGGTGCTGCGGCTGCGGCCTTTGATCTCGGTGCGGGCTTGTCGTCCTTCTTTGCGCCTCTGCCGTTGGCGGCCTTTCCGTTGGGAGCCTTCTTGTCGCCCTTCTTGTCGGCGGCCTTGTCGGTCTTGCCGTTGTTGTTCTTGCGGCGCTTCGAGGAGGGAGCATCGCCGGCGGCGGGAGCACCAATCGGCGAGTCGGCAGGCAGACCGGCCTTGCGCTTGAGGCGAGCAAAGTGCTCTTCGGACAGGGGCGCGGGCGCACCCTGCTTCTTTCCAATACGACGGCCAACACCCATTTTGAATGTTGTGGTATTGGGTGGTTTGGGTGAATTAAGGATGTGAGGTTGGTTGTGTGGTCTGTTTACGGCGAAACAGTATGCGGACCAGGAGACGGGATACGACTAGACAGAAGTTTTCTAACTTTTCCTACTTTTTTTTCATTGCTGGCAGCCGATAAGCGATAAGAGAATTTGCTTCCCAAATGAGACTAGTTTCTGCCGAGCGGGTGCGCTAGTCTTACCGCCTCAGCCGTCACTCTGTACCATTTTAGTCCTTCTCCAAATGGCCGCCCGCTTAATTGCATGTGGGGTCCACAGCACCACTACAGCTGTACTCTCCATCTGTACGTTGACGCAACCACGCCCTCATCTAGCTGCACTCTCGACCGTCGAGCACACCTGCCACAAATATCTACCACGACACACACACACACAATGGCTGAAGTCCAGTTTGCAAAGTCTTTCCTCGCCGGCCTTGATGGCCGGCCCATCAAGCTGTCTGCGGACTACGCTGAAGATGCCCGCCGCTACCCTGCTCGGTCGCCCGTACGTCTCCCGTCCTCGAGGTTGCTATTGAACTCATCTAACATATATAGTACACAATGCCGAGCATGAAGAAGGCCATGCGCAAGCCCGCCAGCTCCGCCAAGGCCGCCGCCCCCGGCTCCGCTCCCGCCATCACTATCAACATCAAGTCCATGCACCGCAGTCCCCCCTTTGACGTGCGCCTGAGCTCCGGCGACTACACGCTCACGACCACCTCGCTCCTCGACATCCGCACCGCCCTCTCCGAGCAGACGGGCGTGCCCCTGGCCAAGCTCAAGCTGCTGTACAACAAGAAGCCTGTGTCGGACTCCAAGGTGCTGCAGGACGTGGCGCCCGATGCGGCGACGGCAGGCAAGACGACGGAGATTGAGCTGGGCGTGATGGTGTCGGGCGGTGCGACGACGGTGGCGACAGCGCAGGCCGAGCAGGCGGCACAGGCAGGGCCCAAGTCGGAGGCTGCAACGGTGGAGGCTGCATCGGCAGCAGATGCGGCAGCGGAGGCAGCAGCAGAGCCTGCTGCGGCGGGATCGCCGAGCACTACTACGGACGGCAAGCTTGCGGCGGACACGGAGGAGTTCTGGACGGACCTGCACGGCTACCTGCTGCAGCGCACCAAGGACGCGAAACACTCTGAAGAGCTATTCAGTTTGTTTGTGAAGGCATACGAGGACCGGATGATATAAGCTGTTGGCGTGCCATACTATAGTATTACGAATATATGCATGATTACGCGACGACAAACTTCTTCTCTCGGTGATTTAACTCGTCCCTTCATGCATGTGCACTGTGCGCGGTGATATTCATTAAAGCATTGCGTAGTGTAGTAGTGTAAAGAGTAAACGAGGTGCGCGGCGTCCTTGCATTCCAATTTAGAGAACTAACAACAGCCAGACAGTTCCGACAGACGATTCGACAGACAATCCGACAGACAAGATCATATCAAACACAGCCAATACAGTAATAGTCATTCGAAGAGGACAAACAGGCAGCAAGACGCCTCCGCACCATCATGGAGAATGGGATTTTATTTGGTCGAGAGAACACAGACGCTAGAACACCAGTACACCAGACATCAAACATCAGGACATCGGGACATCAGGACACCAGACATCAGACATCACATCAGACATCAGGGAGCAAGCATTTAAGCAAGGCCCTTGCTGACGGTGCGCAGGATGGTGTCGTACTCAATGTCGTCCTCGTCGTTTGCCTGGAGCTCGACAGCAATACCGGTCAGGGTGCGCTTCAGAGCCTCCTTGGAAGAGGCGTAGACCATCTTGGCCTTGATCGGGGCATCATCGGGGGACCAGGCGATAAAGGTCAGCTTGTTGCGGATACCCTCGCCGGAAGACAGGTTGTACTCGAAGTCGTAGACGGCGTATCTGGGGCCCTTGCCAGTACCCTGCTGTAGTTAGCATCATTTGAAGAGTGCACGTGGCTGTTTGGACTGATAGGCTGGCAACTAACGGTTCTGGTCTTGGTGGTGGCGTTGACGAGCTTCTCGCGGAAAGCGTCCCAGTCAGCGACGGTAGAGGTCTCCTCGATGACAATCTCCTTGTCGTCGTCAGACAGCTTGAAGATGATGTACTTGTACTTCTTGTTGAGCTTCAGCTCGTTGTAGGCAGTAACGCACTCCTGCGCGACGGAAGCACTGGCTTGTTAGTGGATGGCCGATGGCAGGCTTGGGAGGTAGTGGACAGGCGGGACGAGTGATGCGGTCGCGGTGACGGCCATGGTGATTCATGGTGACGATCATAGTGACGATGCGATCATGGCGGCCAGGATGGATGTCAGATGGTTGGCTAGCTTACCCGGATTGAGACTGGACATGTTAGCAGCTGTTTGCGACTGTGATCAAGATGTCAAGAAAGATGCGCCGGCACACGAGCAAAGCAAGAGCTCGAGAGCAAGAGGCGGTGATGACGTACCATTTTGTGAGGTGTTTTGAGAGAAAGGGGGGGCTATGCGGCGTTAGATCAGGTTTCTGGCTGGCGCAGTGGCATAGAGCAAGAGCAGGTGGAAGACATCGTTGTCTGTTGTCGCCCTCGGAGTGCAATACGATCCGCCGTGTCCTCGGTTCTGGTTCGGCGGTCCGGCATGGCTCCGACGGTCCCATAAAGCTAGCACGGAGTTGGTGAGGTGAAACAGGGAGCAGGGGTAGCTGCGTCGCCCGATGCTCCGTGTAATGGGAAACCTGTGTGCGAACTGCGACGACCAGAGCTAGAGCCAGAGCACAAAATCCGGCGACATCGCGAGCAGCGGGACAGCGTGGGAGCCGAGGATGACGGGGTCGAGGATGACGACGAGGTCGGCGCAGTCGGAGGGGCGGCGATGAGGGGGGCCGATACGAGGACGACAGACGACAAGACGAACGGACACCAGCTGCACAATGTATAGCTCTATCGGGGTTACATACCAAAAAGTGTAAAGAGTCGGTGATGTCTTTGGGATAGAGATGGAGAAGAAGAAAAGAAACAGGAGAGAGAAGAGAGCAGGAGAGCAGAGCAGAGGGGGGCAGAAGGAGCAAGAGGACAAGGTACAAGTATTCATATTAACGAAATCAGGGAAAGAGGGGGTTCGGATGGGAAGCTGGTGTGTCTGGTGTGTCTGGATAGTGGGGCTCTTCCACTGTAAGATACGACAGCTGGAGGTATCTGCTCTGGAATTACCCTGTACAGAAGGAGCTAAAAGCACAGCGGTTGCGACTTCCTTCCTTTCTCTTTCTTTTCTCGACTTGCTGCGCTGCTCGAGTGCCAGAGCGCCAGAGTGCTATGGCGGGGTTGCCCAGGCGATGTTGATGGAGAACAGGGGCGCGAGGGGCGGCCTACGTAAGTAGACAGTATGTGCACTGTGTCGAATGTATAGGTCATGTAAGCTGTCAGAATAAGCACCATCACCAACGGACGGCAAGGCTGCACCGTTTCTACCTGATGGCGAGATTGGCGCAGATTGCCAATTCTGTCTTATAAAATGCACCCACGTCGTGCCGTGTGTCAGATGCTTTGTCCCAGACATTGCATACTCAAAGATACGTCGCTATGTGCTATTCTGCTGCCTGAATTAGTGTGTAAGAAATGCCCTGAATGACGGGTCTGTCCCACTAGCGGCAGCCTGGTCCTTTTGTTGTGTCTGCTGTAATGCCAACGGGCAAAACGCAGGTGCCTGGACCAGGACTAGTGGCACAGTGTGTAGTGGGTCGACAAACAGTGCCAACCTCATATCAGCTATCACGACTATTTGTGTGGTGATTGTGTCGAGTGATTGTGTCGTGTATCAAGAGACAAGTAAGATTGGGCTTGGATCAGGCAGCATCTTGTGGCATGACATTGTGGTTTGTTTTGCAATACTTTTTTTTTTATTTACCAATTTTTGACATGTAAAATAAAGCGAAAACGATGGCCAAATTAATTTTATATCAACAAAATAAAAAGAAAAGATAAATGAAGAAAACGAAACGTAAATAAGGTTAATATGTACCGTTAAACATAGAGAATACATCATCACATCACGATATAAACCACAAGATAGCTTTACTAAATATATTCTAAGAGGGGAGATTTATACAAACAAGAAGATATAAAACATGAAACATATAGTTCGTACAATGTCATCGATGGACGTCAACTCCAGATAATCATAAACCAAAGACAAGACGCACACCCTTCGCCTCCGTCTTCTTCACCTGGTGATACATGTAGCAAGATACTCCTTTCCTTCACAGACGACCATGGACTGTAGACCAGACCGTAGACGTGGCCATTGAGTTGATGTAATTTTTGGATTTTTTTCAACGGAGATTTGCTTTTTGCTTTGCTTTTGCGTCGCTTTTATGCTTTTGCTTTTGCTTTTGGCTTTGCCTTTGGCTTTGCGCTTTTGGACATTAAATCAGTGCGGACACCTTACATCATGCCGCCCATGCCGCCCATGCCACCCATGCCGCCCATACCGCCCATGCCGCCAGCACCGCCGGGGCCCTTCTCCTCGGCAGCCTCGACAATGGCGACCTCGGTGGTGCCCAGCAGAGAGGCAACACCGCTGGCGTCAATCAGACCCGTCCGCACAACCTTGAAGGGGTCCAAAATACCGGCCTTGATCATGTCGACGTACTCGCCCTTGGAGCTGTCGAAGCCCTTGTTGAAGTCGGCACCGTACTCGTCCAGCAGCTTGCCGACAATGACCGAGCCCTCGAGGCCGGCGTTCTCGACAATCGTCCGCGCGGGGCGGGTGATGGCGTTCTTGACAATGCTGATGCCCAGCTGCTGGTCAAAGTTGGCGGGCTTCAGGTCGTTCAGGGCCTGGCTGGCAGCCTTGATCAGGGCGGTACCGCCACCGGGCAGGATGCCCTCCTCGACGGCAGCGCGCGTGGCGTTGAGCGCATCGACGAAGCGGTCCTTCTTCTCGCCGACCTCGACCTCGGACGAGCCGCCGACGCGGATGACGGCAACACCGCCCGACAGCTTGGCCAGGCGCTCCTGCAGCTTCTCCTTCTCGTACTCGGTGGTGGTGGGGTCGTTCATGACGCCGCGGATCTGCTCGCAGCGCTGGGCGATGCTGTCCTTGGTGCCCTCGCCGTTGAGCATGATGGTGTCCTCCTTGGTGATGGTGATGGAGCCGACCGAGCCGAGCATGTCGGCGGTGGCCTTCTCGAGCTTGACGTCAAGCTCGTCGGTGAAGACGGTGCCGTTGGACAGGATGGCAATGTCGCCCAGGATGGACTTGCGGTTGTCACCAAAGCCGGGGGCCTTGACGGCAGCAACCTGCAGCTGGCCGCGCAGCTTGTTCAGGATGCAGACGGCCAGAGCCTCGCCCTCAATGTCCTCGGCAATGATGACGAGGGGACGGCGCTGCTGGGTGGAGATCTCCAGAGCAGGGATGATGTCCTGGACAGCCGAGATCTTCTTCTCGGACAGCAGCAGCAGGGGCTTCTCAAACTCGACCTTCTGCGACTTGGCGTCGGTCATGAAGTAGGGGGAGACAAAGCCGCGGTCGAAGCGCATGCCCTCGGTAACCTCGAGCTCGTCGTTGACGGTCTTGCCCTCCTTGACGGTGATGACACCCTCCTTGCCGACCTTCTCCATGGCGCTGGCGAGCAGAGCGCCAATGTGGGTGTCGCCGTTGGCGCTGATGGTGGCGACCTGGGCGACCTCGGCGCTGGTGGTGATGTCGCGCTTCTGGGTCTGGAGGTACTCGACGACGGCAGTCACGGCAGACTGGATACCGCGGCGCAGGTCCATGGGGTTGCAGCCGGCAGCAACGTTCTTGACGGTCTCGGAGAAGATGCTGCGGGCCAGGACGGTGGCAGTGGTGGTACCGTCACCGGCGACCTCGTTGGTCTTGGAGGCGACGTCCTGCAGCAGCTTGGCGCCCAGGTTCTCGAACTTGTCCTTGAGGGTGATGGCGCGGGCAACGGTCACACCGTCCTTGGTGATCTTGGGCGAGCCAAAGCTGGACTCGATCAGGACGTTGCGGCCCTTGGGGCCCAGGGTGGTGGCAACAGCCTTGGCCAGGGTCTCGGCACCGGCCAGCAGGGCAGCACGGCCCTCAACACCGAACTTGAGCTCCTTGTGAGCGAACCGGCGCTGAGTGAAGTTGAGGCTGGGGCGGGCAGCCGACAGAGCCGAGGCTCTTGCCCGCGATGTCATGGCACGCTGCATTGTGATGTGTGTGGGAGGGGGGGAGTAGAAGAGAAAAATAGAAATAGAAAGACGGGTGTCCTTCAAAATCAAGAGGTGGGAGGGGGAGGGAAGAGAAAGAGAAAAGCTGGGGAAGAGATATAAGAAAGAAGAGGAGTAAGAGGTCGGAGAGAGAAGCAGAGGATGACGAGAATCGGAGTGAAAAAAATTCTGGAGAAGCTCGTCGCTGGTCGGGCCTGTACAGTGCTCTGAATAGGCTGCTGAGGAGCAAGACAAGGCAAAGCCGACCGAACGGTGTACCGAGAAAAAATTAAATAAATTGTTAAAATAAATTCAAATAAAAATATAAAAATGTGTGAAGGGAAACTGGCGGTCGTTTGATTGGTCCAAACCCAATTTGCTAGTCCACAACAGGAATGGCCAATTGACCGACAGCACCTTCTCCAATGCTCAGTGAGCCTTCCATCCAGTTCTATGGGGGCCTCTGGACTCTCGATTCCACGTTGTTCCGCCTGAACGGACGACGTCCCGTTGTCGCCGGTGCTCTTGCCGAGTTGGTGTTCGGGTGTTTATATGACGAGGAGCGCCACATCCTAATTGGCTTGTGTTGGCTTCAATCATGAAGATTAGTCACCTTTAGAACGACCTACACAACGAACAATCAACATTATGAATAAGTACTGTTCTTCAACGGTGATCGTACTTTGCGGTATATCCCAACAGCACCACTTACAAATCAATGGAGAGTCATGCAGCTAGCCTTGCCATCTCAGCTTGCTACTACTCTGGCAATGCATCTACATTGTTTTTTGGTCAGCTTGAGACATTCATAACCAAAGAAATATGAGTCGAATATTAGTTTGAATGCATTGGCAATTGTCTGCGATCCCAGGGTTGGTGCTAAGACAGTATTATAGTCATCTGCCATGTGCTAGGTTGTCACAAAGATTCAGGATAATGAGCTGATATGCTCTCTGATCAAGCTCACGGACAGCATCAAAAACCTGGCATTCGAGTCTCCCTGTGAATTTGTAGAATGGCAATGCTCAGGCTGCTTGTTCAGGTCTTTGTATATGACAGACAGACCTCATACTGGCTGGTTGTGCTTGACCAATGCTGGCTGGCCATGTGGCTATGTTTAGCAATGCTGTCAACGATTGTTATAGCCTTGGTTTATAGTTTATCACGGTAATACTCAGCATGGCCAGCAGACCGACGGCAACACCTTGCATGGACCAGCATACAATAGAGCAGTTCAACTGAGCAATGTAATTATTATATACACAAAAGCTGTCTCGCTGTCCTTCTTAAACGCTATGGACAGAAACAACTCGTCGCATCCTTCTTTGTCTCGTCTCACTGGCACTGCCGCCTAGTAGGCCAATTGGCTGTTGCTGTAGAATAAAGCTGTTGACCATGGCCAGACTGACACCGCGTTGACAATAATAAATATAAATGCTTTTTCGTAACGTCTACATACGTACAGATCGCAGTCTAACTCGCTCCTCCCCGACAATGTGTTTCTCCTACACCTTAAGCTTACAGGCTGTCGGTAAGCATCTTGTTCAGCTTGGCAACCTTGGACGAGACGCTCAGGTCGATTGTCCGGTCGCCAACCTCAACCACCAGGCCGCCGAGGATCTCCGAGTTGACCTTGTTGGTCACCTTGAGCTTCTTGCCCTGGCCAACCAGAGTTGCCGACTTGGTGACGGCAGACTCCAGCCGCGACAGCGTCCGGTTGTCGAGGGGCTGCGCGCTGGTGACAATCATCTCAATCTCGCCCTGTGCGGCGCGGATCAGCTCGCCAAACTTGGCGGTGACGTCGGACAGGAGGCCCAGGCGGTTGTTCTCGGCCAGGGTGGCAAGGAAGTGCGAGACGGTGGGCTGGTTCTCGCTCTTGGTGACCTTCTGCAGCTCGGCAACGATGGCGGTCTTGTCGGCGGCGGACAGGGTAGGGGTCTCGAGGATGGCGTTGAGCTTGGGGTCCTTGGCCAGCAGAGCAGCCAGGGCGGCCAGAGTCTTGGCCGTGGGGTCCAGAGTCGAGGTCTTGACGGCGGCGGTGTACTGTATGGTTAGCATGGCGAGGTAGATGGTGGTGGTGGCAGCATAGCGACGGCAGTTGTGGTGAGGAGCGAGGTGCGAGGTGCGAGGTGCCACCATTGGCAACCACAACTGTCCGTGCTGCAAGCCCAACAAGAGGTCAACCCACCAGAGCAGAGGCGTAGGTACCGCCGACACCAAAGAGGGCGACCGGGGGCTTGACGTTATCGGTAGCCGGGGCGGCAGCGTAGCCGCGGGCGAGGGCCGGGGTGGCGGCAACGACGGTCCGGAGGCCGGTGGAGGGGGCGGCCGCGCGGGCGGCCAGCATGGCGTGTCTCGACAGCATGGTGAAGGATGGAGTTGAGGTGGGTATATCGAGATATCGAGGTATATCAAAGGGTCGAGGTCGGAGAGGGGGAGTGATTCGGCAGGAGACCTCAATCGCAGAGTGAAAAACAAAAGCTCGGGTTCTCAGGTTTTTGGCTAGGAGAGCGGAAATGGTGGAATGGAAGGAACCGGCCAAATTGGCATTGGCTCGGCTGCGCTAGTAGTGCCTGAGGCATTAATCGCGATTATGTCAGCTTGAGCGCAGCGCTACAGAATGTCAAAGTGCGCTGAAATGCGCTAGAGTATGCCAAAATGCGCAAAGATACAGGGCGACAGCTCTGCATGTGGGACCCTTGCTGCCCCTGGCTGTTGGCAGCGTTTGACGGTTGAAATAAACTTAATTGGAAAAGAAATACTTAAATGGACAACGGACAATAAATCACTCACCACTGAGCAGCGAGCCCAGGGCCTATGTCGGAGAACTCGACATCGTAGACAAGTGTAATAGGAGCAAGTAAACAAAGGCAGTTTGATACAGTGACGTATTTTACTTGATTTATTGTTGGAATTTTGCAGCACATTTCAACTTCAGATCACTTTGTTGAATTTTCATATGATATGGAAACTCATTTGATTTTTTTTTCTCATCCTAATTCACCAGATGGACAGAACAAATCATATTTATACACCTACAGCTCATCATCTGAGTCTGTGTCACTATCACCCGTGGGTGCCGGAGCTGGTTTGGCGGCTGGAGGAGCCGGGACAGCAGAAGCCGGGGCGGCCGATGATGAGGCACCATCGGCAGCAACCCGAGCCTTTCCAAATGCCAGCACACGACGTGGAGGCGGGCCCTCTTCAGGCACAGGTGCGGCCGTCGTCTTTGCAGGCCCGGCATCATTGTTGTCGTCATCCTCGTCCATTGGCTCGGCACCGCCATCGTCGTCGCTCTCGGTAGCTGCATCGCCACTGTCTGTCGACTCGTCGAGATCTTCCTGATCATCAGAGTCTTGAGCCGATGCGTTGCCCTTGCCTTTGCCCTTACTGCGTGTACCCCGACTTGCTGTCTGCTCAAAGTCGTCGTCATCCGAGTCTTCGTCCGGCTCAGACACGGCAGCAGCAGCAGCAGAGCGTTTTGCACCTCGCTTTGCAGGTGCTGGCTTTTGTTTTGAGCCAGAGCTGTCGGCTTTTGTAGTTTTACGTGTGCCACGTGTGGTGGGCAGAGCCGGCTCCTCCTCTTCCTCCTCCTTGATTTCTGCAATGTCGTCCGCGCGGCTCTTATACTGAGCAGCATTGGCCAGCATCTTCTGCTGCACGCGGATCTTGACTTTCTTCTCATTGAGTAGTGTGCAAAACTTTTCGAGCATGGCGGTCTCGTCGGAATCCTTGGTCGTCAGGAACTCATCGAGCTGTGCTTTGAGGTCGTCGACGGCAGCCTGCAGCGTAGACTGCTTGGCCGTGGCTTCCTCTAGAGCCTGCTGAGCTTGTGCACGACTGTCGACGGCATCACCGCACCAGTCAAAGAGCTCGATGCCCTCTGCTTCATCGTACGCGAGCGAGAGCGTGCCCAGCCGCTGTGTAATATTCTGGACTCGTTTCCGAATCGTTATAGTCACGTCCGACTCCTCCTTGACCGTAGCTGTAGCATCGATATTGTCTACCCAGCCCTGGCCTAGCAGGAGGAACTTGAGGATGGCCTCCCACTCGTCTGGGCTGCACGGTGCACTCTGGTAACGTGATTTATCAATACGGTCATGCCGTACTAGTTTCAATGAATGTTAGATGTCTTTGTACACCGTGCTGAAATCAAAATATCAATACAGCAGTAAGTTGAGGTGGCTACTTACATGATACGCTGTACGGCGATTCACCCTCTGTTGCTACAAGCCGTACATCGAGAGGCTTCGAGGCCTGACTTGAGGCTGTAGCACGGGCAAGGACAAAGGAGCCCTCCTCATCAGAGCGCGGTATGCGCAAAACGTGTGACGGCATGATGTATATCAAGCCTGTCTTCTGGGACGTCCCTTGCTTTCGCACTATGAGTCTTTCTTACTTGCTGATGGAGGATCAGAAAGCCCCGGCTCGCAGCCGTTTCGTTGAGCTGGTGTGGAGAAGTGTATGCGGAGGTGAAACGAAACAAAGAAAGTACTCTGTATTGGAGGGTATGATGACTCGAGGACGTGAGGGCGACAGGCAATATGGACGGGCTGAAGAAGGAAGTCAAGACCGAGGTGAAACAGAACAGAAATTGCAGGATGGACCAAAGCTTCGAGTGTAAAGCCTTGATGTTGAGCTTGCAAGGGCGAAGCCTGTCCTGTGCCGTGATTGAAGATGGATGTGTAGTATTACTCTGTACAGTGATAGTACGTTGAGATATTGCACTACCGAATGCAAGGCGGGCCGAGACAGAAGAAGTGGAATTGAAACTAGGTGATGTACGCTGGAGTAAACAATGGGTGCCCGTGCCCTTTGTCTATGATGAAAGGGAGACTGGATGGAGTGACAGCAATGATTGTCATGAAGAGTGACAATGGTTCAGAAGCCGGGCCGGGGACAGGGAAGATGACGCCAAAGGGATGCAACAGAAGAAACGACGTTGGACGATATGGAAAAGGAAAAAGAAAAAGACGGGATGGACCCTTGTTATTGATAGAGACCGCTGCCGGGGCCCTGCCGAGTGTAAGATTTGCGATCTTGAATGGGCCGCGCCTGGGGCCGTTGATCAGATGTCAAATGTCAGTGGCCTGTGGCTTGTAAATAGATGGCCTCGAGAAAGGGCGACCTGGAATGCGGGCAGTAGATTGATGTCTTTGCCTTCTTCTGCTTTGTGTGTGTCTTGTAGTTCGTCTTCTATTTAAGTCTGATCTTCAACCTCGCCTGGGCCAGCCGGGAAGGGCAACTTCGAGGTGGGGACTGGGCTACGGGAGATGAGGCCCGGTCGTTTATTTTTGAAAGTGACAGACTGTCAGGCTATTACCATCTGGCAAAGAGGGTCTCAAGGGAGCTGAGCTTGAATAATTGGTCTTGATTCTTCATGATCCAGCTTTGATTTTCAAACCTCAACAATGAGATTATCAATAGGATCAGGAGGATTGCTGTCTCGGTTGCGTTGGTAAGGGAGGTGACGATGGTTATATCAGGAGATATGAGAGAAAATATTGAAGAAGGTAAGACGGATACAAACCGCGAGATTCAACAGAAGCAGCTGTGTTTGTTATTCAAAGTCAAGGACCTTCATCTAGGCAGCCATGCACATCAACACAGCTATGGAACTAGCGAGACGATAGTGTGGATAGGCGATAGCTCACGGACATGAGATGATAGATAGACGTCTGTCGTTGGTGGTCGTTGTAGCCTTGAGTCTGATCGCTGACGGGCAGTAAATCCAAATCATTGGAATATAATCAATGGATGAGACGACGTTGGATTGAATACGCTGTAGAGCTTAAGTGTGTACATACGATCACGTGCATTGCCCTGAGATAAAACATATTCAAATCTACTTTGCATCTAGATTCTAGAAGGAAGGATACGACATGTCGGTGAGTCGTCCTTTCCATGTACTTCGTACATACCATTTTTCTTCTTCTTCTCCTTCTAACAGCAAGACCTGCATTGATCAGAGGACTTTCTGGACTAGAATAGTAAAGACTGAACAAACGGTGAAGACGGGTGAAGAGTGGAACGCGTCCGTTTCGCGTCGCCAACGCGCTATCACAGGCCGTTTTGTTGTTGGTACGGGTAGTTGTAGCCAATCAGGAACGATTATTCCAGGACCCTGTCCTAGTCAGTGTGCTGAGCCAGTCTCCCATGAATTCACCAGCACTGACTACGGAGCATTAACCAGAATGTCTGTGCCATGTGGCCCGGCTTGAAAGGTGTGCAAAGTTGGGAAACAGTGAGGAATGCGCCTGCCACTTCCAGGTTTTCAGGACCTATTTTGAGAGAATAGGGAACTTGCCACTGAAACTTGTTCCGTTGCTCCTTCCTCACCTTGCCCACGGTGACGCTCCTAGGGGACACTCTGGCAACGCACGGGCCACCTTCTGCATTCCATCCATGCCAGCCTCCAGCAAAATATCGAAATACAGTGGGTAAGAAGTAGGGTGCATTCTGTCATAGGGGCAGATCACCCACAGAAGCCCACTACGACGCAAGAACTCCACTACAACCACCCGAATTTTTGAATTTTCGTGCATTTTTTCTGCGCTTTCCCCTTCTGTCCATTGTGGCTCCAGGTCGCACCTGCCCGCTTCAGCACCACCCCAACGCTATTACAGGCCTGCCAGAACGGGCAGAGATCCCTATGAGTGGCCGGTCGTGCCTGTCCCCAACCTCCTCCCTCGTTCCAACTCTCCCGCACCGCCGTTTTCCCTATCCCATTCCTCTCACGACTTTCGCATTCCAAGATCGTCAACCCCCCCCAAGACATACTATTCACACTCAAATTCACGTTTCTGTATTCACACTGGCTTCAACAAAACTACAAGCACCGCCTCATTATTTTGACTTGTGATGATTGTCATTCTGATCTCTTTGATCAGTTCCCAGATTTTACCAATCGGTCGCATCGCAAGAGCACACGGCATCTTCGGCTTGCTGGCTGTCTCATTTGCGACGACAACGACAACGACGACAACCACATCTCTAAACGACATTCGACGACACTCGACGACCATTGCCAGTGACTGATTACCTCATAGCAGCACTGCACAATACCATACACTCGTTCAGCAGCATCACTCACAGCACGCATACCGACAGCGATATGTTATAGAAACAGAACTTCAACGGCCTCATTTTTTTCAACCTCACCGCAAACCACACTCACTCAGCTTTCACTACTATCAATCAGCCGCTCTTATTATCGTGCCGCTCTATTCTTCACTCGATATCAGCTCTCTTACTGCTTCTTCACATCTCTCGGAACCCCCTCTCCGCACCCGGGAAAATCACCGGCTTGAATCTCGACTCGGGACAGGAAATTGGACAGCACGGCGTATACATTGCCTCATCTCTCACCTAAACGACCAAACTACCCCGGATTCATTTCCCAGGAGCCAGCTTTACTCTATTTGAAAGCCAGGGTCCTCGCGCACACGACACGCAATCACACGCTCAGCCGTTTCAACTCATCTCGCATCTTCTTCATCACCCGACATTCTCTCGAAACCGCATCTCAGCGCCGACTATGAATCCCTCTTATTGATTGCGTCCCTCCCCAGCACTATTCCCAGCACTATCCATCTCAGATTTCAGCTCGTATCTGCCAGCAAGCGGATCCTCTGAGCCTCTTCCTCTTCTCTACGCACGCCACGTCGTCCCGGTCAAAGCTTTCAAAGCATTGGACGACAGAGCGTTGCGTTGCTGCACAAACCATACCCATCATCCACACCTGACCAATCCACTTCACACACACATCAAAATGGAGCCATTACGCCTCAAGCTACGACAGCCCGTCGAGGATGTCGTCGAGAACTGGGATGACGATGACTTCATGATCGAGGGCGACGACATCGCCTTCCGCTCCTCCACCAACACAGCACCCCCAGCATCAACAACCAACAGCCGCCGCGAGTCTCACTCGTCTTTCCGCTCCGACTTTGAGTCTATCCACGCCGAGGAGGATCAGCAGGTTCTGCTTCCTGGCGACGACGAGAAGTCCACCCTGGACGCCATTGCCCTCGCTGCCAATGCCGGCATTCCTCTTCCTACAAATGTGCCTCCATCTGCTCTGATGGGCGGTACTATCAAGCGCCTGGGTGGCCGCAAGATCAAGAAGATCTTCCAGGAGGACTGGGGTGATGACCTCGAGTTTCCCGAGGACCCCCAGCCCCTGCACATCAAGACACAGGACGCCTCGCAGTTTCCTGATGCTATCCGCCAAGTCAGCGGCAGCTCGACTCAGTCCAGCCCCGTCAAGTCGGCCAAGCCTGGCCCGACACTGATCCGCCCAGAGCAGATGGGCGCCCTGTCAAGGCCGTCTGGTGTCTTGCCTGCTGCCAGCCCCGTCACTGCAAACACTTCTGTCAACCTCGACCAGTTCCGCGACTCGGACGACGAGGATGACTTCTTTGGCGACGGTGCAGCCACCATCAAGGTGTCTAAGACCCGCCAGGCCCCCAAGCCTATTTCACTTATCACCCCCCCTACGCCCCAGAAGCCCACAGTTATCGACGAGGATATGGAGATGGACTTTGAGCTCCCATCTGACGGCAAGCTCACCCTCTCAAAGCGCAAGGATATCCCCAAGACGCCTGCTTCAATTGGCATGGACGACTTCGAATGGGGCGAGGGCAGCCTCGGCACTCGTTTCGGCGGCACTCGTCGCGATGGCCGCTCTAGCCGCTCCAACCGCAGCTCCTCTGTTTCCGCACTGAGCCCTAGCGTGTCTAGCTCTATCACAGCAGAGAGCGAGGGCGAGGACGATACTTTTGAGGGCCTCGTCCTGCCCACCGGCAATGTCGACTTTGGCGAGAGACTCCAGCAGAGACGTCGCCACAGCCGCTCGCCGCAGCGCACATCCAAGGCATCAGAAGACCTGCAGCTGGCCGTGCAGACGCCCACTTCGGCCCAGCCTCAGACCGGTCTCGGCATTATGCCTGCCAAGGCGGCCCCTGCTGCCGAGAAGGAGGACTTCCTCGCTGGCCTCGACCTGGGCGACGGCGAGGTGCTCGATACCAAGCGCCTGACCCTCCACCGCAACGTCCGTCTCAAGGAGACGCGGCCTGCCAGCCCGTCGCGCGTCAAGGTCGCGGCCTCCATCACTTTCACCAACAAGCCAACCCCTGGCGGCTCCCGTCTGCCTCGGCCCCTGAACGGCCACGAGCGCACACACACTGCTTCGTCTCTTGAGCCTGTCTCGGAGAGCGGCGGCCCTATCCTCAACGTCGCTCGCAGATCCCAGTCTCGCATGGGCCACTCGGCTCAGTCTTCCGTGTCGAGCATTCCCACTCCTTCCACTCCCAACTCTACCCAGTCTATGCCTGCTCCCTTCACTCCTCGCCGCCGGGAGCTTGGCCAGAAGACATCCGCAGTCTCTCTCCGTGACGGCCCTCCCACCACCAATGCCCAGCTGCTGCGTCTGAAGCGTTCGCTGCCTGCTATGAGACAGGCACCGTCTCCAGCGCCGCGGCAGGTCCCTTCCCGTGGTGGCTACGAGCGCCCTCCCTCGCGGACTGATACCGGTGGCCGCCCTCCCTCTTCCATGCGCCCCAAGACACCCGTGGACCGCCCTCGGCCTACCGTCGAGAGCGCCGCGGCACAGGCCAGAAAGAACCCCATGCCTTTTCTGCCTGCTGGTTCAGCGCACTCTACATCTCACCACGTCGCGGCCAAGTCTTCCCGCACTTTCCGCCGGAATGACTCCGATGCGTCTGCTGAGATGCGCCCCAGCTCTCGCGCGGTTTCCCGCTCGACTATGCGCTCGCCTAGCCCGTCCAAGAAGGGCCACGTCTCGCACGGCTCGTGGCAGCAGCTGAGCAAGCCCCGCCGCCAGCGCCAGTTTGGCGATGGCCACGAGCTTGATGCTTTTGACGACCTTCCCACTTCGTCGCAGACCGAGTCCCGCTATCTGCGCCAGCCGGCAACGGCCAGCGCCAAGCTGCAGATGCGCAGCAAGATGTTCAACAACATCCTGCCCGACCGCACTAACTCACCCTCTCCCCTTACACCCTACAACCCTGCCTTTCGCTTTGACAACATGCCTCACTTTGCTCGCGATACTGCTGCGAGCCGCATTGCCAGAGAGACCTCTCTCGCACAGCGCGCCCCATCCGGCCCGCTTGCCCCCCTTACCACGCAGCGTGTTGCCCAGCTGTCTACGCGCAACAGCTACAACACCCCTCACGTGCCTCGCGATACCATCCGGTCCAAGAAGACTCCGCGCCGCCCGGCCCAGCTCAAGCCCCACCTCATCTCCAACTTGAACGGCGGCAAGGAGTCCAAGACTCTGAACGGCATGTTCTACAACTCCGAGACGATGCGCTGGGAAGGCAACGAGAACGTCCTCAACGCGTTCGATCCCCCGGCATCATCCCCGTCCACCTCCTCCATCCAGCCCCACTTCATGCGCGAGAAGGAGGCCTCGACGCCCCGTCCTGCCCTCATCACCCCCATTGGCGCCACCAAGGGTGTCCAGGTCGTTGGCGGCATGGTCTTTGATCCTCAGAACATGTGCTGGCTCAAGCTGGGTCCCCAGGGCCAGGGCCAGAACACTGGTGCCTCGAGCAGCAAGAACGAGGCCGACGACTCTCTGGATGGCTTCAACGGCATCGATAGCGATGACGATCCGTTCAAGGACATCCCCGACCTCGATGATGGTGCCGACACCACCGAGGCCGGCACGGGCGGCCGCGTCAGCGACGTCAAGGACGACTGGCTGGTCGGCGAGGAGTTTGACGTTGGCCCCGAGTTCATCCGCCGCCAGCGCGAAGAGGAGCAACGCTGGCGCAAGAAGTGCGAGAGATGGATGAACTTTGAGGACCGCAACCAGGGCTCCTGGCGCTGGCTCCTGCAGGAGATGGTCACCCATCCCATGTGAGCCATCTGCGAGATGCAATCATCTCTTATGACATTATACCCTCTATTTTACGACGATACGATTTTCAACATCCCCAACCCCCAACACAACACCACGACTCACGGACTACTACTCATCTAATACTCCCCATCTACACATCACTACACCACACCACTTGTACCAAAATGGGATTATACGGAAAAGGGGACTGTTTTATTCAAACTTTCTTTTGGTGCTACACTACTGGGTTTTTTAAGGAGTCGCAATGACTTCCTCTACTCTTGGCCCAGCCAAGCAGACTTGTTTTGTCGGCTGCCTCGCAAGAGGCAGGTCAACAAACAACATTTATGCATCAGCGGCGCGTTTTTGCTTTTCACACCTGGCTACTACCGGGTTTACTACACGGGGCTCTGCCTCTTAACGACGACATGTTTTATGATATTTCTGGTTATGACTCTTTCTTGTTCTTCTATCTGTTTTTATATCCTGTACCGTGGCTGCAGATTTCCGATAATCTGCTCCCATTTTATGTCATGTCTTTTTATAAGCCAATTCCTGGTGTTTTCTGGGTTTACTTCATAGACGGTGTGGACAGGCATTCAATGCCTAATGAGAAAGGAGTTTAATTATTCAAGCACAAGATGACGACGTGATTCAAAGTGATACCTTGTGAAATTATTGATACGAGCAGTTTATATGAATAGTCTATTCCAATGCTATGTTTTATGTTTCGTGTGCGTTATGAAATTATAGTCAACCAAATTCTAGCAAATTCTGTGTCACCCTACTCTTCTCCAAATCAGTCCTGCGCCTGGGCCTCGTACTCGTCGCCGTGGTCGTAGCCGTTGCCGTCGCCGTTCAGACTCGCAGAGCTCTTGATACGCTGTAGCTGGTCTGCAATGTACCGGTGCAGGTGCTGGTCGGCCTCAGCGCGCTCACGCACGCGCTCCGGGTTGTGGAAGAACATGGAGTTGGACCGCGAAGAACCAGGCCGGCTGCCGCCGCGTGAGCTGTCGGCGGCCTTGACGCTGCTGCGCGCGCTCTGGCGCATGGCCAGGCCGTTGGCACTCTTGGTACCATTTTCCTTGGTGTGAGCTGCCGTCTCGTCGTGCTCGTCCTCGTCGGTCTCGTGGTCGGTGTCGCCGAGGTAGAAATCGGAGCGTGCACCGAGCGACCGCGCAGTCGACGACCGCCGCAGCCGGGGCGTGGACGGCGCGGGCGTGTTAACACCCTTGTCGTAGCGGTGGAAGATGTCGTCAAAGTAGTGCTCGGCGCCGACGGCGGCATTGCGCGGGGTCTGCGGCAGGCGGCAGGTGACACCGGTGTCGTGGATCATGCGTGCAATGAGACCAGTCCAGCCACACTGGTGTGTGGCGCCGAGGCCGCGGCCGGTATCGCCGTCAAAGAACTCGTAAAACCACAGGTTGTCCTTCCACAGCGGGTCAAAGTCGAGCAGATCGTTGCCGCCGTTGATGCTACGACGGCCATCGTCGTTGCGAACGTACAGGTGCTGCAGGCGGTGCTGAAGCTCTTCGGAGACGTGACCCAGGTGCATGTAGTCGCCCGAACCGACAGGGCACTCGACCTTGAGCGTGTCGCCAAAGAACATATAGAAGCGCTGCAGCGCCTCAACGAGCAGGTAGTTAACGCAGATCCAGACGGGGCCGCGCCAGTTACTGTTGCCGCCAAAGAGGCCGCTGTCGGAGTCGCCAGGGACGTAGCTGACCGAAAACTTTTGGCCATTGACGTCCATGGAGTAGGGGTGGTCCTTGTGGTACTTGGACAGAGAACGCACACCGTGTGGACTAAAGAACTCGTCTTCGGCCAGCATGCGCTCCAGCAGCCGCACCAAACGCTCACGGCTGACAATGGACAACAGGATGCGGTTGCCCTTGCCGCGCTTGCGGATTGAAAACATGTTGCGCTCGGCGACGTCTTCGCGGTTGTTCATGAACCACTCGAGACGGCGCTTGAAGGCCGGCAGGCGGTTGATGAGCTCGGGCTCAAGCGTGAGGGTCGCGTACATCGGGATCAGGCCGACGAGCGAGCGCACCGGCAGCTGCTGAATCCAGGGGCCGCCCCAGGAGATGGCATCGTAGTAGAAGCCGTCCTCCTCGTTCCACAGCGACGCCTCGTCCTTCTCGCCCATGCGGAAGGTCATGGCGTCACTAATGAGGATAAAGTGCTCAAAGAACTTGGTGGCCATGTCCTCGTAAGTGCGGCGGTACTTGGCCAGCTCGAGACAGATGTTGAGCATGCATAAGCAGTAGAAAGCCATCCAGCCGGTACTGTCAGCCTGCTCCAGGACACCGCCAGTCGGCAGCGGCTCGGAGCGGTTGAAGAGACCAATGTTGTCGAGGCCCAGGAAACCGCCCTCGAAGACGTTCTTGCCCTCCATGTCCTTGCGGTTGACCCACCAAGTGAAGTTCATGAGCAGCTTCTGGAAGACACGCTCCAGGAAGTCGAGATCCTGGCGGCCGTAGATCTTGCGTTCAATCTTAAAGACGCGGAACGTCGCCCAGGCATGGACAGGCGGGTTGACGTCGCCAAAGTTCCACTCGTAGGCAGGCAGCTGGCCGTTGGGGTGGCAGAACCACTCGCGCGTGAACAGATCGAGCTGCTTCTTGGCGAACTCGGGGTCGATCATGGCGAGCGTGATGCAGTGGAAACTCGAGTCCCAGGCGGCGAAGAAGGGGTACTCCCACGAGTCGGGCATAGACAGAATGTCGTCACAGTGCATGTGTTTCCACTGTGAGTTACGAATGGCTTTCCGGTTGGGCGGCGGTGGCGGCTGGGTCGGGTCGCCGTTGGCCCACTGGTCCCAGATGAAGAGGTAGTGCTGCTTGCACCACATCATGCCCGAAAAGGCCTGGCGCTGGATGTTGCGCAGGTCGTCGGCCATGGGCAGCGGGCTGATGCGGAAGTAGAACTCGTCTGCCTCCTGGCGCTTGGTGTCGATGATGGTGTCGACCTCCTCCTCGTCAAGGAAGTTATCCTTGCTCTTGGAGAAGCGGAAACGCACAACGGCGCACTCACCAGGGCCGACGCCACCACCCTCGTTGAAGGAGAACAGGCCGGCAAACTTGGTTCCCTTTTGTGCCGGGTTGACGGCGTCCTTGTTGCCGTCGACAATGTAGTCGTGGAAAGCATCCTTGACGTAGTCGGTCTCGTTCTTGCCCTCGTAGAGCTTAACAAAGTTTGTGTTGTTCTCGGTGAAGAGAAGCTCGGGCTGAACGTCCTGGTCGTTGTCGGAGCCGGTGCCAGGCGAAGGGGCCATGAGGAAGTAGCGATCGCCTAGTGTCGGGTGGGTGGACTTGACCATGTTCTCGTCAAAGTACTCGATGTTGGGCCGATCCTCTGGCTTCTCGCGACCCCAGGACCAGGTATTCCGGAACCAGAGGTGGGGGATGATGTGAAGGGGTGCTGGGTCGGGGCCGCGGTTCCATGCGGTGACGCGGAAAAGCAGGGCATCCGGGTCGTCGTCCTCCTTGGCGGTCTCGATGTAGATGTCCCAGTAGCGGTCATCCTTGAAGACGCCGGTGTCGAGAATCTGGTACTCGACATCTTCCTTGCCACGGCGGGCATTTTCGTCGAGAAGGTCTTTGTAGGGGAAAGAAGCCTGTGGGTATTTGTACAGGTATTTCATGTAGGAGTGCTGCCTTGTTAGTCGTAGATCTTGGGATCTTGTGGTTTGGCGCGTGTAAGCGGATTGGTCAACGTACAGTCTAAATAGTGATGTTAGTATCATATTGACTATTTGAACATGAGCTTTTGTACCACAGTGACACCGAAACGGCGAAGAAGTGGTACAAAGTGACAAATTGACATAGGGCAAAGACATACAGGTGTGTTGTCGAGGTGGAAGTGAGCTTCCTTGATGCTCTCGCCGTGGTTGCCCTGTGGGTTGGACAGACCAAAGAGACGTTCCTTGAGAAAAGGACTATATTGTTAGAGCTGTCGTCGTCGAGAAGAGTCGTTGTACCTACTCCTTCTCGTTCCAAAAGGCAAACGCAATGTTCTCGAGGCCGTGGCTGTCGCAGACACCGGCGATGCCATCCTCGCCCCAGCGGTAGGCGCGCGATCTTGCGTGCTCGTGCGGGAAGTCTAAAGTCAATGTTAGCTATAGAAAGCGACAATAGAAGAAGGAAAGACTCACGGCTCCATGCATCGCCGTCGTGGCTGTAGTCCTCACGCACAGTCGCCCACTGGCGCTCCGAGACGTAGGGACCCCATTTCTTCCAGTACTTTTCGCGCTTGCGGTCTTCTCTGAGGCGCTTCTCCTCCTCGGTGAGGTATTCGTGGCCGTCGACAAGAACCATTGTGATGGGATGCCGTCGATGTGAGGGAGGAGGGGAGTTGAGGGAGAGTTGGAGGTAGTTGGAGAGGCGGGGGTGGCGAGATGGAGAAGGGAGAGAAGGAAAAGGCGCAAGAGAGCAGATAAGAAAATGAGTGAGACGAAGAGAAGCGACGATGCGAAGACGAAGCTCGGGTCAATTGGCGACTGACAGGCGAGATGCAACGACTTGAGCAGAATCAAAAGAAGAGAAGAAAAAAATAAACAGCTAGAAAGCAAGAAAGCAAGCAGAGAAGCAGCCCGTATTCAATCCAGTCCAATACAATCGAGTCCCTAGCAGAGTACTTTTGTGTGGCTTCCTTTCCTAATTTGGCCGTTTCTCTAGCTCCTAGCTGTGTCTGTGTGTCTGGAGCCGGTCGTGTCTTGGCTGTCGCAGTGTCAGTGTCTCAGTGCCTGTCTGCTGTCTCAGTGTCTCACTGCCTCTGTCTACTTGTCTGTCTGCGTCGTTATTGCGCTCTCTTCCTCTTGATAGCGATTCGGATAGCGATAGTGATAGTGACATAGCTAGCCCTTATCCTCTCCGATCCTTTGTTACCAGGCCCATCCCGCGCTTTGCCTCGTTGGGTTGCTCTGGGCATGTGCTCCGAAGCTTGCCCGCGTTGTATTGATTTCTACTTGCTATTAGCTACAAATTACAGATGCTACAGAGTAGATGCTGCGCGGCCGTGCCTGGCTAGAGCGAGCGGCGTGGGAAATGGCGAATCGGGATCGGGCGAGGGCTGGCCCTTTCCTATTTGGTAGCAATTATTGGTGGCGAGTTGACAACTGGTTGACTTGTCAACTAATTAGTTACAGGAACTAGCCGTAGTTGACGACAGTTGGCTACAGTTGACAACAGTTTACTACAGGAGCTACTGGTTGAAACACGCAATTGCCTTTTCCGCGAGAAACACTGCGAGCAGCGACGAATCGGGAATGGGCGATTGTCCCCTCCGTCCCATCACGGCAAGAGCTGCCCGTTCTCAATTGTGCTGCAGAGGAACGAGAAAACAGGCTGACAGGGCATGTGGGGGTGACGTCAAGCCGCAGAAGATAAGAAGGAGCAGGTCAGAGCCAGCAAGCTGACAAGGGAAGGAGCAGAGACGGGAACCAAACAAGGAAGACACCCTCCTTTACAGCTAGCTATCACCCAGACTTCTTCCTACTCGAACACTCGGCTACTCTGCAATTGGCGACGGTTGAATGGCATGCAAGCTGCTGTGGGTCCGGGGCATGCCACAAAGAGAGACAATGGATACTCTGGAGACAGCTGGAGCTGGAGTGGACGGATCCTCTGGAGACGCTGAAATACTGGAGACGAGCAGAGACTGAGGAGTAGAAAATGGAGGAGTAGAAAATGGAGGACAGAAAATGGAGGAGCAGAAACTGGAGGAGACCGGAGGCGACTGGGAGACTGGGACTGGAGCAGACTATGGAGCACTGAGACTGGGGAGCCGCCCACTCAAAGACCGCATGCCTGTCCGCTCCCGTCGAATCGGCAAACATGTCTTGGATCGGGAAATTGAAAAATACGAGATACTCGACGAGAAAAGAAGAAAGAGAGCAGAAAGAGGACTTGATTAGAGAATTAGGGAATCCTTGCAAAGTAAGTAATCGGCTGTGATACAATGCACGTAAGACAGCATGCACATAATTGAGCACGGCATTGTGAAAAGGCGGCATCGTGATCGAGCGATGAGGATGGGAAAGAAGAGGGTGAGAATTCATGAGAATTCAAGACGTCAAGATTACAAGAGACACAGGAAGATATTGTAGAGACGTGAACCGATCAATAAGATCCAAAATCAAATAGTCGAGAGATTGCAACTGAGAAGATAAAATGAGGGACTTCAAAGACGAGAGGCAATGATTGAGAAGAGAGAATGGATGCTCACGATCAAAATTGCTTGAATAAAATACGTCTGACGCAATAAAGAGATATTTGATTTAAACATGAGACTAATCGTATACACAACGTAAAGACATCTAAACGACATCTATCGATGGGATATCTATTCGACATGATGATACCGGTCATGTCGATACACAACCACATGAGGACATAAACATAAACAAAGCAATCGTACGGTATAAAACATAAAGGCAGAAGATGCCAGAAAGATCACGGGACCAATCTCAGGCCAGCGACCGACCCGCTTCCACTCGCAGCCTGGCATGGACCATAGCATGTGCTATCTCTGGCTCTGTCTTCCTCCGCTTCTTCGTCTTTCTTCTCTTTACAACGCCCGGCCTCGTGCCGTCATTCTATAGCTTGGCCTTCGGCGCAGAGTTGTTGCCGGGGCCGGTGGCCTCCTTGTTCACCTCGACGCCGCCGTTGCCAGCAGCAGCCTCGCCGCCGCCAAAGAAAATAACCTGCACCGTCAGGTCGTCCCGGTACCGACGAGAAAAGGGCGCCGGCAGCGTAAGCAGGGCGGACACCTGTTCCTCATTGCGGCCGCCGAGAGCATTGCGCACCAGATGTGTCGCCGCGTTCTTGTCCTTGATCACAAACCGGTCCTGGTCATCGGGAGAAATACCCCACTGTCTCAGGCGGATCGGCGACCGCTCGCCGTGCTTGCCGGCCTCTTCGCTGGCGGCTTCGACGGGCAGATCGGCCTTGCCCGAAAGACCGGGTGTAAACGGCGAGCCCTTGCCTGACGCGGCGGCAGCCTGCTGCTGCTCGATCCACTTGCCGACGAGACCGACGGCCTCCTCATTCGTCAGCATCTCCCACAGACCATCGGTCGCCATGACAATAAAGTCGCCGTTCTCAGGCTCAATCTTGGTCGTCGTAACTACAGGCTCGGCTGTGACGTAGGGTGGCGTGCGCAGAAGCGTCGACTGCTGGCGCACAAAAAAGGACTTGCCCAGCCGCTCGGCAATATCGCGTGTCCACTTGTATGAGGCATCGCCAAACGCACGCGACGGCTCCAAACCGCCCAGAACACGGCCGTTGCGAATAACGTGTTGCTCGCCAGGGTGCAGAGCACGGATCCGCGCCTCCTCGTCAGGGTTGCTACCCGTCTGGTCGACCGAGAGCGGTGTCGCCGTCCACTTGCCCGACTTGCCGCGGCGGCCCAGCACGGCGCGAGAGTCGCCCGTGCAGGCAACACGCAGCAGCTTGGACGTGCTGTCGTAGAACGAGAGCAGCGCGCACGAGCCGGACAGCGCGGGCGTCAGCATCTCGGCGGCGACCGTCTTGGACTTTTGCGCCAGCACCTTCTCAGCACTGCGCTGCACAATGTCGTCGTCCAGGCGCGTAAAGGCCGTCTTGATGGCGCCGTCAATGGCATCCGCTGGTGGCGACGCGTCGGCCGGTGCGGCCTTGAACGTCTCGTTGAGCTCGTTGGCGACATACTTAATCAGGGTCTGGCGCAGCTTGGCCGACGTCGTCCAGCCAGAGTGGCCGTCAAAGACGCCCCAGAACATCCAGTCCGACGGGCCAGTGGCATTGCTGCCGTTGCGCGCCGGCACCTCGACAATCTTCTCGGCATGGTCGTCCTCGATAGGGTAGTTGCTGGCAAGCTGGACCAGATCGTACCGCAGCACGCCCTGGCCGCGGTTGATGCCGTACGACTCCTCGTTCTGGCGCAGGCGCTCCGTGACCTGGTCCGTGTTCAGCATCTCAATGACACGACGGCCAGCGTCGTCGGCGTACTTGGACAGCGGCTCGTCGCCTGCAATCGTGCCCGTGGCCAGCTCGTTGGCACCAATCACCAGGACGTTTCGTGTAGCGGCAGCGGCCGCGCTCGTCTCGGAGCTTGAGGCCGAGGTACTCGCTGTTGTAGAAAACGGAGCGGCCTGTGTCGCGTTCTTGCCGTCTCCCTGGTACGCGTAGTATGCACCGTAGCCGACGAGGCCAGACACGAGAGCAGCAGACAGGCGGCGGACCTGCATGGAGGAGTGTAGTGGTGGTGTAGATTTGGACGATGGTGGTGGTAGTGGGCGAAGCAGCTGCGGCGAGGCCGACAGGTAGCGTCTATAAGCGGGCGTGATAGAAGTATTTGAGCCCTTGCTAGCGCTGTTCTTTGCCAGCACGGACAGGAGGGCCGAGCGGTGGGTATAGATATTGCCGTTGCTTTTGCTGAGCGAGGACAAGCCGCGGACCGTCTGCTGGCAGGTCGTCCGGAGCGCTCGTATAGCTGCGCGACGCATGAGGGCGGAAGGTGTTGTAGTGAGGGTGGTGTCGGTCTGTCAGGGAAGGTAGCAGTGGCGTCGTTGGCAGGAGGATGTCGAGGAGTTGAGGAGTCGAGGAGGTTGGTGAGGTCGAAGAGGGAAGAGGCTAAGCGAGACTTGCCAGTGAACTGAGCAAGATATATATGCCGAATCGACAGTTGAGACAATAAGCACAGATATGTGCAAATCAGTTTGTTTGCTTGGTGTACAGGGGTATCTTAAGCTCAAGGTTGACGTCTGAAAGGGCGGAGAAGCTCATAAGCTTGTACCTGGCATCTGTCGTGATTATGTCAGCCGCGCCGTTCCCCAATGGGTGGGGACATGCGATAAGGTGATAAGATGCAGTCGTAAAGCATGGGGTTCCATGGCGGGGAAAGCGCTGTATTCGGGGTCGGCTCAGGGCATATGCACACTAAACCCGCAGAGCCTCGGCTGAAGCGCATCGCCACACGACAGAACATCGCAGCTCGGTGTTTTGCTTTCGAAGGGCTGTTCTCACTTCTACACACATATATTTGGCAAGCGGAAAGCCTCACACCTCCATGGCTACACAAGAAACCCCAGAGCCGGCATCCCTGTCGCCGGCCGAGATCAAGGCCTTTGACTCGTTCCCCTGGTCGAAGCACATGGTCTTTCTGGTGTGTGATTATAATTCTAAAAGAAAGAAGACAGAAATACTGATAAACAGCTCGGACTCGTCGAAACCCTTGGCGGACAGCCTGCCCTCTACCCAAACCCAACACACGAAGGCACCGCCGCCTTCTGCCGCACCGTCTTCTTCACCCGCCAGACCGGCCGCCGCGTCGACCTCACACAGTACAACCTCTACCGCGGCGAGCACCCCGACTATCCGTCTATTGACCGCCGGCTGCTGGTAGCCCTGTATGCAGCTGCCAAGGAAGTCGACCTTGAAACCGCCGCCGCCGCGTTGTCCCTACAATCCCCAAAAGAACAACCCCAGAAAGAGTCCAACAGCCTCAAGATTGCACGTGCCGTTGCCGCCAAACCCCTGATCAACCCCTTCGACGGCACGCCGACGCCGCCGATCCGCGACAATGTGCCTTCGTGGCAGCGCCGGGCGCCCAAGAGCAGCCTTCAGGTAGACAGAAGTACAGTAGATGCTGCGCCGTCGGCCGACGGCGAGGCGCCGTACTCGGACAAGTTTGCCAAGATTGTGGAGGCGATCCAGTCGGGCAAGGAGCTGGAGGGGATCAAGCAGATTCCGGACACGGTGCTGCGGCAGCCCGGGGTTGTGCCGGTGGGCAAGCTCAAGGCGCCGCGGAAGCCGTGGGAGCGGGACGACGCGGTACAAAACTCGTCGATCCTGTCGTTCCTAGCGAGCACCGACAAGGCCGACGGTGCAGACAGCACAGGAAGCAACCCATACCAGACGGTAGCGCCACTGGGCGGTGTCGACCTCGAGTTTCCTCCACCCGAACCAGAAAAGGTAGGGGACGAGGCACAGGACGGGGTAGAGGCGGAGGCAGAAGCAGAAGAAGGAGCAGGAGCAGGCCAACCAGTAGATGCGACAGAAAAGGCAAAGGCAGAAACAGACGAGGCAGATGAAGTGGAAAAGTTGCTGGACGCGCAGATCGCCCGATGAGAACAAGATACGATAGACGATAGATATGATAATGACAGCGACAATTCAAAGCCAAGCACATGCACATGATTGTTATTTATCTTAATTTTTATTCTTATTTTTAATCTTAATTCTTTACGTGAATGGTTCCGTCTTCCTTCTGTTCTCCCCTCCCGTATATGTACAAAAAGAAAGGCAAACAGCAATGAATAAAACGAGGGAGGGAAGGGCAAAGAAAAGTACGAAGTGCATGCAGAACGTTGAACATTGGCGATGAAATGGAAAACGGAACTGATTAACATAAAATGAGACGCAAGGCAGAAACTGTAAATCAAACAAAATGTATCAAATGTGCAGGCCGCTTGTGTGCGTTACCCGCTGCCCAAGAACAAAGAACGAAAAACAAGACTCCGCAAGACCCCCTCTAAACACCGTAAGCGACCTGGCCGAGGGGCTTGTCCTCGCCAGTGCCCGGCGCCATAAAGTTGGTCTTGGGGTTGCCCGACGCCTTGGCCGCAGAGCACCGCGCCATTGTGGGCGAGCTTCGTGAGATGGAGTCTGTGAAGTAGAAGTTCTCAATCACCTTGGTCAGCGGGCCGCCCGTCGCCTTGCTGCCCTTGTTCTGGTCCACAAGCTGCACCTTGCTCAGCTGCGGCAGCGCCACAGGCTCCACAACGTCGTGTGCCGCCAGTGCCGGGCTGATCTCGACCATGCGGTCGCGCAGCTGTGCAACATCGTCGTACGCCAGCGGCACGCCCAGGAACTCACTCGCCGCGCGCAGAATCTTCCAGTCTGTGCGGGCTGCGCCGGGCAGGCTGGTTGCCGCGCGCGTCATCTGCACACGACCCTCGGTGTTCACGTAGGTGCCCGACTTCTCGGTGTAGGCGGCACCGGGCAGAATCACGTCGGCCAGCTGTGCACCCTTGTCACCGTGGTGGCCCTGGTACACGACGAAAGCGTCCTTGGGGATATCGGCCTCGGTGATCTCATCGGCGCCCAGCAGCCAGATGAACTTGGGCTTGGTCTCGGCGACCGTGGTCGAGGGGGGCACGAAGCCGACCTCGTAGGCACCGGCGCGCGACGCGGCGCGCTGCAGGACGTTGTAGCCGCTCCACTCAGCGGTCTGGAAGTTGGCGGCGTTCTTCTCAACAAACGCACCGACCAGCTCGTAGTAAGCCTTGGCATCGGCGTGGTCAGTCACACCCGAGCCCACAATGATCATGGGGCGCTTGGCGGCAGCCAGCTTCTTGCCGAAAGGACCGGCCAGTGCCTTCTTAAGGGCGGCGTGGTCCGTGCCGAGGTGCTCAAACTCAAAGGTCGAGTCGAACTGCTCGCCGACAACGGCAACCTCCAGGTCGGAGCGCAGCCACTGCTTGCGGATACGGGCGTTGAGAACGGCAGCCTCGTGACGCGGGTTGCTGCCGACAATCAGGATGGCGTCGGCCTCCTCAATACCCCAGATCTTGGAGTTGAACAGGTAGTTGGAGCGCACATCGATACCGTGGGCAACGGGGCCGCTGCCGCTGGGGGTGTCCAGGGCCAGGTTGTCCGAGCCCAGACGGTTGGCCAGGTCCTTCATGGCAACCAGGGACTCGACCTCGACGAGCGGGCCGGCAATGGCCTTGAACTCGTTGCCCTTGGGGGCGGCCTTGGCGTAGCCGTCAGCAACCTCGTTCAGGGCCTGCTCCCAGTCAGAGGGCTCGAAGCGGCCGTTGCGGCGGACCAGGGGCATGGTCAGACGCTGGGTCTTGAGACCGTCGCATGCGAAACGCGACTTGTCGTTGATCCACTCCTCGTTGACGTCGTCGTTGAGGCGGGGGATAATGCGCATAACCTCGAGACCGCGCGAGTCGATGCGGATGTTGGAGCCAAGGCCATCGAGGACGTCAATAGACTCGGTGTTCTTCAGCTCCCAGGGGCGGGCCTTGAAGGCGTAGGGCTTGGAGGTCAGGGCACCGACGGGGCACAGGTCGATAACGTTGGCGGACAGCTCCGAGTCGAGGTTCTTCTCGAGGTATGTGCCGATCTGCAGGTCGTTGCCACGGCCAGTCGAACCCAGCTCGGGCATGCCGGCAATGTCGTTGGCGAAACGCACGCAACGCGTGCAGTGAATGCAGCGGTTCATAGAGGTCTTGATCAGGGGGCCAATGTTCTTGTCCTCGACGGCACGCTTGCCGCCAATCTCGTGGAAGCGGCCACGGTCGGCACCGTAACGCATAGACTGGTCCTGGAGATCACACTCGCCACCCTGGTCGCAGACGGGGCAGTCGAGGGGGTGGTTGGCGAGCAGGAACTCCATGACACCCTCACGGGCCTTGTGGACGAGCGGGGAGTTGGTCTTGACAACCATGCCGGGCTGGACGGGCCAAGCACACGATGCGACGGGTTTCGGTGCACGCTCGACCTCGACGAGACACATTCTGCAGTTACCGGCAATCATGAGTTTCCTAAGGAGGTTAGTCCGTATATCTTTGTATATCTTGTCGTGCTTGGTGTATATGTCGAGGGTAGCGGTTGGCGTCATCGTGGGTATAGAGTGAGCGGTACGTACTCATGGTAGCAGTATCTGGTTATGGTCAGCAGATGTTCACAAGTGAGCAGGCATGATGTGCGCGATTTGGGTCGCGCTTGGATCGACTCACCTTGGGACTGTTGCGCCGGCCTTCTCGCAAGCCTGGATCAGAGCGGAACCCGCTGGAGTTGTTAGTTTTCCGTTCTTTGTATGCTAATGTCTGTGATCTTTGGTTTCGGTGTCGTTGCCGAGGACAGTAGATGTCGCGTCGTGTGTTGGTTCGTGGATGAGCGTACCTTCTATGGAAACCTTCTTGCCGTCTGTTGAATGTTAGCATGCTGTCTGATATATACACGCCCGGGGACGAGTGAGCTGATCTTCCTAGTCTTCCAAGGTAAACGCACCAATTGTGAGCTCGACCTCTGCAGGTCTCTGGGCCGTCGCCGAGAATGGCCGGGCGGCCTTGACGGCCTGTCTGCCGGACCGCAGCGCTGTCCGCGCAAGTGCTTGCCGGAGCATTGTGTGGGGAGGTATGATTAGGGAGGAGTATAGAGGTCGTCAATGAGGTCGTCTAGTGTGATCGAGGTCAATCACACTGTCGAGGTCGTTGTTGTCGTCGTGGACGTCGGGGTCGTCGGGAGGCCGGAGTGCCGAGGGCAGCAAGAGAGCCGCCGGAGCTGAAGATGAAGAAAAATCGGTCTGGCCGGAGAGGCTCGATAGGTCGGGAGGAGGCGGGTTGCAGTAGTCAACAAGACAGCAAGATGTCAGAGATACTGAGATCGAATCGAGAATCAAGATAAAAATCAAAGTCGGAGTGGAGAGTCGTCGGCCTCCTCGTGGGTGGTAGTGGTGGTCGAATTTTGGCAGAGGGTGAAGGCGGGCGGACAAGGGACGAAGGGGAAGGAGCGACCGTACGAAGAGAATGGGAGAGCGAATTGCTGGTTTTCCGTACAAAATGGATGCGATTGGCTTCAGGGACACGATGATTGGCTGGACGGCTGGAGCAGGATACCCCACAGCCGGAACGAAGCTCAAGCAAGCGTGTGATTGGCTAGGGTGGTTTGTTGTCCAGTGTGGTTTTTTACGTGGTGCTGTTGGCTGTTTTCTGCCAGGGCTCCATATGTCAGACTCCTCTCAAACTGCTCATAATAGTGGATCAAAAATTAGTCATCCGTGGACATATAAGAAAATTTCGCGTCGCAAATTCTTTGGACGTTTCTTCTCCTTTTCTCTCCATATTGTACCACGGGCACACTTTATTGTAGGTGAGCTTGGACGCTCTCCCTTTGCCGCGCGCCGATTTCACGATCACTGCACGGCATACACTGCGACATCAGTCGAGTCCCCCTCTATCTTGTGCTCCAGATCGATTTATCAGCACCGTATTGGAAGTCTGGGAGCGGAAGCTGTCGTCCCTCGGGATGGCAGCATGCCGCAATGACCGTGGCCTCTTACCGCCGGTTGCTACATTTCTTGACATGTAATCTGACAGTGTGTTGGTGGATTGACGACGCGTCGACTTTTGGTACGGTTGACGCTGTCATGATTTGAATTGAATCCGTAGGCCTGTCAAGCAAAAGTACTAGGTAGCTCAGGGAGATGCTGGGAGCTAAAACGGTCTGTAGCCTCGTCTTGTCCCTGTCTGATACTTGTTTGCTCTCTCCGCGTCTCTTGTATCAGTCTCTGCCGTGTCTCTTTGGGGCTGTCTCTGTATCTCTCGTTTCTGTTGAGCTACGTTTTCCGCAATGCTGCTAGGATGAGTTAATCTACCCAGCTTGATGATGGTGTCAAGCACTGCGGGATTAATCCTTGCCTTTTCCTCCTGGTTCTTATTTTCGATGATTTTAATTTCAAATTCATTCGAATTTTCATGGAAATTATCACGCGTTGTTGAACTATTTTGAAAAAAAAAAAAAAAAAA